>JAAEAF010000120.1:0-420356 GCA_011037195.1 Triatoma infestans | reverse complement strand
AAAATGCGAAAAAGTGAAAAAAATCATTTAGTAAAGTGGTAATCTAAACGCACTTCCGGTTATCCGATTTTTTTGAAACTCGGAATTTCAACAACATATTCCATTCTAATTAATATTATTTAGATGATAGAATTGTTTAGTAAACTGAAATAGCACTTTAGATGAAAACCTGACCCCACCCCTCCTCCATAACTGCCCTTAAATGAATTTTCCCAGAGAAACATTTCAAATAAAAGTTGTAGCTCTCTGTATGAGTAGTTTATACATACCAAGTTTGAAGAAAAATCGTCGGAGCCATTTTTGAGAAAAATGCAAAAAAAAAAAGAAAAAAAAAAAGTAAAATGGTACTTCCGGTTGAGGAATTTTGGTCATCTACCCACTGTCAGTTGCCATGTTGATACGTAAACGGAATATCAAGTTTCAACTTTCTAAGGTTTTTCGTTTTGAGATATGCTGTTCACATACACACACAGACCATTTTCTAAAAACCATTTTTTTTGACTTAGGGGACCTCCAAACGGATATTTCGGTGCAAACTCGATTACAATACTTTCCCTTACCAGGAGTAAGAGAAAGTAAAAGGTAGCGCAGTAGGTCTGCAACATGAAGCATTGTTAATTGAAGAAGAAGGAAGATAGGAAGGCCTCGCCGGCGTGTAAACGTGGTAGGCATTTTGTTAGTTCATTTTAAATTGCCACTTTATGCTCATATTTGATTTTAAAAAGTTATTCAAAATATAGTTTTGTACATTTAGATTATTAAAATATTACACATGGATTCTGAAGAAGGCGATTTTCGAACAGACATCATTATTACTAATTTATTCGTATTAACATAAATATTATGGTCATAAACTTAACAACATGAGGATTATAGATACACTGAAGGCCCTCTTACATATTACGATAAGCATTATAACTTCTTCGATAAGAAATTATCTCTTTTTTTTTTTATTGCCAACAAATGAAAATAAAAAATAATATACAAACCTTCATAAATACGGTAATATAGAACAAATAATAATAATCGATAAATTTAATAATAACAGTGTAATTTAGAACATGTCTTATTTGTATACTTTATGAGAAGTAAAATTGAAGTCTTAACTTTCATGGACATTAATATTTAAGTAATTGTTTATTTATAGCTTAATTTAACTTTTCTTAGGTGTAAAAGGAAGTACTATGATCACATCAAATTTTCGAAAAATCGAATTTTCATCATGGTAAGTTATAATTTAATGAAAGTTGTGAAATTCATGTCTGTTTAGGTATCATAAAGTTTCGGAAAATCTCAGTTAACTGAAATCACTTTATTTTGTGAAGTTTGAATGTTGTTTTTTTTTAGCTTCACCCTTTAGGCAGGTTTTTGAAAATAAAAACAACAGCATATGAAATATGATTTTATTACACCATATATTACGCGATACATATGAAAACAATTAATAGAGGGATGAAAGAAATATGCATTTGAGAAGTTAAGGATTCTACCTAAATCCCACAAACATGCCGGATGAAGTGTACTAACACAAAGAAACAGAAGGGAAAGTGAACATGGAGTGAAGTGAGAATTTTCAGAAGAAGTTAGCCATAGATTTTCTCGAAAGATTTAAATCTGGAATATTATATCCTAAATTTATCAATTTTAACTGAAAATTGGTTCAAATTTTCAGATTTAGGCTTACGTCTAACTTTACTTTTAGTTTTGTCAGAAGATGGAAGGAAGTTGACTATCTGGGTGTCTACAATATAGTCAACATCAGGTGGTGGTTCCATTGTCCTAAAACTATAGGGATTTAACGTAAAAACAGTAAATGCAAATAAGTAATATCATTCTGTCTGAATGTGTCCACAGAATAGTTCCCAAAATGTTTGCGGGAATGTCAAGATCTCCCCAAAAAAACCGACTTCCATTGGTGAAAGTTTCATTTAGTAAAAATTTTACGTTTGAAAAAAGTTCCGTTTCCAAGAAAAAAAAAAAAAAAAAATCACTATCGTCGTTTTTGAGGAAATTCCAAAAAACCTAAAAACTTACTCCATAAAGTCGTACTTCCGATTTACAGTATTCTTCAAATTTGGAATCTTAGCAATGCTTTATGACGTAAGTAATATTTTATACGTGGCAGATCCATACATTGTATTGAGATGGTTATTATTATTATTATTATTATTATTCAAAGCAGGGGAGGGCAAAACCCTATGCTATCCAAAGCCTCCCTGGGCCCATGTAGCCTCCCCTAAAGAATAACAACTACTGGGATTAGGACAAAAGTCCAGGCCCAGGTTTTAACCATCTAAGTTTCACCACAGATCGAACAAATCGGACCAAAACCTTAAAAGGACATAGCTTAAGATCGTCTACCGATATCTATTCCGGCCGAATGATCTAAACCTAATCTCCTCATAGCCCAAGCAATCCGTCATTAGATGCATGGTTGTTTCCTCCTCCGTCTCACAAACTCTATAAAAGGGGTCAGACATGAGTCCCATTGAATGGAGATGTCTCCTTAAGCTACAATGCCCAGTGAGGAAGCCAACCAAATGCCTGAACGAGGTCCGTGTAAGTATTGAGATGGTACTTTGGAAGAAAGCTTAACGCTAGTGTTCCTCCAGAACCTCCAAAAAAATTAATTATCCTGGAAAAAATGTTTCAAATAAAAGTGATAGGTATTTATGTTGATGTAGAGGCTAAAGCACTCGCCTCTGGTGCAAGAATTCAGGGTTTAGTTCCCATAAGAGCAAAATCGGTGCTGGCCAGCATCGTGAGAAAAAGTGCGAAGGTTATAGTTGGTAGCGCATCTAGGTAGCGAAGGCCGGAACTAAAACGGCTAAGGAACCGCGGTGTGTTTACCACGCCCTTCCCCCAATAAAAATTGCCGCCTGGCAAGCCTTTTAGCCTTTTATGGCTGTTGCGCCATAAGTTTTATTTATTTTATTTATGTGTTTGGATAGCATACGAAGTTAAAAAAAAAAAAAAAAAACATCGTTGAAGCCGTTTTTTGAGAAAACCAAGAAAAAGTAAAAGAAAAAAAACCATTCAATAAAGTCGCAATTCTGGTTAATGGATTTGGCCCCAAATCTTCATGTATAAACGGGTACAAATCAGGTAGTGCCTAAACGGAATATCAAGTTTAGACTTTCCTGTGACTTATCGTTTTTTGAGATATTCTGTTAATATACACACACAGACGTACATACAAACCATTCGCTAAATAACATTTTTTTGCGTATATTCAAGGGACCCCAAAAATTTCCGGATGAAACTCAAGTCCAAAAATCTGGCCCGACTGTAATACTTCCTCTTATGGAGGGAGTGAGAGGAAGTAAAAAAAAAATAATAATAATTGAATCTGTTTTCGAGAAAATGGCGAAAAACTGGAAAAATTATAGTAAAGCCATGAAAATTCAATTTCGAAAATGTGACACGTTAGCAAAACTCCCTCTCATGGCGATAAGTGAAAGTAAAAAAAGCCTGATATGGAACACTCACACAGGACATTTTCTTAATTTGATTACTATTAATCATTATAAAATCGATACATTTTTTTTTTTAAACTTGGCATTTTTACTCAGTTGCCTAACATAAATATATTAAATAGATGATGGGGTGCATATATTTACTGTCCACGGTATAGTACTCGAAATAATTACTCTGCAGTCCAGAAGAGAAAGCCAAATTTTACACAAACCAATAATATTTTAAAATGTTCCGATTCCTAGATACTCCCAAAAAATCAATTTTTTCAAATATTTCAAATATTTATAATAAGAGTGATACGGTTTTTCTTTTTTCTATGCAATTATCATGGAAAATGTAAAGAAATAAAAATCTTTGTAGCCGTATATTTTGAGAATATTCTGAAAAATACAAAAATACAAAACCCGATTTCTTTAAAAATCATATCTTAAAAATTCCTAATTCTTTAAAGTTTTAGTGATGGATTTCACAAAAAAAAAAAAAAAAAAAAAAAAAGCTTACTATCACGATGAAGGCAAGAAGAATTGGTGTTATCTAAAGAGAAATATCAAATTTGAATTTTGTACGTTTTTACTTTCTCTTGGTAAAGAGAAAGTATTGTGATCGTGGTAAATTTTCGTAAATGAATTTTTTACCGGAAATACACGTTTTGATATATCCAGTGAGTTCGAGAATTTTTTTTTTTTTAGCGAATAGTCTGGATTATATTATGTTGTGTGTGTGTGTGTGTGTGAAACAGAATATCTGAAGAACAAAAAAAAACAAAACGAAAAATCGAAGCGGCTAAACTTGGAATTCGTTTAGGTACTTACTACCACCCACCCATCCCATCTGATACGAAGGTTTCGGGCAAAATCTATCAACCGGAAGTGTGACCTTTACTGAATGTAATTATTTTTTTTTTTTTTAGTTGTTGTTGTTGTTCGCGATTTTCTTGAAAACTACTATAACAATCTCCTTTAAACTTGGAATGACTAACTAATCAGATATCTAATATTATCGTACTAACTAATCACTTTTAATTTTAACATTTTTCTGAATAAACAAATTTTTTTTAAGGTTTCTGAGGAATTAGAGACATTAAATTTCAAATGTATTTGTTGAATAGAGTATTAGTGCACTCTACAATGTAATCATTGTCTACCTGCCTCTGTTGCTAGGTTGGCACTTGCCCCCACCCCCGCCCCACTACCTGCATATTTATGTTTCGATAAACGAGCAAAATTCTGAAATTTAATGAAAATTTGTCCATTTTATATATAACTGTTATTAAGACGAAGACTTATTAAAAAAGAATGCCGTGTGGAAAGTGTCACATGAGACTTATTTTTTTTTGTTTCGAAAATATTTGGTTCAAACACATATTAAACCATTCATTAAAAATATTTTTTCCCCGTACCTCAAAACATGTATTTCCAATGAAAAACTTGAAAAGTTTTGTCAAAACTGTAATATTTCCTCTCATTATAGGAAGAGAAAGTAAAGAATGTAGTGGCAGCATTGCTTGCTACGTATACGATGTATCAATAATATGAATGGACATTAAAAATATTACCGATTTGAATGTGGGCTTAAGTTATAACCAAATGTTAAGGAATAACCAGAGCAATAAACTTCACTAAAAGATGATGTATTATTGTATTGTATGTGCTGAATTAATACACTAATGGAAAAAGTAGTGTCAATTTACTGTGTAGTTTCGAATAATATTTAATAAACTGTTTAAATATGTTAATGTGAAATGGAATGAATATTTATAAATTCAATTGTTTTCAATAAACACTAAATATTAAAAAAAAAAATAATAATAAGACAATCATCAACACTTCTTAATTAAAGTCAAAATGAAAGTCAATACAAAAATAGAAATTTGACAAAATTTAAAAATATAATTCTCTAAAAAATTATTTTTCAGAATTGTTTTAAAATTCATGAAGTTATTAATTTTATTTAAAAGTTTTAATTAGACAAAAATATTCAACATTAATTAAGCTAATAAAAATTAAATAAACAGAAAAGTGACTAAAATATTGGCATTCTAAAAGAGATCTGAATTATAGGAATAATTTTTAAAAGCCGCTTGACAAAATTTTCACATAACAGAACTATAAATTGTGCGAACGATTTGTTTAACATTACTTCATCCTATTGATCATTGTAATACATTTCTAGTAAATATAAAAGATGCCCTTAAAGGTAATTTTAAGAACAGCATTACATCGTCAGAAAAATTCATTTAATAAAACATAATAATTTGAAAAAAAAATAAAAATACATTTACTTACAGCAAGAAATGAGTATATCGCTTGCGCCACATCCTGGCAAATTTGACAGGGAGGCGTATACGCGTATACAAAATGAGTCGACTCGTACAACATGGTGGCTGACGGAGTTGGAGACAGACTAAACAGAGTTAAGTAATGGTACAGTTAAGGTTTTCCCCTACTCCTTAACAAACACAAATTTGCCGGTATTTTAGCCCCTCTCCAATCATAGGATCTAATTTGGGGAGGGGAAAAGTATCACGTGGCAGTGAATAAAACTTCCTTGTGACCAGCTGGTCAGCTGTCTGCCCTCAACAATGTGATTTATTGTGAACACTGTCCCCCACTACTTCCAGTGTCTGCACTAGTTGTATCATATAAAATTTGCTTACATTGACGTTCTTAAACTAAATCCTAGATCTAATGATTCCTCCATAATAAGTATCCCTTCTATTTATTATGAAATTCATCAAATTCATTAATAAAACATTTAAGCCAAGTGTTAAAAAATCTGGTGCAAAAAACATCAAAAACCTACTATAAAATCGCATTACCAATTTTCTTTCAAATGCTTCTAATGTATATTAAAATTATGTAGGCGGTAAAAACCTACATACAGTGAATAAAAAACTGTGGGGGACCGATATATTTTTTTCGTATTAAAAGAATTTCGTGTTAAACGATAAAATAGCGGTTTGTTTTCATCCCGATTTCTCTGCCATTGTACAAGTAAAAAAATAAAGTTTTTAATTATTCAAATTACAAAAAAAAAAACACAAAATTCACCGAATTCCAAAACTAACTGAAAATGTTTTGACAATGGCGGTGCCTTTACTTACTCAAAGATAAGCGGAAACCTAGCAACAGTAGGCGGCCATTGTTTATTTTGTTCCGTCTAATGAAATAAAATAAGCCAAAAAAATCTGCGTGACGATGTGACTGTGCAGAAAACAGGTATATTTGTTCGTCCGGGAAGTGAAATCTTTTCGTGTTAAGCCATATTTGTTTCGTGTTAAAAGAAAAAAAAATGTATGAAATCACATAGTATTTTGTCAGTACCGCAGTAAGACTTCGTGTAAACCGATGTTGCATGTTTAGCGTTTTCGTTTTTAACGTTTTTCAATGTAGTAACTCTAGAGGAAAGCATAACGCTACTGAACCCATAGAACAATGAAAGAAATCAATCTTCCCAAGAAATTGTTTCAAATAAAAGTAACGGGAGTAGATTTGAAAACACGAATTTTAAAGAAAATCATTAAGAGCCGTTTTTGCGGAAATCTGGAAAAACTGAAAAATATATTTCGTAAAGTCCTGATTTCCGATTGATGGATTTTGCCTGAATCTTTGTGTCTGATGCAGTGATAGTGGTGCCTAAACGAAATACCAAGTTTGAGTTTCCAGCGATTTTTCGTTTTTGTGCATTATTTCGGACTAGAAAAACCTCATCCGATGGAAAAGTCGATATAGAAAATTTGTCTTGTTTTATTTTACCATACTGATTGTTTGCTGTAAGTTTCAAGGTGAACTAAAGCTTTATAATATAAAAAAGATTATATAACCGAGCTCTGTTTCACCAGACAATTAATGTAGAATAGAAAGTGGACATTCCTAAAACCTATTGCAAACGTCACTTTCTTTCCTAAAATGATCAGTGTTTTAGATGCCACACATAATAATACATAAATTGATAGAAATATGAAAGAAAAGTTCAGTTAATTGGTCATTATTAAAACCATTTACAATATTAAAACAATTCAGCCAGATAAATTTAATTCTTGCTAATGATTTATATAATTAGTTAAATATTTACTTTCTAAATCTTATTATCATTACAAAATCCTATCTAAAATAAACATTTATATTTTGTTTTTGTTTAGTTGGTTCTCTTATTTTTAATAATTTTTATTATAATATTATGTAATGTGAAAATATTATTTTGAGATAAACTATTCGAGCATTTAGGTTTTCCGAAATATTGGAAACAAAAGAAATTCAAGTTTGGCCTGATTTCGAGACCTACATTGTAGCCATCATATGCCTCCACTTTCACTTCATCTTTTTAAAGTAAAGTGGGTCTCCATTTTTTTCACTATACGATAAATAAAATTTAAAACTTTTTGTTTTCATTTATTAGTAATTTAGATTTGTATATAAATACAATAAATGTGGGGAAAGATAATACAAAACAACTGAATCACTTGTGTGCAGAAGTTATAAGATAACACACATATGGCACTTTATAATTTAGTTACTCATTAGAGGGTCTCGAGGACAGAGGCGTTTCAATCGTCCAGGCGGATTGTCTGGAAGGGTAGAGGAATGTAGCTAGTGGACTAAAGGATTGGGGTGTGATCAGAGATGGAACTTTTGTATTTGGATTTAGCAACCTCGGCTATGTAAGGAATATTGAGGTCTTGATATAGGGTAAGATTTGACACACAGAAGGGGGCATTAACAATTTTTCTGAGGGTTTGGATTGTTATAACTGGATTCGGCGGGAATTGGAATGTTTGGTTGAACCCCATAGCAGTAGCTTATGTCCACATAGGTTTAAATATTACTAGGTAAATCAGTCTTTTATATTGTAGTTTAGATCGTTTGCCGAATAAATGATTCTGTCCCTTATTAAGGTGTTTTTTTTTTTTCTTTAAAGCGGGGGGATAATACACTGCCCCCCTTTTTCTTCGGTCTATGCCCCCTGGGTGCCGCAGGCTTGCCCACAGCACCGGAACAGATGCCCTAGCTGAACATCCGTTCTACAACACCTCCATCAGTCTGAGATCCTAAAGAATCCCAGTATCCTGACGGGCTCTAGAGAGGGTATATCCCCCTTCTCCACCACCTGGTAGCTACCCAGGTTCTTGAACCTTCTCTGAGTGGCAGCCTCGCAGTCTGTTAGGAGTTGTAATGGAGTTTCTCCAGCTCCCCACAGAATCTGCATGAGCTATCACTTTCCAAACCCAGCTTCACCAGGTGTCCTCTAAGTCGGAAATGCCCCGTGAAGAAACTAGTAAGAACACGGAGCTTGTTCTTGCTCAATTCAATGCAGGCCTCCGATCTCCGTCGTTTATAATTTCCCAAGCAGATCTTGGCCTGCCGCAAACCGGGGAGGGAGTACCAGAGTTGAGATCTCCTCGTCTCCTCTTCCTTCCCAAGTTCCTCCAACAGAAACTGGTCGCTAACCCCACAAAAAGGTTCCGGCCCTAAAAGTGGGGTCGTAGCGCCTATCTTGGCCAGGGCGTCGGCCATCTCATTCCCTTCAATGCCAACATGCCCCGACACCCACCAAAGGGTAACTTTATCCCTCCTGCCAAGGTTATTAAGTTTATGTACGCATTCCCAGACCATTTTAGAGTTGATAGCTGATGCACTCAATGCTCTAATGGCTGCTTGACTAACGGAAAGGACACCAATCTCCTGGTTCCTTTAACCCCTATCGAAGTTAAGTTGTGCACATCTTCCAATAGCGTATATCTCCGCTTGGAAGATGCTGGGAAATTTACCCATGGGTTCCGAGTGCTTGATCCTTGGCCCAACCACCCCAGTCCCTTCGAGGGTCCCCTTATAAGGTTAGCAGGGTTGAGCCTCCCGAATCATGTCTAGATACTTGACAGTGGCAGACTAAGGTTTCCGCTGACCCCACGAAACTGACAGGCCGATACAACGCCGGCCTGCGCCTTTGAACAAAATTGACTAAATTTTGGAGGAGTTTATCTTAATTTTCCACCAACTGCGGAACCTCTCGACGCAGAGCATAGCCCTATCCAAACGGTTAACAATTGTATCCAATCTCCATTAAAATACAGAGGGGGACTAGTCTTAATGTAAAAGTAGTTCACTGACATTTTGCCTTGTTAATTTTTATTCGCCATTTTTTGCACCAGGATTCCATGAGCTTTAACGTCTTTGAAGATTTCTAAATGCAAATACGGGATCATTATGCGGGGAGAGGATGGAAGTATCATCTGCAAAAGTAGAGAGCAGTGTATCAGGGGAAGTGGGGATGTCAGCAGTATATATAGTGCAAAGGAGTGGACCTAGAATGCTTCCTTGCGGTACGCCAGCTTGGATAGGATATATAAGAGAAATGTCGGCCCAGAAATATCGGCCGGACAAATAGGAATTTAAGATTAGAAAATAGGTCCAGGGTAGGAAGCCTTTGAGCTTCCACAGCAGGTCCGAATACCACACTTGATCAAACGCTTGTGCAACATCAAGAAAGGCACCCGGGCAAAACTTGAAAACAAAAACTCTATTTGAGTGCAATTTTATTAAAATGCCTATAGATATAATTTAATTGTTACTTCTTACTGGTATAATATAACTCAAATATCCCTTATAATTAAAAATTAATATTTGATTAAAAATCCCCTTCAGGAATCCGACAAGGTTTTGATTAAACAGTTAAACAGACACTTTCAACCTCTTTTATTGCTGTCAGTAAAAATATTTGGGCCAGCCAAGTTTTCTTTTTTTTTTTTGAGAGAGAGAGATTTCATAGAAGGATTATAAAATAAATAATAAACTGAAGTGTAGTTAATAAATGTAATTATACAAAATTAAACACTGACTAAACAGAATCTAAAACATAGTATGTAATGTTTAGATTTAAAGTCCGCCTCAAAAACATTCAGTACTAAACCATTTTTTTATAGTATAATTTAAGCTAGATTTAATTGCTATTTAATGCAACATTGTAATAACTTCATGAAGTAAATAAAAAAAAAAATTTAAAAAATTGAATCTGTCAGAACATTTCAAAAGTAGTTAATTTTTTTATGATGGCTATCAAATGTCTAGAATGTTCTAAACTGGTTTCTATGTTCCAGAATGTTCTATCAATTGTCTAGAATGTTCCAAACTGGTTATTTAATGTTTTTAATACGATTGATAAGATAAAACACAATACAAGGTGAAGAAGAATTAACCATGACAAGATAGCTATTTTAAAGTGTTTCAGAGTGAATTTTTAGTAGAGTAGCGGTTTTTTTGTTTTAATAATAAAAGGTTTAAAATTGCTGTGTTTCAAAACGTTGTCATTTGTTCCATAAAAATTAATTTTTTTTCTTTTATAGATGTTTAGTTCATTTTTTGCTAAATCCAATCCAATAATTGAATCTTTAATTAATTAACATTTGCTGTTAAAAGTGGGATTATGAATCAACAACAAAAAAAAAAAATTGACTAACAGTAAGAGAAAATAAATATAGTGAAATTAGAACAATTAAAGGTGGCTTTACTCGGGTTGCTATCAAGTCCTACTGAAGCTGAATTGTTAATAACGGTTAGAAAGGCTAATGCATGAGCAAAGAAATGAGTATGGAAAAACAAAATTTCGTGTAATCTACGAGGACATCGGCGGAAGTACTAATAAATGCAGGTATCGATTTAAGTCAAATATTTGCATCCTCAGAGACTATTAATCTATAATCTTTATGAAACAAAAGTTGAATTTAAATGCTAGTCACCGACGAATAAGGGGGCTTAACTAAATGACACAACTTGAAATAATTGTCACATTATTCAACTGTTGTAGAAAAAAAAAGAAGTTATTTCTGAGTTACAGACGAATAAAAAAAAAAACGATCAAAGATTGCAGCACCATAAAATTGATTCGATACAGTAGCGTACGTCAGTATTTTTAAGCTTTCGTGAGATATTCAAGAAAATTTAGCTGCATTAAAAGTAGAATTGAAAGAAAGTACAATCGGGTAACACAAACAGACTAAACATCAAAGTAAGTTAAATACAAAGTAATTATGTATGTGCCGCCTTGCAAAGAAAATAAATGAGAAGTAAACACATAAACTTTTTTTATCGATACTGTAATATCGATAAATATTGCTTGTAATAAAAGGGAAATATCGTAAAAGAATTCGTGGCAAAAACCAAACGCTTCGTTTGAAAACAAAGATCGACGTTGCCTAGCGATTTTTATAGAAAAATGTAAAAATCCACTTATATGCAATCCTGAATACGAAACTTGCTATCATAATAACATTGGTCATATTCTGCGTAACGGTTCGGTGCACTGTTTATGCAGACTTTTCAAAAAAGCGAAAAGTGTGAAACAGGTTTTTGGAAAGTGTACTTTTTAAAAATGATATGCATAAAACAAAAAAAATAATGTATAGACTGAACAGTGAGAATGTGCTACTATGAGTTAACTAACTGAGAGCGAAATTAAGGAATAGAAAGAGAACATTTTGTGGTAGAAGTTTTGTAGAAGTTATGTAAAAGTAATGAAATTGTTAAATCATAAATCTTAAAAAAATAATTATTAACTCCACTGCTTCCAAAAATACTAATGATGACAGGTTAGTTAGGAAATACGTAGATAAATACTGATGATCATGTATCTGTGAAGATTCAAAATTGGATTAATAAATTTCTAAAACCAAAGAAAAGTTTGGTGATAATGAACAAAGAAATATGTAAACATGAGGAAAAAATTCCTAATTTTATTAACTACTTCATTTGTTCTAATAATACGAAGATGGGTTGATAAGTTTCCGACGTCCCCAAGAGATGGGCACTTGTAGCGTCATTTAGACTATGCAATCTTAAAATGCCAGATTTCTTTAGTATAACTTACAAAATTTTACAGAGCTACAATGTGTTGTTCACAAACTGTGACTCTTTTAAATTGTCAAGTTTTGCTGTTTTTCAAGTATGCAAAAAAGCCAAGTGCGAGCCGTGATAAAATATTTTTTTTATCAATGGCATTTCTCCAATAGAGTTAAAGCCGGAGAAAGGCGCAACATTAGGGAAGTCTGCTCCTTCATTTATAAGTGTCAAAATGTGGAAAATGAATTTCAAAACGTAGTCAATGCTGAACGTTCTGGAAGACCAAAATCGGCTACAACCAAAGAAATCATCCAAAATGTCCATAAAACCCCTTATGAATGATCGCCGGTAGAAATTGACGGAGGTAGCTGGCATAACGAAAGAAAAGGCACATCACTTCCTAACTGAAATGTAGGGAACGAGACAATTGTCAGCAAGGAGAGTGCCGTGTTTGCCGACACCCGATCAACACACAACGCGTGAAGTATCGGAACAATGTTTGGCTTTCTACGAGTCCAACCCAACGACTTTTTGCGGTTGTTGTTACTGTGGATGAAACCTGGATTCACCATTATACGCCCGAAACTTAACAACACTCGAAACAGTGGTAAGGAGAACCAAAGCTGAAAAAGGTGAAAAGCGGCCCATCTGCAGGGAAAGTCATGACCACAGTTCTTTTGGGACGCTAAAGGAATCTTGTTGGTAGATTATCTAGAAAAGGGCAGGATGATTAACCCGAATATTATTTAAAACGTCTGGACCAGCTGATGCAAAAAATTAAGGAAAAAAGAACAGCTCTAGCGAAGAAGAAATCTTGTTTCATCAGCATTATTTTTACTTTGCCAAACTTCATACCTTTATATACATGTTCAAAAAGTATAAGGCCAAGGCGCAAAGTTCTCGGCCTAGTAGTAACAATAAGTTTTTTTTTTAAATGCATTTATTTCTCAACCTAGTCTCCCTTTAGTGTAATACACTTTGTCCAACATTTTCAAGTAATTGGATTTCGTCCCTGAAGTGCAATTCTGGAAAGTCTTCAAAATATCCATTTACCGCTGTTATCACATCTTTCTTTGACCCAAAAATTTCCAGCCACAATTTTCTCAAGGTTTGGGAAAAGATGAAAGTCAGAGGGAGCCAAATCTGGCGAATAGGGAGGATGTTCCAACAATTCATACTTCAAATCACTCAATTTTCCTATTGCCAGAGCGCCTTTGTGGGCGAGTGCATTGTCCTGGTGAAATAAGTTTTCTTTCTTTTACAAACCAGGCCTTTTCTCTCTAATTTTTTCACCTAGCTTGTCAAGAAGATGTGTGTAGTATTCCCTATTAATTTTTGACCCTTTGGCAGGTAGTCATTAAAAGTGGGGTTGAAGATTAATTCAACGAAAACCACTGTGATACCCTTCACTAGGAAAAGAACACTTCCACGCCTGAAAAGTATCGGCTAGCCGGAGAAGAATTGGGATGGAAAAAGGAGGTTAAGTACCTCCTAACTTTCGATAGTAAATTCCTATGGAAGAAACACATTGAATCAATTGTCAGTAAGGCCACTGGAGCTCTCATGATATGTAGGAGGATGGCGGGTAGTAGGATGCCCCCCAAGGATCTTAGGTGGATGTACACCATAATGGTGAAACCGGTCATCACCTACGGCGCAGTGGCATGGTTTGGGAAGACCAAGCTAGCATCAGTTAAGAGTCCTCTTGACAAGATACAGCGGCTCGCAAGCTTATGCATGGCGGGTGCTATGCGGACTTGTCCCACCGCCGGGATTGAGGTTACCCCGTATCTGTCACCTCTGCACCTTGTCTGGCAACTCCCTAGAGATGGCATGATTAAGAAATACAGCTTCACTAAGAATTTTTCTTAAAAATGGCGAAGGATCCGCTCTGTTGGGCATTAAAGAACATGTCATTAAATAGTATACTGATGGGTCTAAGACCCTCGAGGGGACTGGGGCGGGAGTGGTTGGTGCAAGGATAAAGCACTCGGAACCCAAGGGTAAGTTTCCCAGCTCTTCCAGGCGGAGATATATGCTATTGGAAGATGTTACAATTTAACCTCGATAGGGGATATAGGAACCAGGAGATTGTAATCCTTTCCGATAGTCAAGCAGCCATCAGAGTGCATCAGTATCAGCTCTAAAATGGCCTGGGAATACCTACATAAACTTAATGACCTAGAAAGTTACCCTTTGGTGGGTGTCGGGGCATGTTGGCATTGAAGGGAATGAGATGGCCGACGCCCTGGCCAAGATAGATGCTACAACCCCGCTTCTAGGGCCGGAACCTTTTTCTGGGGTCAGCGACCAGTTTCTGTTGGAGGAACTTAGGAAGGAGGAGGAGCCTAGGAGATCTCAACTCTGGTACTCCCTCCCCGGTTTACGGGCGACCAAGATCTGCCTAGAAAATTATAACCAATGGACATCAGAGGCCTGCATCGGACTGAGCAAGAACAAGCTCCGCGTTCTTACGGGTTTCCTCACGAGGCATTGCCGAATTAGATGACACCTGGTGAAGCTGGGTTTGGAAAGTGACAGCTCATGCTGATTCTGTGAGGAGTTGGAGGAGCCTCGCTGCCACTCAGAGAAGATTCAAGAATCTGGGTAGCTACCAGGTGAAGGAGGGGATATACCCTCTCCAAAGCCTGTATTGGGATTCCTCAGGGATCTCAACCTCATGGAGGTTTTGTAGAACGGATGTTCAGCTAGGACATCTGTTCGGGTGCTCTGGGCAATAGCCTGCGGCACCCAAGAAGCATAGCACAATAGATTAAAAAAGATCGTAGTGCATTGGCTCCCATTCAAAAAAGAAAAATAAAAAACCGAAAAATTTTATGACTAAACGGTATCCTAAGTTTATTCATTTTGTCAAAAACAAGCAAACACGCTTACTAAACAAACAGCCATATAAAACAAAATGTTTGTCTGATCAAATTTACATTTGGTATTTACTTTTGCAATCAGTATACCAATATAACAAGACAGTAATTTCATTTGTAGCAGTCCTATCTATGGGCTAGGCCGAGAACTTTTCACCTTGCCCTAGTATATAATTAAAATTGTAATCCAATATTGAGTGTTCTATATCATATTGAAGACTTTAAAGTGGCACTGTTGGCTAACGAACGGCTGAGTGGCGGACAATGTAATGATAAGATTGCCCCCACATGCACAAGAGCTGTTTTGCATTGAAGTTCCTTAATCAATACAATAAATGCCAATAAATTACATTCCCTTAATAATACACTTTTTTTTAATTTTTAAGTTGTATTTTGATAAAATATGTTTGTACAGTATAAGTGTTCTCTTTAAGTATATTGCATTTAAAAGTATCAACGACGTCCACTTTGATATTCTTACAGAAGAATATTAGTTATATATTTGATGCTAATAATCCAAATATCTAACAAATTACAAACATTCTAGTTATTTCTAAAAATATTACTTATATTGTGTATCGATATTTTATGATAAAAAAATATTTTATATTCATTTGTCTTGATCACAAATAAATAAGATACACACTTAAACTACAACCCCCACACTCTTCACAAATACATTTCAACATTGATAATGATAATAAAATTATCGTAAAGTCAACAACAAAATTGCATTTTTTATTTTTACTTTGGCCGGAATCCACTTGTAAGTTTATAAACATCCATTTCACTTCCAACCACCGAAAACCAATTCACGCATAATATTAATAAATAAAAATACTAATTAGACAAACTGCCTCCTTTCTTTCTCTTAATTCGCAAACCCTTCAATTGTCAGCTATGAACTAAGTGAAAATTTTGAACATAAATTATCTCCATAAATATTTTTAAAAAAAAGGTAAATAAATCGTTTAAATTTATTCGGATATGTACAAATTCTATTAATTAAAATATATAGGTACATTCAGAAGCAATAACAAAAAGCAGATTTTTATGTTATGTTATTTTTATTTACACTAATTTCAATTATTTATATTTTAGAAAACATAAAGATGTTGGTATTAACGTTCAATATGAATTTAATATTCTCAATAACTTAAATTTTAATTTCTCTTAATTTAAAATTAATAAGTATTTTTAATGTTAAATGTAAGTTATAATATTTTATATTTCTAATTCAATCAAGATATGATTTAGAACAATTATTTATTGTATAAATATACCTAGTCTTAGTTTAGTTTTAAGAGATCTCTAGAAAAAAAAAAAAGTAGAGAAAACTAAAATGAATAGCAGACATGCGCGAGGATAACACAGCCAAGGGAGAAGAGGATGCAACAGTTAGTTTTTATACACTGACCTGTGGGGAATGAATAACTTTATTTCATATTACTAAAAACTATTAACTATAAATCAGGCCACTATTACTATAGCTAATTCACTATTTATAAAAGCTATATGAATAATGATGTATGGATGATATTAGGTAAATATTCCGTAATGATTGGGTGGATATTAATTTAATTTTTTTTGTTTTGTTTTTTAAAATAGTATAATTTAAAAGTGAAGCGCAAATGAATATTATATATTAAAATTAAAAAAAAAAAAACAACAATGAAATAAATTGTGCAAAAAAGCCTGCAAAAAAACATAATGATGGTGTTAACTTTTTTTTCTAATTAATTACACACCATACCTTCAAATGGTTTAGATATTGCTTCAGACATGAAAAAAGTAAAAAATATAATACTTTTATCAACTTAATAATTAAAACAATATTTTAATAAAATATTTAACAACTTACTCTTTTGTAAAAATTAATTAGGAAGATTCACTGAAAAAAAGTGAGAGATATTTTATATTTAACTTTATATGATGAAAAATGATTAAAAAATTTAGTTTAAAATGGATTAAGGAAAAATCGTATATAATAATGTGTCTGAAAAAATTATAATTTTAATAAATTATTACTGAACAATTTTTTTGTAAAATATGGCTGTTTCCTTTTTAACCACTCATTTATTTCTCTAATAATATCAAGCATTGAAATTTAATAATTGATTTAGCTGGGGGGTGGGGGAATAAATATAGTTAAAATTTAATACAATATAATCAAGTCTTGCTATGTCTAAATACTATAGGATTATTTTACTATAACTAAATATTATTTATTTTGATATTTTACACTATGTAAAATTATGGTAGAATAAAGAAATAAATAATTCTAAAGACTGAGGACATATATTATGCCAAGAAATAACAAATTTTTAAGAAAATAAGCGAGTGCGCTACCTTTCAATACAAGGATTGATTTACACAACTCCTTTAGAATAATTGTGTTATATCACGTCAACAATTAAATCTATTTTTATTTTAACTTCTACATAACTTTTTTATAATTCTTAATACTTATGTTATCATTTTATAAATCTGGAATCATTTAGTGACCATCCGCCCTGGATTTTCCAGGACAGTCCCAATTCTAGCACTGTATTCCGCATTAATAGGTGATCTTGAAAATATCCCAGTGATCCATCCCGCTAAGAAATTAATTTTTTGTTTTATCGCATTTTTAAGAAAACATATGCCATTTCTAGAGACATTATTAAAAGCTTATCCATAGCTAAGTGCAATTTTGAGTGCAATTCATATGAGGATATTTTTAAAAAATAGAAAACGTGTTCTTTTAAAAAAAACACTCTGTTCAAAAATATTATTAAAAGAATGTAACAAATTAATTTTTTTTTTTTCAACCATTTTAAAACTATATTAACCATTTTAAAACATTTCTTAAACAAAGCTACCCGGGCCATCATACCGGTCATAACTTATGGGGCGGTGGTGTGGTGGCCTAAAACTGATTAGAAGACAGCTAGAAAATGCCTCAGAAAATGCCAGGCTGGCGTGCTTACTTATTACGGGAGCTTTTAAAAGCGCTCCGACTGCTGCGTTTGAGGTGCTGCGGGGGCTGACTCCGCTGCATCTTTTGGTGCAAGCGGAGGCAAGGGCTAGTGCTCACAGATTGCGCAACAATGGTCTATGGAGACAGAGAGGCTCCTTAGCCAAACATTTGGACATAGTGCTAAAGGTCAACCCGGGCCCGGTGTTAAGCATGGCCCAGGATAACATTTGTCCAACATCTAACTTCGAGATTCCATTTCAGATGTTCCTGGACTCTAGGGCGGAATGGTCCAAGGGGAAACGCTACCGGACAGGACCTCTGTGGTTCAGAGATGGCTCTAAGATGGACTGCGGAACTGGGCAGGAGTGTGTGGAGTGAGCCCGCAGGTACTTATTGAGAGGCCGCTGGGCAGCAGATACTCCACAATATTCCAGGCTGAGATGTTTGCCATTAAAGTCTGTGCCGAGGGCAACCTGCCTAGAGCCCTAAGGGGCAAGGTCATACGCATTTGCTCGGACAGCCAGGCTGTACTGAAAGCCCTAGAGGCTTACAGAACCACCTCATCCCTAGTTAAGGAATGTCGAGATTCTCCAGGCACAACAAGGTACAGCTGATATGAGTGCCTGGACATGCAGGGATTGAGGATAATGAGACAGCTGATCAATTGGCCAGGAACGGGGCAAACACTCCTTTCAACGGTCCAGAACCTGTCCTGGGGATAACCGGCGGAGCGATTCGTGCAGCGTTCAGAGATTGGCTTCGCAGTAAGCATGAGGAGCTCTAGAGGGGGGGGCCCCAGGAGCCATACATAGTAAAAGGATGATGCCAGGATTGTGTAAAAGACGGACCAATATGACCCTAGGCCTGAGTAGGAATCTCTCTGGTGACGGGGCTATTAACGGGTCATGGTAGGTTCAGGAAGCATCTGCACAAGGTAGGACTAATAAACGCGGAACCCCTGTGCAGTTATGTCAGGAGGAGGAGGAGACGGTCCTCCACCTGCTCTTTGATTGCGCTACGAAACCTTTGGTACGTTGTGGCCTGAGGAGATAGTAGCGCAAAATGATTTGGTGGTGAAAGCCCTGAAACTCCTAAGGAGGGGAGGGTTTACCTATTAGAAACTACCGGGTATGGCACAATAAGCCTCTGTTGGCTGCGGTGCCGGGGGATAGCCCATCCGTGGTTGTTAATAATAATAATAAACAAAGCTAACCTTTTCCACATACCCTTCCCTTCTTTAATAGCAAGTGTAACAATCATCTACAATTTTTGAAAATCAATTTACATCAGAAACATAAGATTTGAGGCCAATATATATATATATATCCCCCCATCGAAATATTATTTTCCTTATTGCAGTTTATAAAATTGTAATTTGACAAATTTTTAGTCACCAAATTTAATGAAAATCATCAATGTTTTTGTGGAGAAAATCGCGAAAACTAGAAAAACTGCTCAGTAAGTAAAAACGCACTTCCGGTTTACTAATTTTCTCGTAACTTAGAATTTAAACAATTTTAAATTAATATTTAATTTAATTAATATTTATTCCTAATTAATGTTGTTTATATGGTAGAATTGTATAATCAACTAAGATAGCACTTTAGAGGAAAACATAAACCCACCACTCCTCCAAGAGTCCTCTTAAAGGCGTTTACCCGGAGAAATGTTTTAAATAAAAGTATATACAGGCAGATATGTAAAGTTTAGAGAAAATCGTTGGAGCCGTTTTCAAGAAAATCACAAAACGGTGAAAAAAAAGGTAAAGTGGCACTTCCGGTTGAACTATTTTTATGAAATGCTAACTAGAGATGAAGTGGCTCTGAAGGCAACAAGGGTTTGCAGCCTGGCTGTCCAAAAAAGCTGAGACTCTCCTTGTTTTTAGGGACCATTATCAGGTTTTCCCCAGCGTAGATGTTAATTGCAATAAGTTAGGGTACTACAAGATTAAAATTCCAAGTTCATAAAAATTTGACCATTTTACAATTAATTGTAAAAATTTAAATTAACTGCAGCAAGAGAATGTCCTTTGGAGTGTTTCGCACCAAATTTTTGTAATTAACAGTTTAACTGTTGCAGTACAAGTCGTGCCACGTACCAAGTAAATAAAGGGTTTTGCAACTACCAATCAATTGGCCCCACTCGCTCGTGCTTCTATATAATATGATCTCGAGTGACTAACTTAATTCACTAATTAAATCCATAATATTTGAAAGAAAAGAGTTTTATTTGCATGAAAATTGGTGTAAAACGGTGAAAAAAAAGAAGGTTTAAATGGTTGAAAAAAAAAAAAATCAATTGATTGAAAAAGTTGTTTAAATTACCAAGAAAAAATAAATTGTATTTACCTAAATATGGTGTAAATTCAAGACCTGGTTTTCAAATAATTATTATGCATAATTGAAAAAATTTAAATTATTTATACATTTTTTTATTATATTATTTTATATAATGGGAAAGATGCTCAAAGGCTCTGTGGTAGCTGGTAGCGCTCTCTTTATATAATCACAACCTGAGAAGCTTAATCATGGTGTCTGATTGACTTCAATTTATTTAAGCAGAGAATAATAAAAGAAAATACTAGAAAAAGTTCTATGAAGAATCAAACTAACTACTAATAAATCTGAAGAAAAATAGGAGAAAAAGTAAATAAGCAATAATTAAAATAGTTAATAAACCTACTGCAAAAGCCTATAAAGAAAAGTATTGTACTTATTTTTCTACAATAATTTTTGTATGATTTTCAAATTTGTAAAAAAAAAGTGGAATAGGGAATAGGTAAATTTCGATGTATATACATAATACTAGATGATCTTTTTATATTTTCTTCCAAAAAAATATTAATGTTCTTAATTATCAAAAACTAGTCCAAAAAGCGATAAAACATTACTACAAAATATTAGAAGACTAAATTATTCTGGTATTTTTTTTTTTACAAAAAACATATTAATATATATATAAAATGAGTAAATGGTTAGAAGATATTTTCATTAACAAGATACATAACTTTAATTCAAATGATAACAAATATCAACGTAATTATTATACAATAAGAAATAATATCTTACATAAGTAATCTTTCATTTTCTACTTATAAAACCAAACTTATTTTTCTAATTTGTATAGAAATACCGAATTTATAAGGTTCTACCAAAATCCATAAGGAAAACCATTAATGAATCCACATATATGCATTTTTCAACATAGCATTGTTTCATTATATTTTTTTCCACCATACACGACTATCAGACAATTATTTATAATACTGATTATTTATTAAAGAAAATTTAAAATTATAATAAAAGAAAAATTATATTTTAGATAAAAGAAAAATGTCTTTTTGAATTCCAATAATGTTGTTTGTTCTATGAAGAAGTTCTTCAGAACCGAATTCAAAAATAGTTTTATTATTTAACTTTGTAACAGTTATTGCTCTTAGTATTTCTATCATATATTTACTTAATTATTTTAATCTTATTTTAAATTAATTTTATTTTATAAGCATAAACAATTTTTTCGGGAGGATGATTTAGATATAGCAATTGCGACTATATCTCTGTAAAATGATAGCTAACTGGAAATCAATACAGATATTATGGTTTCATTACTGTATTAAAAATTATTAAAAGTTTGGCCAGAAAAATACTGTTTGCTTCTGGTCGAACATCACAACTTTCAAAAATATTTACTGCAACGGCAGGCAAACAATCACCATGTATTAAATATTTTCATAGTGTATTTACATGTTTAACAAAATTCCATAGGGAGTATATTCTCCTGATACATACCCTGCGCCCACTACTAAGTATACCCAATTTATGTACCAGCAATAAAAAAAAAACATGCCATTACTTCATTTTTAAATGAATTATATCTAGAGATTTCCTGAATCATTCTGTTGTCATCTAATGATTTAAAGGGTTCCCAACTTCAGAATTTATTGTTAATGAATGTTAAACAGTATTAAATATCACTTCCAGGTGAACGCCCGAAATCGATCGATGACTATGAAGTGAAGCAGGTTTTTCACGGAATTAATCACTGATTAATCATTAATCACTTTTCCAGCATTGCGGACCTAACTATCATGGAAATATCTGTATGTGGAGCATGCGTAGATCACTCTTACTATCATAAAAATCAAAATTACTAAATTTTTTGTTGAGAATAAGTAAATACATCATGCAGTAATCCAATAATACAAGTTGCCGGTGATTAATAATTGTATAATTTGTTGTAAGAAAAAGTATTTCTTATCTAATCTTTTTAATGCTTACTGTTGTTGAATATTTTGTTATATTTTCGATTAAATAAGTTTTCTTGATAAATATGCTAAATAACATTTACAATTTCTAGTTCGTTTATTTCAATTATTCCATGTATGTGAGCGAAGTCAAGAAATGATTAGGAATATAGAGATTTGGGCATTAACAATAAAAGCAGATGAATATACTCGCCGGTTTTCTTCTTGTTAAATTAATTTTTCTAAAATTTATTGAGAGAGAGATGCATGACCTTGGGTTTAGTGAGGCTGCTCAACTGAATTGAGTTGCTGTGACTCATCAGTCACGAGGACATTACAAACAAACATTTAACGATCGAGGAATATAAACACATAGATATAACATGTATAGTCCGTAATGATCATGTATAGACGCCTTAGCGCATAGATAAAACATTAAGTTGTCATGCATGCAAAATGTGCACTTTGTGCCCTAATTATTAAGGGAGAAAAGCAAGTCTAAATCCCCATTCAGATACACGTCACTGTATCTAGGAAGAGACGCTCCGTCAACCATACACGTACCTGGTGGTTAATTATCCTCAATGAATTTATAATTATGGACTCCCTGATACTACTCAGATTTTCCTAATCAGTGCATACCTCCTTGAAGAAGTCTAAGGTTATCCTCGGTATGGTGCCCCTTGACCCAAACCAAAGTCCACGGACCTGAAATTCTCTTTCCCCAAACTGCTCCCTGAATTGTTCCTAAACTTCTCTTGAATGGAATTCTTCTCGAGGTGAATGCTCAAGGCTTAGTGTTCATCATTATTTATTATCATTATTCTCTTGGTACTCATCATTATTCATATCAGTATTTCTTACATTTATTTTTATTTTTTAATTTAGCAGAAAAAAAAGAAAAAAGAATTGCTATCTTAATAAGAGTACATTAAAAGAATAATTCCTCTCTCTAAGCATTCTCTTTGCAACTGATTACATTGATCATAATTTATAAACTTCAACTTCTACAGAATCGAAATATATGCATATTTCTGAACTCTTAATCTACCTCAAAGGGATATAGAGGCTTGTGACAAAGATATGATATTGATTCATTTTCGCATTTTAAGTGTAAGAATCTAGACAAGACAAGGGTCTTAGTTTCAACTTAAGAAGCAAAAAAACACCAAATTGAACCAGATTGAATTAAATATGAGCTTGCAATTCCAAGAATTTTGTTGAAATAATCTAATTCAACTCTTAATATAGGAATGAAAATTATATAAATTGTTATATTAAATGTTTAAAAAATAAATGTAAAACAATAATTTTAAAACTCACCATTGAATGCCTCCAGTAGCGGATTAAATCGTGGATATCGGTGCTCGGTGCATACAGCAAAAAGTCCCGCCATTCGTTGAAACTGATTTCTAGACTTCCATCTTGATCCATCCTTTAAAAATTTAATAATTAAAGATAATGATTAGTGCTGAAAGAGATGTGATTAAATTTCTATATAAGGATAATATTTTAGTTAATGAATAAACATTTCTAATTAAATCTAACAATGATATATTAAACTTGCATACTTATAATCTCCCATACTAATAACAGGATTAGCTAGTAAGATTATACTAAGTTGACAAATAGGAGTAATATCCCATGCAACTAAAGAATTAATAATGTTATGTATGTCCCTTCTCGTTGAAATGAATGGTATATGTTCTGCATATAATTGATTTTTATTACGAGCAAGGGTGAGAATTATTCCCCCTGCTCCACACAAATAAATATATATTACATGGTGGCAGCTGTGGGATCTTGGGTTGAGTTCTGGGATTCCACTGGGTGCTACATGTGATGCCCTGTGCCTTGGAAGACCTTGGCCTTGGGTGCCTTGTGCCTTGGAGGATGGCCACTGGGTTTCTTTACAGAACAGTGGAGGTCTCACCCAAGTCTACAGCCTACTGGTGGAGTAGTGGAATGAATGGTATATGTTCTGCATACCATCTCGTAATTGATTTGTATTACGAGCAGAGGTGAGAATTATTCCCACACTGCTGGCGTTAGTATACGCGGTTCGGCAATTCCGATGTTATTTGTACGGCCAGCTTTTCAGGGTACGAACTGACTACAGCTCCCTGAAATGGCTACATTCCTTCGAGGAACCGGAAGGGCAAGTGGCAAGATGGCTGGAGCAGCTGGCGTCGTATGACTTCGAAGTAATACTCCGTCCCGGAAAGCTACATAGTAGCGAAAATGGATTATCACGAGCATGTAAGCAGTGCGGCAGTGAGACACAAGAAGACCGGGAAAATACAGCATCGAGGGAAAACAATCCCGCTCAGAAGAGCCAGAGACATGCGAGAGCAACTGGCTGCAGGAGGCTCCATCAATCTAATAATACATGGAGACGAAGACCTCGAGGGCAAGCAACGAGAAGACTCCCTATTGTCTACAGTCGTGCAGTGGAAAAGGACAGGGGCGAGGCCTTCTTTCCGGGAAGTAAGGAGCGAGAATCCTGCGCTCATAAGCCTATGGACGCAATGGGCTAGGCTGGAACTGAAGGAAGAGATGCTATATAGGAGGTGGGAGGAGAGTGGAAGGGGCGTGCCCCCTCGGTACCAGATGGTCGTGCCGCAGAGCTGAGGAGGGACATCTTGAGGAGGGTCCATGCGGAAGCTTCAGGAGCACACCTAGGAA
The DNA here is from genome assembly GCA_011037195.1 of Triatoma infestans. NCBI lineage: Eukaryota > Metazoa > Arthropoda > Insecta > Hemiptera > Reduviidae > Triatoma > Triatoma infestans. The sequence continues at coordinate 395,279 of JAAEAF010000120.1, read as the reverse complement.
TGGCTAAGACGCTGAAGAAAGTGCGGGACAGATATTACTGGCTAGGTCTCGCGCGAGAGGTAGAGGGCTTTGTGAAGGGCTGCGCCGACTGTGCGGCCAAAAAAAAGTCAACGAGCACGCGCACCGTTACAGAGTACTGCGGCCGGATTCCCATTCCAGCGCCTCGCCCTGGACCTCCTGGGACCACTTCCCCGGAGCAAGCGTGGGAACCGCTACATACTGGTGGTTGCAGATTACTTCACCCGCTGGGTGGATGTGTATGCACTGTCGAACGCTGAAGCCATGACAGAGGCTGGGAAACTATTAGAAGTATTCATCACCCGCTATGGGGTCCCATACGAAATGCATACGGACCAAGCCCGCAGTTTGAGGTGAGCTTGTTCAAGGATCTGGCCAAAGGTTAACATTAAAAAGACGAGGACCACCCCATAACAACCCCAATCAGACGGGCTTGTAGAGCGATTCAACCGGACACTCTGCCAGATGCTCAGCCATTATGTCAACCAACAGCACAACAACTGGGATGTGCACCTGCCCTCTGTGATGATGGCATACTGGTCTAGTCGCCAAGAGACTACAAAGCTGACACCATACCACGCCTTATTCGGCAGGGAAATGAGCTTGCCAGTGGATATTGTGTACGGGCTCGCAGAGGAGAACGACACCCTACATAAGTACTTGGAGCGGAGGGACCGGATGGAGGCCGCCTACCGCTATTTACGGCAAGAGCAGGGTCGTCAACAGGCACGTGAGAAGAATTATTATGACCTTAGTTGTAGGGGTCCCCGCTTCTCAGAGGGGGACCCGGTACTAATGTGGACACCTGGAAGACGGAAAGGCCGCAGCCCCAAATTCCACCGGCCTTAGGAGGGACTGTACAGGGTCGAACAGCAACTCTCCGAAGTCACCTACCGGGTGAAGGACATCAGAAAAGGAAGAAGGCCGGCGGTGACTGTCCACTACAACCGGCTGAAGATCTACAGAAGCCAGAGGCAAAACCAAAACCCTTAAGGGGGGAGAGTGTAGTGTAAATAAAAGGGTAACTATGGAAGCAATATAAAAAATATGATAGTATACAATTTAATTAACTTTTTACGAGAAATTATATAATTTTGTGTTGTACATTTCTGTGGAGAAAATACCTAACTAAAGCCAGTTTTGGCGTTGAGGAAGAAGACTTTTTACACCCGATAGTGTGAAGCGTAGAATTTTTACAGTAATTTATAATTTTTTTTTAATTCTGTTAAAATGCAAGAGGAAGCATTAACTATGACAAATTTTCATTATTTCTACAGAAAGTACATTTAACTATCCCGAATGATGTCATTCGGATATGGTTTAACATTCGCAAAGAAGATTTTTGGTTGGATTCAGTTTTTCCACAAATACAAGATTTTTATGAGAACGTGGTGACTTAGATCAAGGTTTCCCAACTGTTTTCTCAAAGAAAAGCCAGAAAAGAATATTCTAGCAATAGGCCAGCGCATCACTGAAATTAAGACCGCTGAAAAAAACGAAGTGATTTCATCGAACTGATGAATCACACAGGATTTTAAGCAATACTTTGAATCATGAGCCAGGTTGTAGACTCCCCAAAATGCTGATATGGATCGCGAGCTTAGTTCGGTCATGAAGAAAAACTTGATTTTTTTTTCTTTGTATCGATTCTAACAACTAATAAGGTGACATAGAAACCAATCACAATTAAAAGTTTATATATGGGGCACCAAAATCTAAAATTCTTTGTTCATTATAAATCCGCCCATAGAAAAAAAATAGTTTATACTAAATTCTGAAATTATACGTAAAATGAGTGTTAAAAATAATATTAACAAACGATGAAGAGAAAGCATTTTAAACCGTTGTCTAGATTTAGCGAACGTGGCTAGGAGAATACTTGAAAAGGTTTCATTTTGAAAGTAACCTTACTATATTATTATTATTATTATTAGGGATGGCACTAAAATACTCCAAGCTCCCCTTCTTCGACTAGATCGACTTCTTCGACTGGCCTCATCGATGAAGAAATCAGCCATGGATGCTATGACCTCTGTATTCAGCCCCCACCACTACCGAATAAATAAATAAGTAAGTAAATAAATAAATAAAATAAAATAAACCAATAAACGTATTAATAAGAAAGTCACTTCGGTTTATGTACAAACGCCATAGAAAATTGCAAGTTTTCTGTATTAAAACAGATAGAAATCAATAAATGTATTAATAACATCAGATTGATATATAGATAAAGCCGAAGAAATTAGAAAGTAAAATTCCGGTATTATCACTGACTTAGTGATAATAAGTCAGTTTGGTATACAGTATAACCTCCAGCGGAAAATTAGAAAATAAGCTGACTGTACAAACAAGTAGAACACAAAAATATATTAATAAAGTTATTTCCATAAAAACGACTGTGGTTGACTAAATTCTTATAAAGCTGGTAGAATACCCTACCCAAAATTCTCATAAAGGTAGGCAGAACATCACAGTATCCTAAGGGGGCCTAACTCAAGATAAACTTGTCTTTTTATGAAGAGTTAATAAAAATAAATATAAATTCCATTAAAATAAAAGTGCTACATTCATGTAAATTCAATTTTTGTATGTGTACATATCCCACCGACGGTGGGCCTAAAGGGTAAATAAAGTTTGAGCTTCTGCGAAGAATCCTGCTGAGAATTCTGTTCTCTCTTTCTCAACCTTTCATTCACAAGCAAACACACACACGCACACACTGCAGACCTTTGGCCAAAACATTACTTTTTTCTGTACCTGAAGGGATTTCAAAACGTATTTCCGATAAAAACTCGATTTAAAAGACTTGACATGATTGCAATATTTCCTTGTATGAAAACAATACTCACGCTTGCAATGGCAAAGTAATGTTCTGATATTGATGTAGCACAATCGAAATATAAATGGGACGATATATATTCGACGAAATTATTGTGTCATCTACTGCTATTATATTTTTAATGCTTGAAATATGCAGCCTAAAATGAACGATTCCATCCTGAAAGCTATATCTATTAACCATCATGACTGATACTCCCTGCATCTTTTCTAAATTTAAAATAATGGGCAAAGTAATGTTCTGATATTGATGTAGCACAATCGAAATATAAATGGGACGATATATATTCGACGAAATTATTGTGTCATCTACTGCTATTATATTTTTAATGCTTGAAATATGCAGCCTAAAATGGACGATTCCATCCTGAAAGCTATATCTATTAACCATCATGACTGATACTCCCTGTATCTTTTCTAAATTTAAAATAATGGAAATTTTATGCAAGGCAAAGATGTCATAAGAGAATTTTAAATTTATTTTTTAATACAACTGCTGTACAAATAATTTTTAAGGGGTAAACAGTTCGTAATGTCGACCACGCGGTTGCTGTCATCTACATTACTTATTGAAATACGCTAATTATTATTACTTATATTTCAATAGTGCAAAATTGGTTTGATAGAAACACCCCAACAATTAAAATTTTTTACATTCAAAAAAACTTTGATTATTAAATGAAATAAATCTGGCGTTAACAGCCATGCAAGATCAAGGCTGGCGACATTTATTGGGTGGGGTGGTATCTGTTCCCTCGCCGAGTTTTGACAATCGCAACTCGGTTGCTAAGATTTATGGTCTTCCTAATTTTACTAACTTCGCTAATTCAACCACCCGTTAATAACGTGAAACATTTCCAAAATTCCATGTTATCAAAATTTTACTGTCCTTTAACTTGAATAAAGTAATTTTTTTTTGAGGACGAGTCGCCCATAAAGTAAATTCATTGCTATTTGAAAGATTATTGTAGCAATGTGTAAAGCATCAGAGACATTTTCCGTGGTAGCCTGCTTCATTTTGTGGTCATCGACCGGTTTCGGGCGTTCGCCCATCTTCAGGATGCGTTTTTCAGCAGTGTGACAACACAGACTCGCACAGATAACTTAGTTTCACACTAAGTCTGTGGAGTGTGAAACTAAGTCTCGCTTTGTGCAAGTCTGTGTTGTCACACTGTCTGACAAACGCATCCTGAAGTTGGGCGAACGCCCGAAACAGGTCGATGACCACAAAATGAAGCAGGCTACCACGGAAAATTCTCTGATGCTTTCCAGCTCTGCGGAACCAACCACCACAACAATGTGTAAAGGTTAGAGAATGTGTATGTTGCTGACCTAAAGTTTGCTTGTAGGTTTGTTATACCCAAATAGTTGCACTTAATCGACTACCTCTGCAATCCTTATGTGTATGTATGAGTATTTAAAGTGTCTTGAGTATGTACTGTTCCTGTTCTTAGGTTGATAAACCAGCAAGGGTTCTGTTAACCCACATCCTTTTATTTTTTATCAGAAAACTGAAAGAAAAACTAATAAGAAAGAAAGGAAGGAAAACTTCAGTGTTGCAAAGATTTAACAACTACCATTTTCTAAACAAACAATCCCAATGTTTGGCTACTTATATGCGGATACATCATGAGATATATGAATAAAAACTTATTTACACTTATTATTCTTGGCATCAACTTTTGTTAACAAAAACAATTCAGCGTTTTGAACATGCATTCATCCCAAAAGTAAACATATTCTTACCTTGGTTAGTTATTTATAGCTAACTTCTTTTTCTCCTACAGAAGCTTTTAAAAATTAATAGCTAAGTTCTGCGAAAAAGAAAATTAGAAAAATACCCACATAAACTTTATTTAATATTATTAGGGAAACTCTATAATAATTAAATTAAACATTCTAATATCATTAATTTAGAAATTAAAGAATTTTTTTGAAATATGAAAACAATATTTTTTAAAAATCTAGAGTGAAACACTCATAACATTTTCTATTAATGCAATTAAAATAATCATAATTGACAGAATTCTCTTCAAATTTGGAATTATTAATAAAAGTAAGTTGCCCTCAACATAAATACTGTAGCGTAGGAGTGCATGTTTGTTCTCAGCTTGTGGAAGCTAATTAGTACTTATACTGTAGTCCAGAAAGAATTGCTTCTTTCGAACCCCAGTAACGCTTGAAATTTAATGTCACAGATTTCCCTCCCTAGAATCAACTTTTCAGGAAAAATGTTCCAAATACAAGTGACAGGATTATAATATATGTGCAATTAGCTTTCAAAATTTTTATAGAAAATCATGTGCTATTTTTGAGGGCATTGCGAAAAAATCTACACTAAAAGTTCTAAAAACTTCTACTTCCGGTTAACCAGTTTTTCTTCATAATTGGAATTCCTAGCAATTAATGCATTTTAATATATCATTATCTCAGTGAAGTGGTAGTACCGTACATTGTACTGGAATTTATTTCAGAGAAATGTTTAAAGTTCCAGCCCCCCCCCCAACCCTCAAATACTCAAATTTGCATAGTAAAATTGTTTAAGAAAAAAAATGATAGGTTTGTGCTGGTTAGCATGCGAAGAAAACTGTTGGGGCCGTTTTCATGAAAATTGTAAAAACTAGAATGAAAAACTTTCAGAATGAAAACTGGTAAATGAGCATTTATGTGTATTTATATTCTTCTAAATTAACCTACTGTGTTAAGTATTCACTGTTGGGTCATTCAAATATTCGCTTTTTTATTCTTACCAAATATAGTAATATTCCAAATTGCAGAGCACTGAGCGTTTATTATTATTATTATTCAAGGAAGGGGAGGGCAAAACCCTCTGCGACAACCGACTGCGACAACCCACATAAGGATGAGTGCTGTAAGGTCATCCACGTCCAGAAACATGTGTCTGAAGACACACCAACAGCAGGCTCTGGACCATGAAAGGGAGAGAGGCGCCGCACGAAGCATTTACTCAGTTACTCATTTTTTTTTTTTTACTTTCTCTTACTGTTGAAAGAGGAAGTACTGTGAGATCATGTCATTTTTTTTTCAAATCAGAGACAGCTAGCACAAGGATAATCACGTGTGGGACCTGGACTTCGGAATGTGGATCATCAGCAGATATTTTGTATGTGAATAATACGTAGAACCTAGCTAATAAAATACAGTAAGTAAGAGAGAGAGAGATTATTGGAAATGTTTACACTTTTGTGCCTCAAGTCTTGGAATTTGAAGGCAGAGACTAGGTTACAATGGGAAAGAAATGCATTTAAACTTAAGAAGAAACTGCGAATTTTTTTATTTTTATTTTATATAATTTTTTAGTATAAGTATCCCCACTTACCCTACTTTCAAAAATAACAAATTTAAGAATATCGATAATAAAACTAAAATTCCTCTTTAGATCCTCAATTTTATTCCCATTCAGAGGATTATCTCTTTTTTGCGAGCATTTATATTTATGCAAAAAGAAAAAAAAAATCATAAAATTTAAAGAAATTTATAACTATTTCATGTAACAAATTACAAGTTCTAAAACTTCTAAACAAAATTTCATTAATAAAAATAAATTAATTCAACTAGATAATACAAAAATATTAATTAAAGAATAACGGCACTAAAAAATAATACATATAAGCTTACCTTAAAAGTAATTTTGTGTATGAAATGTATATGATTCATAAATGATGAATGCGGAAGTATGAAACCTTCTGGAGATCACGCTGGGTATGCTGAAGATTCTGTACAATCCAGAACTTCTTCATTCATACAGCAGCGAGACCACCGTGTGGAAACCATTAGCGCTGAGGCCTTGGCTTACAGTATCAGACCTACAACGCAGCACAACCCGCAACATTTTGTAAATAAAGCAGGATAATTGTCGCAAAAATAGATTTTAAATTAAGATTTTGCCACCAAATAACTCAACAATAAAATAATAAATAAAAAATATATATATTATATAAAAACTGACTGAAATCAAATTTTCTATTTTTTAATGTAAATTTGTATTTATAATTTGACAATCTCGCAAAAAAGAAGATAATCCAGAATATAAGTAGGGATAGAAAGAACAATTAGTGGATTCGTTGATTGGAAAATGTTGTCGGTTTATTTAAAAAAAAAATTATAATAGTAATAATTTTAATTTTATTTACTTCTCTTAAAAATAAATGAAAATCAAATTTAAAGATGATTAAAGAAGCAGCATTAGAAGAGAAATAACATAATGGGAATTTAATGATAAAATAAATAATTTTAAACGGGTATTCCTAGGATGATCGATAAGTGCAGTTTCGCTGGTGTTTTCCAAGGCTCTTTTACAGAAACATTTAATTTTTAACTAAATACACAGCGAGATGTAAATAAAATAAAATGAAATCTAGTGTGGGCACGCACTCAAATGTACATACACACTATCTCGTATGCAATTGTCACAATTCTAATTAATGTATTATCCTATAACTTCGAAATATTGCTGTTTTGTTGCCCTGTAGCAACGGAAACCTATTGGAAATGAAGAGGTAAGCCTAGAACCTTCCCTCTTAAAGAACCTCAGGAAAATCATTTTTCCAGAAAGTAAAAATGATGGACCTATAAATGTGTAAAATTGTGTAGTGGATTTTTATAGGGCTAGACAGAGAATGAGGAAGAGAAAAGTGTATCAGAAATATTTTCCAGCTCTGCGGAACCAACCACAACAAGGAAAGTACATAACTATTCACTGATATACTGAAGAACTAGTGAGGACTTAGAACAGACATAGAAATGGGAAGCGTGAGTGTGGAATGCCAGGCTGAACTGGCAGAATGTTCGCTACTCGATGCTTTCTTGAAGACTTCTTTGAGTCTAGCTAGCCCTAGTTATGTACTAGCCAAATTCCTAACTTCCTCTCCGTGATTTCCTAGCAAGTGAGGTAGGCGGATCTTGAACTTCCCAAAGTGGTGAGTTTGAATAGCTGTGGTAAGGAGACGCCTCATGTGACATGTTGAGTGGCGTAGAAGTCGGCAGTTGCCATTCTGATGAAAAAAAATCTTGAAACATTTTTCGGGTAATTGCAAAAATGAAATAATCTTTACTAAAGTCGCATTTTTTGTTATACGAGTTTCTTCAATCTTTTTTTTTTTTTTTTACAATATATTATAATAGCTTTAGAGTTATTTTGTTCACTCAAACACATGCACAAAACATTCATATTTTTTGTACGGTGAAAACTCAAATTCGAAAATTTGAGGATGCCAATATTTCCTCTTACAGATGTAAGAGGAAATAAAACAAATAAACCCAAGGTGTGCTCAATAGTTGAATATGTAGTTGGGTCCGCAATGCTGGATAACATCTATGATTTTAGTCGTCCTAGTATGCTTCATTATTCTGGCTCTGACCGGTTTTTCGGATTCTTATCTATCGCCAGAGTAAGGTTTTTTAATCAATTCGTGTAGAGAGATGACTTCAACTATATGTTTATATTACAAGCCACACTGGTTGATTGTATGTGGGAGGTTATAAGCTTCATATAGACATATAGTTGAAGTCATCTCTCTACACGAATTGATTGAAAACCTTACTCTAACAATGGATGAGAATCCGAAACCGGTCACATACTACGACGGATAAAATCATAAATATTCTAAATAGAATCAATAATGACTTTTTGTACTGCTTATTGTAAAGATAAATAATAATAATAATAATTATTATTATTTTTTTTTTTAAAGTTTGAAAGTGACAAGTCCTTAACTTTCTGATTTAAGAGAGAGGTTTAGCTGGTGCTGATGTCAGGATGAAACCTGAGATTATTTAGTAAAGCAACTGCACGGGATCATAATTTAGAGACTCCCTAAACATCCGATCAACACGATAACCGATGGCTACATAATCCTACAATGGACAGGAATTGCGACATTTGAATTATAACCAACTCTATCTTTCAAAACCACTAACCGCAAAATGCTGTTTGCGATACAGAAATGACATATATCAATGTGTTGCGTTACGATACACAACACAACAAAACACACATACTACGTACCTACAGACACACACACACACACACACACACATATATATATAATTACATGAATCTCTTTGTTATATTAAAATTGCAAATACAGCAGTTTGCTATTTCATATAAATGCAGCAGTTTTATAAAAAACATTAGACATTAGATAGTTGTGGTATGGCCTGATTATGTAATTCTTTAAAATCAACGAATACGAACTTATATTTGGCGCAGTCGGTAGGACACTGGAAGTAGTTTAATTATTTGAAAGAATTTCTATTTCAAACTTTAGTCGTATAAGACACCGGAAATAGTTATTCGAAATAATTTCTACTTCGAATTTCATTCATTAATCCGGTAACCAAAACCTCAATTTGAAGATCATCGAAAGTTGAGAATCCACAAAGGGAACATCACTTCCTCAAGGAGCAGTTTCGACGTTCAACGAACCAACAGGCAAACCAAACCACTAAACTCCACCAAGCAGTATTTTCTACAATGCCAGCACAGCTAGAGAGCCAAGGGGCCGTTTGTCGTTACTACCAAAATTCATCGCAATAACAGAGTAATGAAAATACCATTTCTACTCTCCATAATGTGAGTGAAAAATTTATAAAAATCATATTAATTTTATTGAAACAATTTTTCTATTTTTTATTTGTATTTGTGTAACACACAAACTATTTCATAATTATATAAATATTTTCTCATTTATTTTACAATTCTAAACTTTTCAAAATGTCTAGTACCAGTGAAATCAGGGGATTTACGCACACCATCCCGAATTTTAACGGAAACCCAAAACTGTAATCCCATTTATAGATAAGAGTAGTAGAAATTACCACACTGATAAATAGTGTGAACCCGTAGTTTCAGACACTCTGAAAGCCTTATTATTTATTAAGAGGGAAATTGGTAGATAAAGCCGCGGAAGCGACACAAGAGGAACAGTTTAATTCTTGGGACCAATTACAAGCATTATTAATGGCAAAATTAGAAAATAGGCAAATCTCTAACAGCATACTGCTGGACATAATGTACAAAAAATGTAAGAAATCTCCAGAAATATTATAACAGAAATAATAGAATTATTTCAATTATATAAAACAAAAAAATCCACTAACTAACGACGAGATGGATACCGGAAGAAACATTTAATAATGACGAAATACAATACTATGATCCAATATTTAATCATGACGAAATACAAACTATGATCCTCAAGTCCCAGACAGTGAACAAGAACAGCATTTCAACCATCATTTTTAGAGCTGGACATGAAATCTTAAATATTAATAATTGCAATTCTAAGCTTCCTTATACTAAAATACAAAATTATGAAATACTACTAGATTCAAGCGCCTCCCTAAATATTCAACTAAGCTTTGTCGATGGTAATATCGACCCCGGCTGACGGATTAATCCAAGCCGTAAAATACTTTGTTGTATTTGTCATTTGTACTTTCAAAGAACAATAAAGTATTATTATTATTATTTATTATTATTATTAGATATCACTGGTACATTCAACAAAGTTATCGATGAAATATAATAACCAGAAGTATATCTTTATCTGAGTTTGTTCAATTTTTTTCGCTAATTTTTTTAAAAAGCAATTCCAACGACCTTTTTTAAACATTAAACTCTTATTATTTCTACGGATCTTGATTTTAATTGAAATATGTAACTTTTGAAAGAAAATTATTTTTGAGATGCATCACAAGGAAGATCTGATCACTATTTTAGTAAAAATAATTTTATAATGATTCAACGGTGGCAAATCCTATAGAATCCTAATTGGAAGAGCAGCGTTATTAATACGCTGAAATTTACTCCAGATGCTTAAGCATTAAGGATAAGTTGTACCACTTTTAAGACAAAAAAAAATATAGGTTGATCAATTGCATATCAATCGTGTAGGACACCCAATCAAGTTTTAAACCCCATTTCTCGCATTGATGCTGGCTGGTATTCAAGAAAGAGTGATATTCATAAAAAGCGACATGGTTTACAGAGCTGGCATGGGTCACTCTTACTCCAGGATAACATTCATCTACATGGAAAATTTATTGAAAAACTTCAAGAAAGAAGTCAAATAAATGTACAATACTGGCTCAAACTTCAAGAAAAAAAGGAATTTTTAATGATTATTACAATTTAATGATTATTATTTCTCAAATAAAACAATCGAACTTAAAGATTTAAGTTATGTAAAAATGAAAGAAATTGTACCACAGATAAAAGAGGTATACATTTATGCCAATCCTCATAACTATGTACACTATATTCTCACGCTGATAATTGCAATAATGGCACTATATTATAATAATTTGTATAATTGTGAAATAGAAAACATTCAAGAAATTTAAACATTGCAGAAAAAGATGATAAAAGAGAAATATTGAATTACGAGATACAGGCAAGCTCCATGAGTAGAGCTCTGTTTTAAGGGGGGAGAAGTTACATGAATCTCTTTGTTATATTAATGTAATATTAAAACTGCAAATATAGCAGTTTACTATTTCATATAAATATAACATTTTATAAACAAACATTAAATATTAGATAGTTGTGGTACTGAGTTTATAGTAGATAGCTGAGTTTATGTAATTCTTTGAAATTTTGTTTATATATATAAAAATATGTACAAATTGTATATATATTACAAAATGTGTGTGTGTTTTACATATTATTATGGAATAATAATTGTTAAAATTTGATGAACCCCAGAACTACTTCTTGAATAAAATACTAACTTCATCATAACTTTGACGATAGTGGATTCTGTGAAGAATTAATAAAGCATGCTGAGATGGATAAAATACCAGATGCAAGTATGAATGACAAAGAAAAAGTGAAAGAAGATAATAGCGAAAGTTTAAATATTTGCAGGAGTTTATTGGATATAAACCAACCTTGCGTTGAGGCATTCACAGATTCCCAATACACAAACAGTATAAGAGATTTTGTGAGGAGTTAATGCCTATCACAATAGTTAATCAGTTCAAGATAACCTGAAATTCACCTTCATATCCACAAACTTTAACCAACATACAACATAACTTTTATAGACGATGGATATGGTAAGAATCGTACAAAAGAACTTGAATTACATTTCTATTAACAAATCGGAACCACTAAGTTGTAATAGGTTAAGGATAGGATCTTCAGTTAGTCCAAACCATGTAAGTTCCATGTGGGGAAGGTACAAGTCTCTTCTTCAGGAATCTTAGAATACGTACGAGAATCCAACTTAACAAAAAGAGTAATGATTTGTGCAATTAGTTGAGTTTCGTGTAATCCACAAGCAGTCTCTAATTCATCACCAATACTTACTAGTACAACACTACACCATACAAACAAGTACACAATACAGAATGTATAAATAGACATGCAAAGAGCCAATCTTTTAGGTCACATGCCCATCGATGTAAAATGTAATGGAAATATAGTTTTATTTGTTTTTAATACCAGATTTACATGTCCATGTAGTTACAAAGTAACAAGCTTTTGGACAACGATCATACTACGAGTACCATGGGATAAGGATGACTTCAAATTCTTAGAAGCCGACAGGTAAACGCATCACGTTGTACTATAGCTTTTATTTATAGAGTTTTTGACAATCATACCATCACCGATGATCTTGCCATCCGATAATATTTTCAATGTAAAAATAAATACAGTACATCTGTAAAACAGTTACAGATCGATTAGTGATTAAAAAAAAAAAAAAAAAAAATGAAATAAATTCGGCTATTTTCCTTTATATCTCTTGGATGAGCCATTAATAATATATAAAAGCCACAATTTCAATGCATTCAATTTTTATATACCTGAAAGTTTTTAAGTTTATATGAATATATAATGACTGAGTTTATTTTTTTCCATTATTTACAAACTAAATGCAAAGCATTCGAGAGGAGGATACTAGCTTTCCAAGAAAATTCATTACAAAATAGTAAAAGTGCAATTAACTTGTGAATAATTTTTTATATACCAATGATGACATAATTTTAAATAATGGAAATAATGAAAAATACAATTAAGTTTAAATTTTGTCATGTAAATCCGGTATTAAAAACAAAACTATATTTCCATTACATTTTACATCGATTGCTGCATTTAACAGGCTTATTCCTCTCTTTCTCGTATGCCATTTTTATCCTTGGAGGTTAGTTTTGAAGTTAGAAATAAAGGGGGAATTGGTAACTAGTAAATTTTTGGTTCGGGTGCAAGAACGATTTTAGAGAAATGGTATATAAAGCTAGTACATTTTTAAAGTCCTTTTTCAGTAGCGGTTTATGTAAAAGGTTTCTACGTTTTATATTTAAAAAAAAAAATGAACAAAATTAATGCTCGACTCTAATTTAAAACAAGTAACATTGAGCTGGCATTTAAAAGTTGTGTTTACAAAACAGGCTCAAGGTCCTCTTTAATTTTATTAAGTTTTTATATTTTGATAGATATTCTGTTTTTTTTTTTTTTTTTTTTTTTTTTTTTTTTTTTTTTTTGTTTTTTTTCTTAGTAATTTTGGATACGCAAGTAATAATAATGCATAATTTTTCTAAATAAATTAAATACGTAACTTTTATTTGACGATTACTTTTTGGTTAACAAAAAACTAAAATACACATTTATTTGTCTATTTTAACTTTCTCTATTTTTACATACTTTATTTTGTTTTATGTAATTCATTTTAATTTATTATTTTTTCTTAATGTTTATAAACCTTTATGGTACGCAAAAATTTTTATATTCTTTGGGTGGTGCGCGGAACCCGAAAGTTGAGAACCGACGGCTTAAGTGAATACTAAGAAGTATACAACCCCGTCCACAGTTTTAAATTTGATCTGTAAGACGATGCAACTTTGGCATCCACCCAGCAATAAATCAAATCATCAAGTTGAGATCCAACACAAACGCTTTGTGTCCTATTCTCCTCCTTCTTTAGTATAAAAATGCTGATTTAGATACGAAGCGAGCAATCCATACTTGAGTGTTCCTTAAGAATAAGTGGAAAGGTCTCATAATATCAAAAACTGACATGTGCCTCTACCAAAAAATGTACCAAATAACAATAACAAATTTTGATTTAACATTAAATTGAGAATAATTCTACAAAATAGGAAAAATTCTTCTATCAATTTCTTGCCTCTAAAATTAAAACAAAACAAAGATAAAGTATACTTTAATATTAATATAAGATGTACCAATGGAAAATTCTAAATTCTAACTCGTCTGCAATGTTCTATATAGTAAAGGAAAAGAACTTATCTTTAAACCTTAACAACTGAGTTAATTTCAGTTGATTTGCATACTGAATATATTTCAATGTATTTTTTGAAACACTTAGCTATACTCTAATTCTACCTTAAAGATAATTTAAAAAAGAGAATTTTCAACCCTGCAATTACGAAGATAATAGAATCTTAATAACAAAGCATACAAAAAATTATCAATTAAAAAAGTTGAAGAGCTAAAAAATGGAATAGTTAAATATTAGAAATTGTAAAAATATTAGCATGCTCCAATTTTCACATAATGTTAAACGATTAAGAAGTCTTCAAATTAAGCAAAGAGAAAGTGCTTTGAGAAGGTCACCACAACAAAAGCAATTCCATTTTTAACTAATGACATTAAATAAGTATTCGTGCATTGCATTATATTAACTACTCTTCATTATTAACAACTTTCCAACAATAAGATCGGCAACAAATAGTAAAAGAACATTTTAAAATACATGAATGTAGTAAAGAAATGAGAAAATGGTACGAAATTTCAGGTCAATTAATCCCAAATCTTAAAGCATTGAGAGAAGTATTTTTGCCAATTCTCCCCGCCTTATCCGTGTCACTTCACCAGGCTTCTATTAGGCTAAGTACATTTGCATTTAAACAGAAATTATAAAGCATACTAAGGCATTAATTTTTACTCATCACAGATCTTGTGTTCCATAATTAGATGGATTATTACAATCCATCTTCAAAGTTACTTCAAAACTGTAATGAAAATGTATACTAGAAAAATTAGCTACTTTAAGTCAATTAAAAAATTATATGAAATAATTGTTAAAAAGCATATTTTTAAATCCACATATTTTTCGTTTATTGTGATTAAAACGAGAAAAGCAACTACTGATATTTTAACATGGACTCTATTGCAGATGAAAACTGATTAACTAGAAACCAAACGGTAGATGCAACTTATACAATTTAACGTTATTAATCTAAGAAAAAAAATAGCAGAAGCATAAAATTTAAAAAAAATAAAATAAAATCGAATATATACTGTAGAAATCTTCTACAGAGGACAAAGAATACATTTATTTTTATTTGGAATGCTCATTCTTCTTTCTGCTAACTACCTACTTAATACAAAATGTGACTATTTTTGTTGAGTGCAGGAAATTTTGTTTAATCATACCTCTGCAAGAGTTTTTTCGCTTCATTGATCTCTACATCAACTCCCAGTTCTTTAAATGCCCTTATCAATTCTTCGAGGTCGATTTTACCTATAATGATAATTAATTAAGGTAAAGTGTACTATCAATTTAGATGAAGATGTAGTTGAATTACTTTACCATCTTTGTTTTTGTCAATGTGGGAAAATCCAAGCCGCAAATTTTTCTCATGTTCCCTGACATAGTGAATAAATTCTGCCAGGGATATGTCACTGCTTTTATTGACATCAGCTCTCGCCAGAAAAGTCTGCATTAGGGGGAAAGGTTAACATACCATTAAATTTACAACCAAGTAAAACAGAAAGTTATAAAAAGGTTTTTATATGAATTAAAGTCAGTTTTATGGATTTTAGAAATGGTAACATAACTTTACCTCCGCATATTTATGATGAACCCCAAATTCCCGCAATGCCTCGGTTAAGTCATGAATATCAATTTTTCCATTTCCATCAACGTCTATAGAATTGAAAAGATTTCCTAACCTTTCTTCATCTTCTTGTGGTATTTCAACGAAATAATGAGGAGTACGTCCTACAGTGGGGTCTGTAGATATCGTGACGTGTGCGTTAACCATTTTAGTAAATTGCTTTTTACATAATGTTCTACAAGAATTAAGATGAAGAATAAAAAAATTACAAACTCAATTAATATCCCGGAACCATACCTACTGCACAAAACCGTGTCACTAGTGACAGCGGATTGCAGTTAAGCATGGCTAGCACAGCAGCGGGTTCTACTTGAATCTCACATTCCGCCATAATTGATTTCTAAGGCACTATCGCCAGTTCGTCAGCCGGTCAATGCTGTTACCATATATGTGGCTCGATCTATATGAATAAAAGTAAACTATACATTTCTCTACACTTTTTTGTTTTATTAATCACATACAAAGCTCAAGGCTGCGAATAAATTCTAACTTCACTGCATTAAAAATTGAATTTAAAAGCTTTTTATTGTATTTAAATATAATTTTTTTGAATCTTTTATCTCATTCTTTTGTTAAAGTTCATAAAGTTTCCAGACATAATATTGGTAATATTTTTAATTTATGGAAACCGCAATTGAACTTAAAAAAAAGTAATTCAAAATCAACTAAATGCTTATGACAGTAATCACATTATAAAGCCGCGAACATCTAAAATTCTAAGCATTAACGATTCTTTTATAAATTTTAGTAACAGATTGGTCTGTCACCATGCTTTTTTCCTTAACTCTAACCGATTTCAAAACTTTTTACGTCGTCAAAATCTGGTTCATCAAGTTTGTGCAGCAGTATCAAAAACTTTAAAAGTGGAAGTTAACCCTCTACACAAATTTGATGGGCCAGATTCTAACCATAAAAATAAAATTTGGAACAGTTAGAATTAAGGAAATGGCACGCTATAATGGACAACCCCTGAATTTCCTGACTTCAGATTGGTAGGCACTTGCATACTAGATTCAACAATTTAGTATTTTCCGGATTTTTACTTAATCATATGTATTTAAGATCATATATTTTATCCTAGAAATTTGAGTTTACATTTATTATAATGCATTAACAACTATTATACCGAAGCGGGCTACTACAGAAAATGTCTCTGATAACAACTATTTGCTTGAATGCAACAGAAATCGCCACCAGGCATGCAATGATCCTTCATGGGCTTGATCAGCCTCTCTCTCTCATGAGCATCTGACCTTCTTCCAAAAAATCATCCATCTATCTTCTACAAAAAATAATAACATATGCATCACATCTAAATGCATAAGTGAGAGTTAGATTAAGGATTCGTTGTTTTAAACAAAATATTTTTTCATTCCTTTTATGGAGACTTGACAATTTTTCTTTGTTCAATGGTATAAATTTGTGAATTGTTTTTAGCACCCGGTTTACTTAAACATCCTGGAAAACCATCGATTCCTGATCTCTTAAAGTTCAAAGTAACAGAAAAACACAACTAGGGATAAAACGCCCGTCTAATAACTGGAAAATAGATGTTCACTAAGATATCTCATTTCAGAGAGGAGCAGTATTTATATATTCACTTTTTACAATTAGGCGAACAGCAGCAGTCATATCCATCACAGCTTACCATTTATTTCTAATTCTCCTAAGAAAATAGAACATTGATTACCTAAACATATCAGAATCTGTGTAGCTGATCTGCAAAACGTAGGATGGTGTTCAATTCACCTGTTTTTCTAGATAGACCGGTTTCGAGCATTTGCTCATCAGTTTCTTTGAAGGTCACTTTTTATTGCAGAATGACCTAAGGTTTTTTTCTTTTTCTTTTATTTGAAATTCACAATCTACATAAATAAATATAATAAGTGAATATGATGATGTGTGATGATGAATAACGGATTGGCTGGAGAAGAGAAGATACCCAGCGGTAACACTCTCACAGGAATTACTTCCTATTGCTGGAGGTGATCACGGGGCCAACAGCGGCTCAGTCGACGGGGTGGCCTATCTGGTATAGTTGTGGAGGCGAGATTTTGAACAAGAGGATTAGAGTTGAGAGTAGGAGAGTATAGAATTTTTTATATTTAGTTTTGACGGCTTCAGATACATATGGGATTTTGAGATCGTTGTGGAGGGTAGAGATAGAGACATAGAATGGAGCATCTGTTATCTGACGGAGAACTTTTGACGAAAAGACTGAATTTTCTGGGAATTTGAGCGTTTGGTTGAACCCCACAGTTGTCCTAAGGTTAAGTCTAAAATATTATAACAATTCCTTCTGTGGTTGGTATTAATGAGAATTTTTTTGTTTTTTTTTTTTTTTAAGCGGCGGGCCAATGTACTGCGACCTTTTATCCGGCCTAAGTTATTGGTGCTCACTCTTATGAAAAATTATTATTATTGTATTATCAAATAGCTTATTTGCTTTTTCAAGTAACTTATTTTAAGCTTACTAGCTTTCAATGGCTAGTAACTTATTTATTAATAATGATCCAATCAGATACTGCTCTTTAAAAAGAAAGAGGAGACAAGATTCCAAAAAAAAAAAACGCGCAACCAGATTTCGAAAGTTAGTATTATTTGGAGTTAACAGATGAGGAATGTCATGTCACGAAAGAGGGAGGTCCGATGCAGGCAACCTTAACGACAGTCTGTTAAATGTAAAATAATCAAGAAATTTGTATCTATCTTTCAAAATAAAGATTTTCAAAACTAAAAAGAAAACAAAACAGTGCCAACCAGTTCATCCTTTATTGCAGTTGTTTTTGACATAAAAGTTTTTAATTTTATAGTTTGAAATCGTTGATTAATGTAATTACTTTTCGTAGTGGAAATGTGATAAAATAGAGTTCAAAAGCTTAGACAATAAATAAAAACCATATTCATTGATTTAATTTACCAAATACTAATTACGCTCATAAATGTTTGAAATACTGGAATTTTCAGTTGTGACAGAGTGTTGAGCAATCAACTAAATAATCACAAAAGAGCTATGTTCAACTTTTTTACCGATGGCCACATAAGATTTTGAGAGAAACAGGGCGAGAGACATTAATAAAATTAAAAGTTCTACACAATGGATATACCTTTTTCGGAAAGTGGTTTAAGGCAAAAGAAATAAAACAGGTTTTTCTGATAAGCACAATAATAGTTTATCAGTTCATTTTATAAGTGTTAAAATGATAACCATTGTCCAAGCAATGTTATTCAACCTTTCTTCCTTACGAGAAAATATTACTTTCCCCAAGCCACCAAATATTACATAAGTGATTAATATAATCATATTATTACATGTGCAACATGATAATAAATTCGACTAACTATTCTAACAACTAATAATTAAACTAATTGTCATTAAAATTCGTCTGATGAAAATGATATAAAATATTTCTTGAATAAAAAAAGAAAATAATAATAATAATATTGTATAACATGAAATGTTTGTCTTATTACTGAGATTACATATTTATCACATAAAAAAAAACTTAAATAAATAAAATTATATTTGAATTAAACATATATATATTAAAATCTTTAAAATATGGGAAAGAAAAAGAGTAGATATTTAAATTAAAATGGTAATAAGAATTAGTTGGAAATATCGATTTTATCAAGATCTAGTAGGCAGTCTATTCCTCTTGGAGTAATATAAACCATTTTTCTTCACATATGTATATGTATATATGATAAATCAAACATATATATATATATGGTTTATAAAGAAACCTTCATAGTAGATAAATATATTTAAGATTACAACCACCACAATTATAATGTTATTACTGAAACAAACATAATTAAATATTTATAACCTTGTATTATGTACATTTTTATATACTTGCTCAAAATTTCTATTCTTTTCATTTTTGCTTTAATTTTAACAATATGCATAAACAGATTATAAAAAAAAAAATAAGTCGAACTCTTACCCCATTGCACAGTCCTTGCATATAAAGTGATTATAAATAAGTGGGGAGAAATCATAAAAATGTAATCTAATTTATAGTTTGAAACTCACAAAAACGGAGTCTAAAATTCACAATGAAAGTCCAAATAAAAGAACTCAACTAACAGAATAACATGTCTAACATGCAAGATATAACATTAAAATCTGTTCCAATTACAATTCAGTCCATGAGAGTGTATTTTTTTTTTAATTTATTAATTAATTACAACTACAATAATTATGAATAAAAGATACATTTTGTAATATATCTTAAACATTATTTTTCTTCAATATATAAAATACATACACATATATATATATTTGTTTTCTGATAATCTCTACGCAGTCCTTTTAAATTGATCTTTTATACAAAGAAACATTACCACAGCTATCAGTCACTCTCAAATCTAACAATCTTTACATAGTTAATTTTATTAAAATATTATTTAGTATATTACACAACAAAAATGAAAAAATTCATTCATATACACAAATAAAATACCAAGACATTTTGTTCTAATAAAGGCATATATAATTTAAATGTAGAACTCTTTTGGGATTTTATTATTTATTTGCTTCTTTAATATATATATAATATATATATATATATATTTTTTTTTTTTTTAGTTAAGCTAAATCAACGCATGAATCTCGAAATAATGCAGGCGAAAACAACTTTTCTGTGGATAAAACTGAATGTTTATGCAGTGCCTGAAGTAGTCAATGAATTAGAAATAAAGTATATTAAAAAAAAAAAAAATGGAATTGGCACAGAGTATGAAAAACCTTCCACAGCGATATTAGTGAATAAATATTAAGTTAAAACTTGTACTATATGATTGTAATATCAGTCACATTTGTAGATTTACACCAAAAAATGTTATATCCGAAAAAAAAGAAGAGAAATTTGTAATAAATTTGCTTTTCCTATTGGTTAAAAATCGTTACTAATAAAATGTTTTATCAATTACTTTTCATAATCTATTTTTCAATATAAAAAAATATAGACTACAATCAAGGTAGATCTCTATCTTGTTTAAACTAGGTTATGTATACACATTTACACATATAGCATTAATTTTGAAAATCTACTACAATTTAATTTGGAAAAAGAGATAAAAATAAATCACTGAAAAGTATGTTAAGGCAACAATGATAAACATAATTTAAATGTTTCACAACCTTGATTTTATTTTTTACTAAAATAAATTTACTTTTATACAGTATTTATAGGTTTTCTACATTGCAGACTGAAAAACATTTCAATAGTCATGTTGACTATTATTTTTTTTTTTTTAAATGGAATCTAAATGTGGCGTTAAAATTGGCAGGACTAGACACCAAATTTGATCGTACTAAGTGGTAAAGTCATCTGTAGAGGGTCACTGCTTCTTAGCAACTTCTTCAGGGATCTTGGTGTCCCAGTATAACAATAAGACAACATTTGCAGTGAACCTCAACACTCATACATAAACCCGACAGGCCTGCTGAAATAGTTGATGAGAGCAATTACTTGGGTTAGGGGTACCCACAGGCGAATTACAGGTAGCAACACATACCATTCTCACCACTTATTGTACAATTCACAGATGAGAATATTCCAGATACAATCAGTCTCTAGAGAACGACAATCTTTTAAGAAGGAAGTGTGACAACAGAATATTTGATTGGATGAGACTATTGTATAAAGAATTATTTTTCTGGTTAGATTCTGGCTTTCTGGTTAGCTTACTAATTAGGAACAATGTTGTTAGAAATTAACTTTCTTCTACTTATACTAGTAGGGAAAGGAATTAAATGTTCAAGAATAGCCAATGTGATGAGAGAATATAAGAAGTCTGGAGGCAAAGCCCTCCCAGCTTGTGCTAGTTTTAAATATAATTAAAAATTAATATAATTTTTATTTTTATTTATATTAATTTTCTAGAGTAATTTTTCAGAAGACTTGCTATATCCGGAAAAAGAGGAAAATTCATGGAGGTACACAAATTAAAATAAAAGAAAGTAAAAAAACATTTTTGTATAATACCATTTACATATGAAACTTGGGAACTTTATTTCTCTATACATATTTTTTTAAAATTCGGTGGTCTAAATCGCAACGGATGTTTCAAAAACAATTTTTGTTGTGGACAGACATAAATGTTTTATGCACTGCTTAATGAAAGTGACAACAAATTAGGAACAAGATTGGAGGGAGGATAAAATATGGAATAATAAATATTAGATATTGGCACAGATATAAAAAAAAAACCTACCCTAATAAATCTGTTCTACTGTCACGATTCTGAATTAAATGAGATTCCTATTTCTTAGCAAGTTGTCCCCTGTAAATGAAACTAGATTCAGAGGATTAAAGACACCTTCAGATAAGAATACGCCTTATCAATGTACAATGTGATTGCACTATTAAACGGTGCGAACTGCTCCAGATTGCCATATAGCAAATGAAGAGCATAGGGGTAGCTTTTAATAAAGGATTTAAACTCAAACAATCAAACATTAAAAACATGATCCAACACTATCCCAATAACTCAAGCGTATAAAAAGTTATTTCCTTAACTGATAAACCAAACCTGAAAAATTATGTGTATAAAAACAATGAGGAACTTTTCCAAAGACCAGTTAGAAGTCTTTTTGTTTAAGTTAAATTTAACGGCTTTGTAAAGAAATTTATTGGATCGAAGTTGAATTTTTTTAATGAAGTATTTAATGAAGTGTGCTAATTATATCCTATATAAAAAATATTAAACATTTTATATATTTATTTACATTAACAAAAGCCAGTATCTTAAATTTCAAGCGCTCTACTCCTAGAAAAACTGCTGTCAAATAGCTAAAAACATCATGGCTAAAATTCTAATAATATAAAAAAAAATTCTGATGTCACATTATGAGTTCACAAAAAAAAAACCTATGAAAACATGATGGGCAATTGATTTGTTTTCTATCTGTAATTGTTTTCCGAAAAAATGACTGCTGATCCCAACAAAATTTGCAACTCCACGATAATGAAAAATAAAGCAAAATTAATTTGTACCTACCAATTGTGTAAAACTGAAGTAAAATTGCATTCTTATAGACCAAACTTACATACCAAAAAAAAAAGGATTATATATAATTATAAATTATATATTATAAAATGGTCCAAAAACAGTTGCTGATAATTAAAATCTATCAATGTTGCCTTTAATCTGAACAAAATAAAAATATTAAAAAAACATAAAGCGTTTAAAAAGAAAATACCAATTATTTTTCATAGGAAAAAGTTAAAGTGGCTTAAAATAAAGAAAAACTGATTCTTATAAATTATTCTAAAACATGGACATTCAGAAAATACATTTTTTTTTTTTTTGCATTTATGTACACACAAACTGTAATAAAAATATATTAATATTATGAAGGAATTTTCTTCCTAACAAATTTAACACGGACTATTTTTTTTATATTAAATTTAATGGCAAAATCTAAATTAGAAATTAAATATTTTTTTAATTTTTCCTTCTCACTCATCGGATTATATGTTTATTTATTACAATCAAAAATTCATTACCAGAAGCAGAAGTTTAAAATATATAAAATCAGAAAAAAAAATAATTCGTTAATTATAAAAAAAAACACTGCTTCATTTAGTAGAGAGATTATAAGTTTTGACTAATTATTGCCTTGCCGTTATTTTTAATTTTTTTTAAATGTAATAATTAATTTGATTTTGTTAATTATACGCACAATATTCTGACAAAGCAGCTTCAGCAAAGCAATAACCAACTCTCTTCATTATCTATGGCACTTGTGGCTATTAAATCTCTGTCAGTTACTAATTATTATCATTAAAATAAAATAAAGAATGATAGATAAAAGAGACCTGGCTATTTTTTTGTAGATTCTTCTTCACTTGACCACCTTTTTTCTTGCTCTTCTAATTCATACTCCCAACGTAATTCTAATTCACGTATATCATTGGCAATGCCCGCCTCATAAGAGTCCTCTTGTGCAAGGTACTACATTAAAACCAAAATCTGATGTGAAAATTCCAAAAAATTTCTCTTATTGCAATTATCACAATTTTAATTGAGACTAATTTTCTTTAAACTTTTAATTTTTAAAAATATATATGAAATTTAACTTAAGAACGGACACATTCTGCTTAAACAAACGGAAACGAGATAGTTTTTACCAGTCTTTGTCAACCGCTCTGATTATTCGCCAAAGATATAAGCGAATCCGGTTAATTTTATGCGTTAGTAAACTCATGGATTCCATTTGCCAGAAAACTCGCCAGGAAAAATGGTATTCATTATTAGATCAAGCAGAAGAATAAAATTTTTATTTTGAAGAAAAGCGCGTTATTTTTCTCTTTACATCTAATTTATTTTATATTTATTTTTAGCTTTAAAGCAGAATTTTGTCCTCTTATTCTTTTGCAATGTCCTAGGGCAGAATGAACCGCATTGAGATATTAAGATCTGATCTGTTTTTTTTTTTTATTTTTTTTTTTTTTATTAAGGTTTTCGTCAATTATGTTTTAACTAATCTATACCAGACTTATGTTAAGTTGAACTTTCTATAATTCTTAGCTCCGACACACCATTAAACCTAAGAGTCTTTTCAAAGTTTGTTTTGCATAAAAGTTAATAAATATCTAAATAATTAAATTAAATCATGACATACTTTTGATAATGTGATAGAATTCAAAACATTATTTTACCTCTTCACTCCTATAAACTGGCCATGTTTCCCCGTTCCAACTTGTTGTGGTCCCTGTGCCTATTTGATTCTGGGAAAAAAGTAAATTATCTAAATTAATCTAAAGTATCTATCTAAAGTAAATTAATCTAAATTTAAAATTTATAAATATTTAAATTAATAACTATAATAGCCACAATTTTTGAGTTATTTAAAAAAAATGACTAATTTTCAGATTTCTTTAGCGAAGTTATGTAAGAATCTAGGATTTTTTGTTTTAAATATGTAAATCGAATTAGATTTACATAAAAGTAAATCAGAGGGGAAATATATTTGTTTACATTAGGGTAAACCAGTGAGATAACAATAATGTAAACAGAAAAAACTACTTAAACCAAAACTGTTTAATTTCCTTTTTTAATGTAAATTCCTGTCTTTCTTAGTCTTGGTGAAATTTTGATGATTCATCATGAATTTTGTAATAATTCTCAGTGTTATTTTTAACTATTGTAAATTAATTAATTTTATCAATTTTTTTTTTTAATCGAATTAACTAGACATAAGCAGCGTTCGCTCGATGTATTTTTGTTAATTCGCACTGGAATCCTTTTCGGAAAAATCATTCATTATCGGCCCAAACCAATTTCATATTCACCAAAATCAAACAGAGCAAAATTAAGTGATGTAACACTATAGGCTTCCAAAGGTATTTATCAAAAAAGACGAACACATAATTAAAAAAGAAAAATTATGCCTATTTTTCAGGCGTACTTTATGTAAATCGGCGTACCGATCAGGTAAATACACTTTACTGGATTTTTACTCATTACAATAGTCAATTAAAATCCATGCCTAAGACCGGGAATCGAAAGGACCACAATATCTTAGCTTTGCGTCCAGGCGTACTCATTACTATTTTTTCATTCTTTCACCTTTGATGACCTAGTACAGTGATGGCGAACCTATGACAGGCGTGTCAGTGCTGACACGCGAGCTCATTTTTGGTGACACGCATCTTCAAAGATAAAAAATTTCATAATTCAGAAAAATCTTTTTTTTTCTGATAATGTAGCTCATATAGTTAGCAACTCTCTCTGTTTACTACATATTTTGTGTTTAGTTTGTTTCATGGAAATTATAAATACCGATTAACATTTTTTTTAATTTTATCCCTGAAAAAGACAATAAATTTGTCGAAACGTTGGAAAAATTTAAAAAAAAGTGTACATTTTATTGACCGCTCCTCGAGATCTCCTTTAGTTGTTTTGCTAACAATTTTTTCATCCACATATTTTTGTGAGACATTGTTCTCAGCATTAAATAATATTAAGACAAACAAACGGAATCGGTTAACAGATGAAGTCAGTGACGCTTGCTTGGCCTTGAAATGTACCAAGTATAAACCCGAAATAGAAGATTTAGCAGACAAACTTCAGCACCAAAAAAGTCATCAGAGACATTTTCCGCGGTAGCCTGCTTCACTTTGTAGTCATCGACCGGTTTCGGGCGTTCGCCCATCTTCAGGATGCGTTTTCAGACAGTGTGACAACACCGACATGCACAGAGCAAACTTAGTTTTCACACTCAAGTTTGCTCTGTACAAGTCTGTGTTGTCGCACTGTCAGAAAAACGCATCCTGAAGATGGGCGAACGCCCGAAACCGGTCGATGACCACAAAATGAAGCAGGCTACCACGGAAAATGTCTCTGATGCTTTCCAGCTCTGCGGAACCAACCACCACACCAAAAAAGTCACTAATTTTTCATATATATTTATTTTCTAATTGTATAAATTTATATTGTTTTTCTGTTTTTGTTCAGTTATATTTTATATATATATTACTTGATTTTGTATGTTAAGTGTCAATGAAATATGTAAGACAAGTCTCTAAATGTAAACTATTGGTTTCATAATTTTGGCTTTTGTATTTTAAATGGCATTAAACAAATAATTAACTTGATGAGTGACACGCCACGAGAATTATGTTTCTATTTTTCAAAATTTTGACACACTGAGCTCAAAAGGTTCGCCATCACTGACCTAGTAGGTCATATGTTGAACAGCAAAATTCCTTCTTTCCTTGCAGTTCATCACCTTCATGGACCCCATGTGTTCCTTCCTGGACCTACTTTATCCATCTTTGATAGGCCTGTAGTTCAGCATTTTGCTGGGCCACCGGTCATTATCTTCTCTTATGACCGCAGCAGTATTTAAGTTATTAAAAGTAAATGTTGAAGGACAAGTCATGTTTGTCTAGAATAACTTAGTGTTACCTAATTCTTATGAAGTATGGTTAGAAGTTTTATTTATGCGTTTTGTCATAATTCTTTCAGTTAAAAAAAGTATTGTAGGTTAATTTTATTTAACTAATTATTTCAGTTTGTATAATTTAATTTTCATTCCTTCTTTCTTACTATCGTTACTAAGAATGTTCAAAACAGGAAATTCTTTTTAAAGAAAAAATACATAAAATTAACTTACCAGTCTCAGCTGCTTCTCACGTTCTCTAATTCCTTGCTCTATAATGTGAAGTTCCTGACTTAGTTTTTCTCCTTCAGATAAAGCTGCAGGATTCTCAGCAGCAAGCTCAAAATTAAAATATAGTAATTATAAGGACACCATTCTAATACATTTTATATTTAATTATATTTATAAAACTCATCTCTTATGAAACAAATATATTGCACATTCCTACATGAATAATGTTTCTTTGAACCTTGGCCCCCAGTGAGCTTGAATTGCCCATTTCGGTGAGGTATTCTCAATCCCACATCAGCTTAGAATTAACTGGTAGGCATTGATGGTCATAATTGCAGCCTGACTATACGAGTATATGCAAATCCTCCTACTGTGAAGATTCTGTTTTGGAATCTCCTTAGGAACCTCAGCTTGAAAGATTGTTACCTAAATATAAAAGTATTTGTTGTCCGTTTATGAATGAACTATGTTATGAAGAAATTGTTGAGGGTTGGTAAAAACATAATAGAATATTTTGTTTCTTGAGCGATCCTCACCAAATTTCTTCATAACATAATTGTTATCTACCTTAAGCCTCCCAAACGCGGACTTTCGGTTTCTGGTTTGGCATTTTATTCGACTCCAGCTACTCCCCTCCTACAGTTGGTTTTAGAGCCAATAGTATAACAGGCAGAAACACCCGGTATTTGTGACCAAGGTATTGAAGCACAAAAATTATTCCCAATCGGAACCACAAACCTGTGGGTATGACCAGGACCAAATCTGATTCTATGTCATCATACATGTTCTGATGAGCAGATGAATGTTTGCCTAATTATAGGTGCTTGTGTTTCCAACAGTCTGTGGGCAACTCCTTGATCTAACTTTGGATGTGATATAGTGGTACCCTGCTTCAACGCCGCAGTTGAGGTAGTACGTTCATGGCCCTTCCAGAGCAGACAAGTAAGTCTCTGCATTCTGCCAGGTATCACTTTACACGTTACCTGGCATACTTAAATAAATGATTGTGTTATTAGGCTGGGAACCAAGACCCCTTAGTTTAAAGTTAGTTTGGCTGTTAAGTCCAAAATTATTACTATTATTCTTATTTATTTATCCTTGTCTAACCTTGTTTTTTCTTCAGTGGGAGAGAAAATTGTTTAGGTGTTAAATTTTTGCGGAACTAACTTTCAATAGTTTAGGCTATTTAGACCCCTATTTTCTTTTCGCTAAATGCAATAGCAATATCAGTGTAAGTAGTAATTAGTTATACTAGTAACCTAATATACTCACCTTTAAATCGTTTATCTTCTTTTCCAGAGTTCTTAGCTGTTGTTTCATTTTTTGAGATTCAACAAAAAATCTGAAAATATTTTATATAAATTAACTCAAGCATCCATAAAGAAATCTCAAATTCAGGCTAGCGAGATGATATTTTCAGAGAGATGGAGGAGGGATGAATCAAATACTACGAAACCTGACAAGGGCAAACTAATGAAACCTAACTTGAAGAAACAAACCTCAGGTGTTTTGTCAATGACAAGGAAGACGGGAGAAGGGATCTCTTTGATATGAGCGCAAGGTTCTAAAACACATTCTAGCGCCAAGGACTGACTACAAAAAGGAACTGATTGATTGAAGATAAAAGAGCATTGTCCAATCTTGCCGCCAGCCCTACGCTGCCTAGAGTATAGGACTGGGCAATAATAAAATTTAAAAAAACACACAATTCAGGCCTTCTTAATACTTTCAAAGGCGAAATAATAATAAAAAATGGAGTTGGCCTTGAGCTTTTGTAGAGTGCACATGTATTAAAACTTGCTCTTCATTAAACACGTTTTTTTTAGTGGTGTACAACGTTTTAATTTCAGAATTTTTGTGATCAGTGCATTAGTTGAATTTTACATTGTACATTTTTGTTTATTTTGTTTAATTTTTACTTTCCAAAGTGCTAATTTCAGTGAATTTATTGCATAAAGTTAACTGTATTTTTGCTAAAAGTAGAACATTGTTGATAACATGGACCTGCCCACAACAAATGTAAGTACAGGTGGGGAGAATCAGGTGAGTGATGGTGGGGATGTCAGTGTTACTAATCTATTACTGGCCCGTATGGAAGCTATATTGAAAGATGTAAAGTTAATTAAAGAAGATACGGCTCGAATCAAAGAGGAAAATAAGCAAATTATTGCTAAGGTTGATTTGTGCGATAAAAATCTCAAACAGGCCCTGCAATCATTTGGAAAAGATTTAGTAAACATTAAGAAAGAAATTCTTAAACTTAAAAAAGAAAATATTTTGTTAAATAGAGAGAATTTAACTCTGAAAAAAGAGATCAATAGTTTAAAGCAAATGACACAATATAATGCTATAAAAGTGGTCAATTTCCCTGTGAGTGAAGGTGAAGACGTGAACTCAATTTTTAAGCAAATCTGCGAGCATATTAACTTTAAATGCTCCAATGAGCTTTTTGAGTGTTACAGACTGAGAGCAAAAACCCCTCGTAGCACACCCCCCATTGTGATAAAATTTTTAAAAAATAAAGATAAAATTGAATTTTTAAAACTTATAAAAATGAAAAAAATTTCTTTGTCAACATCTGTTTTCACTAGCAACATTCCAGACGTAAAGATTTACATCTCCGAATTCATGTCACCTACATACGCTGCATTATATAAAAAGGCCAGAATTATGAAAAATAATAATTACATACAATTTGTTTGGTTCAAGAACAATCGTCTATTTATAAAGGTTTCCCAGGACTCCCAACCTATTATTATTTCTAATGAAGATGATCTAAACAACATACACAAGCAAATTGATTTTCCATCCTCTGAACTTCGCAACAATACGCCGGATATACCGGATATGTCTGACCAAGATGGGCATGACACAGATGTATCTGACATTTCCAGAGCCTCAAGTAAGAAGAGAAAACTCAAATTAATTTCTGCAGGATCTACTAAAATCGATAGCTTTTTTCGTCCCTCGTCTGACGGACAGCAATCAACATAAATCTAAACACATGGAACGAAGATGGTATTTTCATAACTCGGTAACTTTGGATGAAAAATTAGGTAACAAATCTAATTATTTTCCGAATATTAATAAACCTTTAAAAATAGTTTTTCAAAATATAAGTGGATTAAAGTCGCTTTTTGATGTTGATACAAACATTCAATCTAAACTTGTTAATTTTGATATTTTATGTTTCTCAGAAACTTGGTCATTAGCTGATAACGTTATATTGCCCCAATATTTTAATAATTTTAATATGTTTTTGAGTAGTGCGGTTAAAGAAAAGACAATGGGTCGCCCTAGTGGCGGACTTATGATATTAATTAATAAAGTTTGTTTCTTTTCGTCTGAAGTTGTATACAACGATCATTGTTTACTTTTTATTAGATTGCAAATTAACAATATATTTCTAATTGTTGGTATAATATACTGGAAACCCAATAAATTGTTTGATTGCTATTCCTCAACTATATATGAAGTATTAAATGATATTCAAAATAAATATGAAAATGATGTACTTCTTTTGGGGGGAGATTTTAATTCACGCTTAGGGGATTTAAATGAAATAAGTGACGAAATATTTGAAAATTCTCCCTTATTTTCACCAAGAAAATCCCTAGATTCGACAGTAAATAGGAGAGGGAAATTACTAACCGAATTAATGGAAGAAAATGGAATGTTTATTCTAAACGGCCGTAGTGTAAACGATTCCCCTGCCCAATTTACATATATCGGCCCTCAGGGTTCTAGTGTTATCGATCATGTGTGGACTAATGTATTTGTTGTTCCGTTTTATAAAAGTTTCGAGATTGAATCTTTATTTCCCACACATGATCATTTTGCTTGCGTTTTAAGTTTAAATATTTCAGGAATTGCTGAGAATAGCCCTAAATCTGTCGAATTCATTTCTGTTCCCGTTCAGGCTAGATATATTTGGAGTGATCAAATTAAAGAATCTTTTTTCAAAGTAATGGAACAATCTGAATTAATCTATTTTTCTAATTGCGATCCAGAGGAGCAATCTTTAAACTTAAAACTGGCTATTGTACAAGGTGCTACAAACTTGAAAATGGTTAAGTTTACTTCACGTCCAATTTTACTGCCTAAAAGGAATGAATGGTTTGATAATGACTGTTGGTTGGCCAAGAAATGTGTTAAAAAGCTTTTGCATTTAAGTAAAGTATCTAAATTTGCGAATGAAATTTTGAATCAATATTTAGAAGCGCGTAATAATTACCGCAAACTTATTAAGTCAAAGAAAAAAGAATTTTTTATGAGTAAAATTAACAAAATTGCTAATACTCAAAACGCAAAAGAATTTTGGTCTGTATTCCGTGAAATATCCTTCAAAGCTAATTTCCAATCACAAATTGCCTTACAGACATGGCATGACCACCTTAAAAGGTTTTATAAACCTAAAAGTAGCGCTTATTTACCGGATTTTCAGTTAGTCAATTCCAATAGTGATTTAGAAACTCCAATTACCATAGAAGAATTACAATCAGTTTTAGCCAAATGCAAAAAACAAAAATCACCAGGCAGGGATTCTATACCTTATGAATTCTACTGTAACCTTCCCCCAAACTGGAATCACTATATCATTAACATGTTTAATACCATCTTACAAGTTGAAAATACAACCCTCCGATTGGTCATTAGTTAACTTAAAAATGCTTCACAAGAGAGGGAATACGCTGGATCCTGCAAATTATCGTGGAATAGCTCTTCTGAATACGCTCCCCAAAATCTTTTCGACAATCTTGTTGAATAGGCTGTCGAATTGGGTTGAGGATAAACAAAAATAATGCCCGAGGAACAAAATGGATTTAGGGCAAATAGGGGTTGCCAGGACAATCTGTTCATTCTTTCTTCCTTGATAGGTGTGAAGCTAATGCGTAATGAACCGCTGTTTGGCATATTTGTCGATTTGAACCGAGCTTTTGATACCATAAATCATGATTTGCTTTATAGGAAATTAATGAGAATAGGCATAGGTACAAAAATGGTTAATATAATTAAAAGTCAGTATGATAAGGCTAAACTCAGAGTATTTACGAATTGCGGGTACACCGACGATGTTAAAGTAACTTCTGGAGTTCTTCAGGGGGAGCCTCTCTCTCCTTTACTTTTTAATATATTTCTGTCAGATATAGCTGATTTTTTTAGGTCCAAGGGAGCTTCTACTGTTAAACTTGATAATGATAATAATATTCTTTTACTATGTTATGCAGATGACTTGGTCATTTTTGCAAATTCAATTATAGATGTCAGAGATAAATTAAGCTTACTTGATGAATACTGCTCCCTCAATCATTTATGCATTAACACATCTAAAACCAAAGTTATGTTTTTTCAAAAAATTTACGTCCGAAAAAATTTATTAATGTGAAGCTAAATAAAATACCCATAGAGAGAGTAAATAGCATCAAGTATTTAGGAGTACCCTTTGCCTCAAGCGGTAAGTATTTTCTGGCTTCAAAATTCTTTATCTCTAAAGGTAGAATGGCGTCAGGTGCCGTACGAAATTCTCTTGGTAAATTGCGGGCTGGCTGTCATAAACCCAGACTTAAATTACTGGACTCGATAATAAAATCTACACTATTACATTCATCAGAAATTTGGGCCTACAGATATGCTACTGATTTAGAACCCGTTCAACTTCAGTTCTTAAAATATGTCTATAATCTCCCTAAAAACTGCCCTAACTATCTTGTTCGCCTTGGATGCGGAGTTGCCTCATTAAAAATACACATAATTAAAGCTATGTTAAATTTGCTTATAAAGATTCTCGAAATGCCTTCTCGCAGATTACCCTCGATTCTATTTAACCTGCTCTACAAACTAGACAATGATTCAAAAAATTACAATCTTACTTACAATTGGATTTCTCAGTTAAAGTATGAGCTTCAAACTATTGGTCATGTAGACAAGTTTTTATCAAGAGAGCCAACGTATATTAAAAATGAATTAAATAACATAATTACCAAATTAAGTAATAACTGTTTAAGTAATGATATAGAATCAGTTTTTAACTCTAGATATAATTGTGTTTATAGAAATTTAAGTAGTCTAGGGATAGGAGAAGATTATCTGAATTTTAATTATAACATTAAAAAAATAAGAATAATAATTCAACTACGTTTGGCAAATTTATCTAAATTCACTTTATACTACAATAATAACAAATATGAATTCGATGATAGTAATATCTGCATTATTTGTAATATGATGAAGCCCGACTCTTTGCTACATTTTCTTTTTGAATGTTCCACCTTAAACCCTTTTAGAGCTAATCTATCAATTGATAGTGATGTTGAAAAATCATTATATGATCGCTACCAACAGTTAATGACCATTAATTCTACCATAAATATTGAATGTATATATACTTTTATAAGTCAAGCAGTAAGATGCAGAAGTTTCATACTGAACGAATGGTAGTATTATCATATAGTATTATATAATCTAATTGTAAAATACTCTTAATTTTTGGTTTTTAGAGAAATAAAAATGAAGTAATTATTGTTTTCTACTGTGGCTGCTGATTGGCCATCAATTGGGTGCAATAGGACAGAAAGTTTAGCTTCAAATTCTGTTAGCTATACAAGAAACACGTAGAAGAATCATGTTTTGTTTTTGCTGTTATTTTTATTTTTGTATTATTAGTATAATTTCTAATTTCTTGAATGGATTTCAATAAGACTTTAATTTTTGTTTATTCTTTATTATTTCATTTTTGTCAACTAGGCTAACTCTTTGTTTAAAGTACAGTGTACTATGAAACAAATAAATAAATAAATAAATAAAAAATAAAAATAAAAATAAATATTCTTATTTACAGAACAAATAATTTAATTTAATTCAACTTGAAAGCATAATAAATAATTTACAATGTAATAAACAACAGAATTCGAAATTTTTACGATAATTTAATCTAAAAGACTAAAAGAAGTTATCTAAAAATAGAAGCTATAAAGCAGAATAGTAACGATTGAATAGTCGACGACGATTGGATAGGTAATCTCTTTTAAGGGATTGGGTTAAGTCTCTATTGGGTTCCTTTGTATAGTGAGTTGGTATCAGGGGGGGTCAATGTTTTCTAGGCTGGTATACCCGCAGAAATGACAAGAAGCAATGAGAAAACATAATATCCAAAAGATTGGGTGATTCGATATAAAAAGTAAGCTGTTCTCCCTAGAATATAAAAAACGGCCTGAGAGTTATTAACCGAATATGCAAAGAAATACATAACAAAATATTTTTGCATTTTGGATATAAAGTCTGAGATTCGCTATCAAATTCACGTCTGTCTAAGTGCATTAGCTATTACAAAATGCTGAAGATTAACTTACTCTTTAGATGCAGATAAATCAGGGTTTACAATAGGACTAGGTCTTGGATGTAAAAGAAGTGGATCGACTACTCCAGGTGACACAGTTATATATCCTTCCCTTCCAGGCTGCATAACATGAGCTGGAAAACTTCCTGTAAAAATTTATGGAAATACAAATGAAAAAACAACGAAGACTCAAATATGATGTAAAAACTATATCATGTTGAAATATCCACCAATGGAAACATATGTGTGAAGTAGCTTTATACAGCGAAAGGCAGTGTGACAAAACAATTTGGGTAATATAAATTTACAACAAAATAAAAATGATGGCTGATCCGCAGTGCTGAAAAACAACCGAGATTTTTTCCTACTAGGTGGTTTATAGGTGGGCACTAACATAATCGGACCCTCATCCATCAATTATATTGTAATCTTGCATCCTCTTTCACAAATGAAAGAGCCACTCATATTATATAGTGTTAAACTCTGTTATGGAAAATGAGGCCAAATTACTTGACATGATGAAAAGAAACTTAGAATGTGACTACGAGAGAAAAATGGAGATTATTTCTATTTCTCAGTATTCATTTAAGAAGGCTGTATATGTTTAACGTATACTTAATTTTGATTTGTCTAAAGTTCATCTTTTAAGTGAATGTTTTTTGTTAAGTAAAGATGTTTTCTATTAAGGCTGTAATGTTTATATTAACCAGGGAGCATGAGGGTCTAAGTGAATGTGTGAAGAAGAATGTGTGAGAAAGCGAATGTATCGATAAACAACAGAAGAGCTTCAGAAGAAATAAAGAGAGAGTTATACAAGGTAGATCACAAATATTGCTGAAATATTTGACTTCGCTGAGAAAAAAATAATTCTTCCAAGAAGATTCGGAAATCACGAAAATGATTTAAATAGGAACCCAATCTTCTCTGTTCCAAATAAGTTGCGCCACAACCCACATGTTTTTGTCACGACTGCAATCAATCACTTTCTAATACTACTTACAAGTTATAACAATATTTTACAAGTTATGAACTATATATCAAACTGATAGCATAATAATATATGTACCCTGAGGTGCATTAAACACCCAAGTAACGGGATTACAAAGTCCGCTTGAGTTTGTATCTGAAAAGCTGTTTCCACCACCAAATTTAGTACCATCCCTGGAAATTGGACCAAATTTGCTGACAACAGGAGGATCAAATGGAATGAATTCCTCTTCAGTCAATATTGAGTCTGACCTAAAAACAAAATAACAATATTAATAATAATAAAAAACTGCAAGCTCAATGCAAACTAACAATTAAAGCCTAAACAAAAATAACTAATTACCTGAAAAGTACAGGTCTTGCGGTAGATATGGTGTTGGTTTGTGATTCAATTACTGGTGAATGCATCACATTACTAGAATTCCAGACTGAATAATTAGTAGTATTACACTGGACATCCTATTAACATTACAAAAATAATAAAAACTATGTTAGTGGATTAATCTAAACTAGTAATTTATTAGTAATTGGTAATATTTACCAATTAATTTTATTAATAATACTGATATATATATATACTAGAAACCTTCGGCACCCAACCTCCCCGGTGGAGCTTGCCAAAAAGAAAATGTAAGAACAATAAAACACACAAACTGATAACAAAATTAGATCCTTACACGTTCTTCAGTACCGCAATTAGAAAATGATTCGTTGACACGCAACATAGAATTGTTCATGGTTGAATAAGGGTCTATCCACAGACAGGTCAAGACGTTCAAAACTTTACCCTTAAGACTTGTTGATAGTGATAGAAAATGCAAAAACTATAGGGAATTGTTGTCTTTATTACAATTTTCACATTTCAACATCCTCTTCCTTTGAAACAGTATTACAGCTGCACATTCAGACGTTACGGGTGTAATGACATTGCTGCTGAAAAAATTTTCACCGGGGATGTAATGACATGGCAAAGTCATAGCAATGTCAAACCTTCACAACAGATAACAAAGAAAGAATAATTTACAACTAGTGGCCTAGCCAGCTGCCTGACTTCAAGACAAGGCCGCGGCCAAACAAACAAACCAAGGGTAAATACCCTTACATCAAAGCAAGCACCGGTAAGGCGGGCCACGACCTAAATCGGTGGTCACCAAACTAACCAAGGTAGCACAAGGTCGCACACTAGGACAGATGTCTTGGTGTGAGTGTGGCCAACACTAATATATAAACTTCGCCCGATCGGAAGAGGCGAATAATATATACGATTATACTTGAGTACGTCTTCATATACGAGCAGCAGTTTACGCGTCCCTATAAAGTTTTATATATACTTATTACTTTAGTTGTGCATCTTAGTTCATTTATCTTAATCATTCTAATTTATTAGTTATTTATCTTCTATTTATTTCTAAGTATTTCTTGTTAATAGTTACCATTCTTTTACGTTTAAATTATTGTTCAAATACAGTCTACTTTTATAAAATCCGTGTTAATAATTCGAGCACTAACTTCCGCCCTCTTCAAGACATCTACTACATACCTCAGGAATCACATTAAACGATTCCACTACATCTTTTAGTATCACGGTGGGATCAGATCATCCAATAAAAGATTCCACTACACGGGGTTATTAAACACTCAGGCCCTCTTATAAAATTCTCTTGAAAAAAATTCCTCTTGATTTTCATATACTACCTTTTTCAATGCTCGATATTTCTCCATTTAAGGATTATGTTTTTGCTAAAATTTTTGTTATTTCACCAATTTATCAGTGTACATGACCTGAAGTTTGTTCTATCTCTTATAGCAAAATCAGGTTCGTACATGTAAATCTGACCACAACAAAGTTTATTAGTCGTAACTGAGCCGTAAAGAGATCGAGCAATATGGTGTACTGCCCCTGTACTTTTAGAACTGGAAGCCGTTTCTCTGATATTATATCTGCTTGGGATGTAGCAAAAGCAAACATTGAGTTAAATATATGGATATCATTTCTGAAGGCTTAATCACAGAAAATTTGTTGTAACTCTATCGAAATAATTCTAACAATTTTACTTTACCTCTATGCAACAACTCTTTTTACAAAAATCATGTCTCCAAAATGTCGCTTGTCGGAGAATGAGAAGAAAATATAGGCATATGAGAGAAATAAGAAGATTAAAATAATAAATTAGTGATAAATAATTTATGTTAAAATAATGATTTAGCATGAACATTCTTGCATGGCAAGCCAGTTATGCCCAACCTCCCGGGTGGGAGTGTGGACTTATCCCTTAACATATTCATAATTCGGTGTTAAATGATGCAAACCAATCTGTCCACCCAAATTTGCAACATTAACGAATTTCACAAAATCGTGACACAAAATAGCTTTTTCCTAGAAGCCTCTACAGCTCACTGACCGCTGATGCCCAATGTTGTCTGTAGTTAGAGAACACTGCTCAAACCAGGCAGTGCACTGGGAAGGCTCCGGGAGGCACAATAGATCTTTCAGGTCGCAGTGCGTACCCCTTATATATATAGATATATATACTTACGTTTCTCACAGGATTGTTATTACATCTAGCAACAACTTTTTCCAATTTATTCAATATTTCTTGTTTTCTGTGATGGAGAACTGCCAAACTGGAAGCAACTCTCTGCAAATGAGTAAAATATTATCTAATAGAATTATCGGAAACATAATAGCAATTAATAGCAAGCCTAAATTTTAGGAGGTGATTTTTAATTCCATATTAGAATCTGAATGATGTAGATTAAAATGTTGAAATATTTTCTTTTATCTCTTACGCAAATCATGTTATATAATTGTTAATAAAATAGGAAGATTACTTAAAAAAATATTTGTTTAACATTAAAATGTTCAAGTTTTACGGATACAGTTAGCATTCCAGAAAATCAGAGTCAGCCTAACAACTAGAAATCTTTCCTGTACAATGACAATTTCGTTTAACGGTATTCTAGCAATGCATTAAGGATGTTCTTCTTGTCTTGGTGTCAGGTAACAGAAGAATCTTGAGGAATGAAGAAGATGGAAAGGTTGGCAAAATTAGGCGCCTCTTTCCCTATATTAGCCCGAGCTGTTATTGGCAGTCTTTGGGTAAAATGGGAGGTTCAGTATAGATGAGCTTGGTGGATTGTCGCTAGTCTAAGAGATCGAAGGAAAAAAAAAGTCAGGTATTTTGTAATAGGTTTCGGCTGAGGTACGAAATTCTTTATACTATTCGTCATTTCCTTTATTCATTATTCGTTTGAATGGCCTCTAACTCCACAAAAATAAAATGGCTACAGGCGAGGTATCAATAGAAGAATGTTCAAAACGTGAACGAACATTAGGTAAGCTAATTCGCAAGAGAGGAACAATTAAAGGTTCACTAACAATGATAAATAATTTCATTGAAAAATTTGTTCTTCTATCAGGACAAAAAACAGCATTGGAGACTAGATTATGTTCACTAAACAATATCTAGGATAAATTTTGGTGTATTCAAGATGAATCTTTTGGAAATAAGGAATTTCTAAAGCAACAAGAGGTTGAGAGGGGAGAATATGAGGTTAGGTTTTTTGAAATTAAAACAAAGTTATTATAAATAATAGAAAATTTTAAATCATTAAAGATTAATAATGTTTCTGAGGACAGTAAACTTGCTAAAGAGAGAGTAAGCTAAAATTAAGTGTAAAACTTCCTTCTATGAACCTGCCAAGATTTAATGTGGATCATATGAAAATTGGGTAACCTATTAGGATACTTTTAAATCACTTATTCAAAATGAACCAAGTTTGAGTAAGCCATTATTTAGCTGGAAGCAGCTGAATTAATAACTACTACTATTTCGGAACAAAATTACGGCCAGGCATGGGACTTATTATGTGATCGACATAACAATAATAAATTATTAACACAGCATCATATTTCTTGTTTATTTTTGCTTCCAAAATTGGAACAGCAATCAACCAAAGGTTTAAGTGAGTTAATTAACAATCTTAGAAAAAAATTTAGGATTTTAAATGGATTTCATTAACTAGTTTCTTCTTGGAAACATATATTAATTTATTGGTTATACGTGCCTCATTCCATTTACTACTAGCGGAAGTACTCCTTTTCAACGACAATAATATATGGTGAATGGTGGGACAAGTTTGAAGGCCCGCACCAAGTTAATTGTTGAAAAATGGAGCAATTTCCGCTGCTAGATATGTTGAAGGCATTCTTCTAGAGGCAGTCACTCCATATGCTTCATTTATTGGGGACAGTTTTACGCTAATGCATGATAACACCAGGCCTCCACAGCTAGAGTTGTCACCGCTTCTTGGACGCAGTTAGCATAAATATGTTCGATTGGCCTGTAGGTTCACCGGACAAGATCCTGTAGACCATCAAGGGGACATGCTCAAGAGGCGTTTTAGAGCTCGAGCCAGCCTCCAACAAATCTACATTGCCCCACAAGAAGAATGGGAAGAGACCATTCAAAACCTGGTTGCATCGAAGCCCCAATAACGATGCTTCTAATACTCGGGTAGTACCAGGAAGAGAAAGGAAATATGCCCACCAAGGAGCCCTTCAGGATATTAAGATTCCTGGTGGAGGTGCTTGCCCATGGCACCTGAGGGGGTGCTGTAGGCTATCCAACGGCACCCGAGAGTTATAGCAGAATAGACCGTGAAGGTCGCAGTGTAATAGGCTCCTTCACCAAAAAAAAAAATTAAGAGGTGAAAAATTTTTTAAAAAATCATTTAAAAAAAAAATGGAAACGTTACCTCATACCGCAGTTGCATCATGCGTAAAATACATTTCCTTCAAACAAATTACACTTCCCCAAACTCAATGTTCATGCCTTCTTATTATGAGAAAACGTTCGTTTGGTTTTTAATCTAAGAAAAACTTTCGCTTTTTACCAAATAGGTGGTCACCAAAAAACGTATTCTACGTTAAAAGATTTTTAATTTTTTCGTTCTTTTTTATTTTTATTTTTACATCAATATAAACCAAGATTTAGTGTAAATAATTAACGTTATATTATTTTAGCTATTGAATTGAATTAAAAATAGATTGTTGCAATAAATGTTCATCAATAAAAAAAAAAAACCTACCTTTGAATTATGGACATTATGTGGCCTCCAAATTTGCTTTTGATGTAACCTTGCGGAATCTTGAGGTTGCACTACTTGCGTTGGCGTATAATCTTGATAAGGAGCATTAGCTGTTAGTATAACACCATGAGTTGGTGAACTAAACAAAAGTAATTATTTTAACAAAATTCAATAATATAGTGCGTTTCTAATAGTGTGTAACTATTTATGTACCACTTAAATTAAATAAGATAATAATAAAATTAGTGAAGTATCTTTGAACTAAGAATAATCTGGTAATAAAGTAATTGATAGTGAAAATTTTCTTACAGTGATAATTGTAATATAAAATAAAACAATAGAATATAAATTGGTGATGTTTTGAATTATCGATGAAATAAGAGGTTCCACTTCTCATTATTTTCGTATTAATTTTTGTTTTTAATGCAATCTTTTTAACTTAATTTTGTATTTGTTGCTAAATACTGAAGAATGAATTTTTCTCTCTAAACTAACTTACTTGTAGATTTCTTGCGGATAGGGAGTTGTTGGAGATTGCATGTAGGCTTGCTGATTAGCTGCATAAGCTGCATTTTGTGTAACTATAGGATAAGCAGCATAATCAATATTGCCTAAAATAAATAAACACTTTTAATCAGAACCTATTCTGTCCAAATGCCAAAAAATAAAATTATTCAAGAACTATCTGTTTTACTGATATTTGCTTACATTAATCTTGCATGCTTTAATTTTAAATTGCCTTCCTTTAAATTTTTACTTTGTTTATTATATACTATAGTTAAATTTTAACCACAATTTGTACTCAATTCTTTTCTGCTGGAATACACGCGATACACACACTTCTGTAACCTTATAACCTCCCACATACAATCAACTAGTGTCGTTTGTGATATCAACATAGTAGAAGTCATCTTGCTACACGAATTGATTGTAAACCTTACTCTAATTATGGATGAAAATCCGAAACTGGTCAGAACAAAAACATTGAAATGGATGTTATCCAGCATTGCGCACCCAACCATAATATATTCAAAAGGAACTAAGATTGTTTTATATTTACAAATATATTAGACATAAATGTAATATAACTTATGGAGCATTTATTAATAATTCCCTGTCGTAGTAGTATTTTCGCAAGGAAAAAACATCACACACATACAAAAACTCTCTCTCTCTCTCTCTCTCTCTATATATATATATATGTATATATACTCTCACAAACCATTCGCCGAATAAACTTTTTTCGTATTCAAGAAAAAATCTCAAAACATGTTTTTCCATTAAAAGTAAATTTTGAAAATTTGAAACGATAGCAATACTTCTCTTACAGGTGTAAGAAAATGTAAAACAAACTTATTCGAAAACTCCTCCGACTTTCTTTTTCCTGCAGTTAAGAATAAAATTAACACATTTTCTTTAAACTTCAAATTTTACTCAGTTGCCTCAACTCTATATAAATACAGTGGTGATAAGGAGTTCATATTAGTTAGCACCCATGGGAGGAGGCTGGTAAGTATTTGAAGTTTCCAGTAAAGAGCGCCAATAAATATTGAACAAACGTCACAGTAACATTTGAAATAGTCACAGATTTCACAGAACTCCTAAATTAGTTATCAGGTGAAATGTTTCAGATAAAGATGATATGTTAAATCTATGCAGTTTAGCATTTCAAGTTAAAAGAAAATCGTTGCCTCATTCTTTCTCTTATACACACAACTGTATGAAAAAGTAAAAAATAACTTATTTGAAAACTCGACTTTCTCTTACTGCAGTTAAAATTGTATATGAATAATAAAATTGTGTATGAACAAAATATCTTAAAAATAAAAAATCGCAGGGAGCTCAAACTTAATATTCTGTTAAGGAACCGCATCACACAGGAAGGTTCCGGCTAAATTTATCGACAGAAAATGCAACTTTATGAATTTTTTCTTCAGTTTTCGAATTTCTCGAAGACGGCTCAAAAATTTTTCTCTAAACTTCATATACTATCTATAAATTTGATATGAACATTTTCCCGGGAAAATTGATTTTTGGGGGTTATAAGGGAACAGCAGCGTTATGCTTTTGTCTAAAGCACCATTTTCAGGACAATGTATAGTTTTTAACAATTGTATAATAATTATTATACATTAGAAGCTTTAATAGAATTTCAAATTTAAAGAAAATCAGTTAGCCGAAGTCCAACTTCACAGAATAGGATTTTTGAATTTTTGGAATTTTCTCGAAACATTCGCTATAACGATTTTCTTTAAAGTTGAAATCATTATGCAGAGATAAAAACGTATTACTTATATTTGAAACATTTTTCATAAAAAAAAAAACATTATGGTTTCGGGAGTCTATTTGATTTAAATTTAAATTGATTTTACATGTTCTGAGTCTGGGGGCGCCCACAATGTTTACTTATGAATAACTCCTATCACCTTTCTTTTAACGCCAGCCCAACTCTACACATTTGTAAGCATTGCAATTTTATAGAAAATTTGTTTAATTAAATTGTTTTAATGGAATAAGAGAAAGTATGTTTGGCACTGATTTTTTTTTAAAAAATTAGCATAATTTTACTCTCGTAGATAAGCAGGTTGTGCATAGCGTGAACCCGACATTGCAGCAACAATCACCAGTAGAGAGAGACTAATCACAAATTTCCAACCTAGACCATTACTTGAAAAGCCATTAGTCGGCAATCCACCAATGTGGTGAGAGAAAGAAATATAAAACTGAAGTCAAATCTCTACAAAAAACTTGGCAGCCTTAATCTAGTGATGGTTCGATCAGAAAACACAAAATGAAGCGTAACTACGACGGATAAAATCAAGAGTTTAACATTTTTTCGTAGAAGGAGAAGGAAAGAAAGCATTGTTAAAAGATTAAGTTAACTAAACTTTGTCCAATTAAGTACGATTACCATCTTTTATCACAGTCATTTATAGAAATTTGAAATTTGGACTAGCTTAAAGTATATTATTTCTCAATTCAAATATAATGCTCACCTTCATTGCAAAATATTATGTCATCGTGTTGATGAATTTCTTCTTCCTTATTAATCGAATTTCTTGGAGTTTTGCGACTTTTGGATCTAAACCTAAATCAACAATATTAATTTGATAAATAAATATTTTCTATAATTAAATCAATAAATAAAATTGCGAGGTAAATTAGAAACGTGGTTTATTCCATAATATGTAACGAAACGTATCATTTGCTTTAAACTCAGCACAGAAATTTAATTTATAAGGAACAAAGTAAAAAGTACTATACTGACTTATCAAGTTCATCTCCTGAATGTGCAAAAGTACATGCAGATCCTCGTGGGCAAGTTCCTTTCATGATAAGATCACGGCACAGACTGACTTTGTATTTTGTGTGCTCCCCTGGTGCTGGACTTCCTCCAGCTCCAGTACAGCCACTACCCCCTTTATTGTTACCATGAACTCTCATGAATTCAACAAGACCTGCTACCACAACACGACATGCTTCAACTCCTTGTGCCACCTCCACCATACTGTATGCCACTACTTCTGTAACCAATTCAACATTTTATTTAACGAACTAAGCTTAATATTTTTCATTACTAGTT
This sequence comes from Triatoma infestans, assembly GCA_011037195.1. Taxonomy (NCBI): domain Eukaryota; kingdom Metazoa; phylum Arthropoda; class Insecta; order Hemiptera; family Reduviidae; genus Triatoma; species Triatoma infestans. The sequence goes on along the minus strand of JAAEAF010000120.1, from coordinate 351,407 downwards.
AATCTGAATTAGATTTATATGTAAATCATTAATGCAGAACCATTTAATTCATATAAATCAAGAAATACTCATTCATATTTAGAAGTTTCAGATTAATTGCTTCAAGCATAGTTCTTCATTATGTTTTACGCAAGATGCTGAAAACATATTTCATTAATTTAATGAATATTTTCTTTGTTATTCTCTCAATAACCATCACTGCTATAATATCTTGAAGTAGAAGAAATCTATGAAGAGAAAATTGGAAATCAACACCCACAATAATGAATTTCAGTCTTCTGTTATCACTTTATCATAAGCATGAGATCATTGGCGCTTCAGACATCAAGGATGATTGTCAGGAAGTATTTGAGCATGTAAATAAAATTTAAATCGAATGTAAGTTACAATAAGTAGAAAAATGTTTGTGACTATCTAAGAGCAATCTTTGTTCACGTTGGATATGAAGTGTAAGTTAATGTCATGGATCGTTTAGTTGAACACGAGGTTGGAAGTTCTGACAATTGTTAGAAAAATACTGGGATGCAGGGTTTGAAGTATTGAATGGAAAGTTGGCCAAGGGAAGTTCGAATATTTGGTTTAACCTCAAAAGTTCGATTCAGCATTGTTTTCTAATGATATGTAACAAGTTTTCCAATCGTCTTTGTGTGTTCTGTGTACGAGCATTCAATGATCGCTATTTAAGTCGGACATGGTTTCATGTTAATCCCTGACATCCCAGATAACGGACAAACATTAGAGGATAGAAAAGGGAGTGATTATGTAAAGAGGAGGTGCAAGTTAATTTTCAAAGAATCAATACCTTGACATTTGCTCTATTTATTTTTTTTCTTTTGTATTAAATCGATTCTCTAATTTTGAGAAGTAGCTTACATTTACTCTTCACACATGGAAATGTGAGAGATGATGAGAGTCTGCTGGATAAGCAGAGGAGAGGATTGCGATATCACTCATACATTCTTTGTATGTCAATGTTCAGTTCATAAAAAAAAAAAATCGTAAAAAGAACACCGGTGAAACAAATGAATTACTAAATTTGATATTTTGGCTTCCGATTACTATAATTTGCCTTTATGTTGATAAGATGAACGTCATGTTGGTAAGATGATGCAGAAGTCATTTTCGATCTTTGTAGCGGTCGCGAATAGGAATAATCTCTTCATTTTTAACAACAATCTAATATGATGATGTAGAAGTCACTTTCGATTGTTGTAGCTATCGCAAATATAATTATCTCTTCATTTTTTTAACGAAAATCTAGTACTTTCCACATCATATCACAACAGATTTACGATACTACAACTCTCCAATATATAACTATCTTTATTTATATGGTTACAATGAAATTAAAAATCACTACATAAAACAAACTTAGTTCACCCACCAGGATTTGGATCAATTGCAGCAAGTAACTCGAGATGTGGCCTAAGAGATGATAAACTTCCAGGATCTGAAGTTCGTTGAAGAGCAATTACAAGTTCTTGTACAGACTGAGCAAATGACTGAGGGCTCTGTAACTTGTCCATAATAGACTGCATGTGGCTCTTATGGGCGGTATCCCCATATAATAGGGCTGACCACTGGTCTGGTGCAATGCGTAAACCTGCTTCTGTGGCTATCTGGACAATTTGTGCGTCATGCTCTCGCCTTAATGCTTCATATCCACGAAATTCTTCTTTTAACTGCATCAGTGAAGAATCTCCTTCTCTTTTCGACACCTAACCATGAAGGTTTACACTCATCAGTATAAATAATCTCTGAAGAACAAGGTTCAATTGACAAGAACAAGTCACCAATCAACTGCGTCAATGGCAATCAACAAGTTGAAAGCGCAGCTATTGCTCAAAAGTTCAAATTTATATACTAAACTAATATATGTTAAATCAGGAGAAAAACCAACAATATTGTATATAATTTCTTCCAAAATAACATACTTTCGAAATCAGTATCTTTTTGTAAGCATCTTTATCTATTCATAAACGCCATCGAGATATTTTAGCATATCAAAGCACATAATAATTAGACATTTAATTAAATATGTATTATTTTACTCTAAATAACTGAAACATTAAGACCACACCAGGAAGAACTATCCCAAGACAACTAATGTTTTTCAAAAATGGTGATTACATTGGCTTAGTTTTTTCGGAATTACTTTATCAAGTACTATTATATCAACCAAATTAGGAAATCTCATATGAACTCTCACTATTTTAGATCAATGTTAGCCACTGACAGTCTACTCTACAAAATAATTATGAAAAATTGCATGGCCTCAGCAGTCATACGTCACGCTAATAATGTTAACGTTAATAGGTTCTTTGTAATAATCTACTTCATTTTTTCGCATCAACAACTAGTGTTAGCATATTACTAAGTTCATTTTCGATATTTATTAAGATGCTGAAGTGATCTCAGATGCTTATTAAAATATCCTAAAAATGGGCCGAACACATTACTGATGTAAAAAATGAGTAGGCTATCACGAAAAATATCTGATGGTAAATATTTATCAACTCCGATATTTCATGAGAGATTTTTCGTGATAGCCTACTCTTCTGACCTGATCAATACTTAACATTTATATATTTGCAATTTTACTGTATATATAAATATCTTTAACATTTTTCCCCATCACAGTGATCTTGTACTGAGCATTTTTTTTTTTAATTAATCGCAGAATGGAATAATATTGAATTTTTTTTTTTTGCGCCCGTCAACATCTGCGGCCGGAGCCATCTCAGTGCACTGCCAGCATGCGGGCAGTTTCTCTCGTTAAAGAGACAACAAGGCCCATCCCCGAACAGTAAACTGTTGAGGCTCCTAGCAAGAGGAAGTTTAAGGAATGCACTGTCTGGGCTCGAGCCCAAGGCTTTCAATCTTGTTCGTGTCCGAGACTGTTCTCACTTGCCCCCTGGATATCCAAATAACAAACATCAGTCGCCAGCGCGGATACTGGGTCAGTGGTCAGTCGCTTTTTATACTGGGCAAAGCGATGTAGAATGATCGAATAGCCGGAGTCATGGCATAAAAAACAAAAATAAGCTCACCTTCCCTGAATCTATCTTTTTGCTATGACGAAGTATTGGCAATTTGCCAAGATAACGACATTAACGAATATTTTGTTTCAATTATATTTTGTGACACTAAGTACAAATTATATTTGACTAATTGATTGAAATACAAATATATATTTTTGAGAGTTGAAAGTGGTTCGTCTATTAGGTTGAATACCATCAGTGAATGCCAAAATCAAATTTAAGTAACAAAATGTAACATAAAATTATAGTATAAAATGTATTACCTTAAAACATGAAGCCCTGTAAAGAAGTTGAACAACGTGGCCAATGCTTGTCTTCGAAGCCTGAGGAAAATGAGGTTCTAATCTTTGCACAACAAACATAACTAACACTTTTCTGGAAAGTGCTGTCCCATCCTCTAGAGCAAGTAGGACTAGTTTCAACACTTCTTCTTGCATAGCTGTAACCGAATTAACAAAATTACATTAAGACACGATACGTAGGTAAGTTTTTGACCGATAAATTTACATTTTATTTTATATTTTTTTGTTACGACATCAGAAATGATTTGTATTCACTTAAACATGATTCAAAGCAGATTTATAACAAGTGAAATTGATCAGAGACATTTTCCGCGGTAGCCTGTTCATTTTGTGGTCATCGACCGGTTTCGGGCGTTCGCCCATCTTCAGGATGCGTTTTTCAGACAGTGTGACAACACAGATTTGCACAGAGCAAATTTAGTTCACTCACTCAATTTAGTTTATTCATTGGACACTGAAGTAACCATATCGCTTATAAAAATTTAATACTCTGTATACATAGGGCTTCACTGAGCAGCATATAAAGTGAATAATTATAGAAGGCTGCCACACTTTCCTCGAAATAGTGTGGAACTAGTAGAAGTGTGTGAACTAAATTTGCTCTGTGCAAGTCTGTGTTGTCACACTGTCTGAAAAACGCATCCTGAAGATGGGCGAACGCAGAACCGGTCGATGACCACAAAATGAACCAAGCTACCTCGGAAAATGTCTCTGATGCTTTCCAGCTCTGCGGAACCAACCACCACAACAAAGAAATTGATGTTTGTTACTATTACATACTTTCTTTGATACCTTCCCAGTCGATGTAAGTTAGGAAAGTAATTCTATTAAAGTGATATTATCAAAAGAGATAGTGACCCCTTAATTAAATAATTGGCACATTCACAATGTTATGAACTAGACAACATTGTACGTATACTTTTAAAAAGCGGCAGAATATATCTGAATCAGAGAAATAGGAGGCTTTGAAATTTAATGATTCGTATATTCCCCAATTTAGTTCGCAGGCAAGGGTTAATGCGCAATAATTGGATCCTTCCTTTCAATAAGCGAAATCACCCCAAATTTGCAACAAAAAGCGGGGCTTATTTATAAGATAATAAAAGCTCAAGATTTATTAAACAGAATAACAACAATAAAGGAGGGGGGTAGGAATAACCAAAACTATTTCGAGGAAAGTTTGGCAACCTTGTGTAATGATTCACTTTATATGCTGCTCAGTGAAGCCCTGTGTATACAGAATATTAAATGTTTATAAGCGATATGGTTACTTCAATATCCAATGAATAAACTGAAATGTGCAATCTGCAGGATAAAAAATATACAAGAAACAAAAAGTGCGGGACTAGTAGAGAAAAATTATTCACTATGCATTATAAAAATATGTCCAGGATTCGAAAAACACAGTCCAACAACATGAAATCTTAAATGCTTCTCTTATGGTGATATAAGGATTGCAAAGGGGCAAAATCCATTTGTAAATATGGCAAAAGTATCTCAGATATTAAAGAGTGATTCATTTCTCTCTCTGTCTTCTGACCATTGGAAAAATTATTTTAGTATAAGACAATTCTCTCCACCTTCGCAACAACATCTTCAAATCCGAGAACGATTATTGAAGAATACACCCGTTCTAAGAAACATTCCAGGAGGAATAACGCCATTATGTTAGATTAAAAAAAAATATATGTAACAAATAATAATATCAGTAAATAACAATATAAAAAAAAATCAATATTTTTCATATTCCCAACCACACAATGGCATGTTTCTTGTTTTTTTACTCTTTATAGTTACATCAATAGACATTTTATTGGAAAATAGATCGTCCTTGAATATTATGTTGTTTGCTAATATTTAAAAAAAAAAAATAAGTACAAACTGTGTGATAGTTATGATAGCAATGTGAATATGCAAATAATTAATAATTATTATGTAGCACTGAAGATGTCTAGATTCTTTAAAAGTTAGCTTTGGAAAAAGCAAAATAAGTAGAAAACAAATCCTTTGGACTTTTATTTCTAAAAAGTAGGTCCTTCAAAATAAATTTCTATTCGCAAAATCAATATAGTTGTGGTTGGTTCCGCAGAGCTGAAAAACATCAGAGATATTTTCCGTGATAGCCTGCTTCTTTTTGTGGTCATCGACCGGTTTCGGGCGTTCGCCCATCATCAGGATGCTTTTTGTCAAACAGTGCGATAATACTGCTCTGTGCAAAGCTACGTTATCACACTGTTTGACAAAAAGCATCCTGATGATAGGCGAACGCCTGAAACCGGTCGATGACCATAAAAAGAAGCAGGCTATCACGGAAAATATCTCTATCCTTGATTTGCATAAATCCATAGTATTGCAAACATCACCGATTATATACAATATTGGTAGTGGAAGTAAATGAACTGAACAATAATTGCCATAAAACATAATATTGTTATTTATTACTAAAATTATACAAACCAGGTCCTAAAAACTGGCAACCTCGGGCCCTGACAGCAGCCCACAAATTTGCAGAAAGATGCTGGGGATTTTGATGATGCAAAATAAGTTCTGTAACTGTACGATCTCCAAGAGATCTGGCTGCTCTCATTGCTCGACATCGACCCTCTTCTTCAGCCAGCTGGCAATTCACAAGAGTAACCAGCTTTCTCTGCATTGGACGTGACACAACTCCTCCACCACTGCCACATCCTATTTCAAATGATAAGTATGATCACATTATTTCCAAAATTAAAAGAAGGAATATTTAATAGATGAACAGACTAAATGAGAACAAAAACTAACAGAAAATGACATTTTCTAACCGCATTTCTAAAATTCCAATTGACAAATTTTCTTTAAATTTAATTTTTACAACATTTAATTTCTCTTAATATTATAAAAGTGGTGTAACTTTCAATATCTAAAATGTCACTTTAGACAGAAAGCTAACGTTACAGTTCCCCCTCCCCCAGAACGATCCTAAATTTCTTGGAATAATTTTTCAAATATAAGTAACAGCCCTAGTAAGTATAAGATTAAAGAAAGTCGTCCAGAAAATTGTGAAAAAACTTTCGTTCTCCGATTTGCGGGTTTTGACAAAAGCCATCGAGTCGGATTCCTTTGGCAACAACACATTAACTTTCTATGAGTTTTGTTTCTAAATTTGCTTTTGCAGAATCGAAACTTTCTGAAAAACATATTTTTTGTGGAAGAGAAGTAAAACAATATTACCAGTGAAATTTAATTCTGAAAACCCGATCAAATACAATAAAAAGCATAAGTTGTATGTATTTAAGTATATACTTATTAAGGGGCTCAACTGTCACCCAAACCGGCAGTATCCTCTCGTTACAGACAAAACTGCCCTTTAGCGAAGAGTGAGCTGGAGAGGCTCCTAGGCCGAGAAACTGAAGATGGTAGCACTACTGGAACGAACCCGGAACCTCCGCGTTCAACAAACTTTCAACCAATCCTGCTTTTGAATCCATGTTTTTATTAAATTACATCAATTAAATGTCTTGAAAATAAAATTTACAAATTATCACAATGGGTGGTTTACTCGGAATATTTTTGCCAATAATTATGTATGAAATAAAAAATAAGTTGAAGGCTAATACTTTCTCAGGCAAAAAAAAAAAATACATTTTTAATAATTACGTGAATATATACCTGACGAAATAGGCTTAAGGTAAAGAGCTAATTCTTCTACAGCACTTTTTGCTTTGAAATATGCTTCTAATTGTTCAGGAGAAAGAGAGGAAAGACAAGAGGGAGTCTCATCAGTCTGGGAGGTTGTGGCATGGCCTCCAACCAATTGAAGAAGAGCACCATTTACTGGCAGCCCACTCACTTCGCTTTTGATTACAGTCTGTAAATAAAAAACAAAAAAGAGTGAAATAAGTATTTTGATTGCCCTAATACACCTTATGATTTTACATAAAGATTAGAATTATTACTGTCTATATTAAGGTTGCTTTTCATACTGTTGAATAAAATAAAATAAAAAATGCCACAAGTTACATTCCCATATAAAACGAGACTTCCTATCTCCCTCAATATTACCTTATGGGCTCCCTCTATATTACCGGGGCTAGCCAATAAATTCTGTTTTTTATGTCAACACAAAAATTTTGGAAATGAAATATCCTATGTATTTAAATTTAAAATCAAAACTTGCCAGTAACGTTTTTAATGATTTAAACAATCAGTCAGAATAAGATATTGTTTAGTAATAGAATGTAGACATCAACCAGAACGCTCAACAATAATAACCTCCCTAAAAAATATTCTATCAATTGAATATTGAGGAATCTGAAAAACAACAAATAATTCTAAGAGAGTAACCATTAACATATGAGACAGAATCAATACCGTTGCAGTATATGAAATAAAAAAAAAATCAAAGACTGGGGACAAGATACGGGCAAAGACTACTATGGTACCGATGCCACACTTCTAAAGACAGTTTTCTTTAAATAGTGATTTTTCTAAAGATGGTCATACATATTTTTGAGGCAGGCAAATATCCGCCACAGCTATAGACAGATTCTTTTCTGTTTAAGAAGGATAGTCTTTCCAGTTTGACGAACCAAATAATTTTTCCATTTGCGAATGTTATGTTAAATCCTAAATTGATAGTTGCCTTTTTAAAAGGACACAATGCATAGGCAGTTTTATATAGGCACTTACAAGTCACAAGCAAACTCCAACTCACCACGACACACACACATTCACTTGAACATTTCAACTTGGAAGACACTCTGCACACATTTCACACCTGCATGACATAGACACTCTCATAGAGAGTCGAAGAATAAAGATCTCTCCTCTGTGCTTGCCTTCTCGAGGCAAAGGGGGTAGGGTAGAAAAGAGGATCCTGGGCATTATTCCGATCCTGAATATTCTCGATCCGACACTCCAACTCGAGGTTGATCTACTTCAGCAAATCGGCTAGACAGTACAGTCTCAGGCAGTTTCCTAAGACAGGAAGGAGGTACGATCGATGCTTCAGTATCGGAACACTGTCTTCTGCCATGGTACTGGGTAATATGAAACTGCGATGTTTCACCCGGATTCCATTTGACCGGTTCCATTTGAACATCCGAGAAGGCGTGGCTTCGACGATCTAAATGAACATTAATTTTTTTTTAAGCCCGCCATCTTTTCATGCCTTTCCTACATCCTATCTTCTTCCCGTTCCAAACATCCCATTCTGTTTTGTTCCCACTACTAAGTCAGCAACTCTCCAACCAACTAGATTTAATGACATAGGAGGGCATCAATGCTTGTAGACATCAATGCGAAGAATAAAGTGAAATTTAAAATCCTAATGAGGACTCCTTTCGCCAAGCTTATGGGACTCCTTTGATTTCTTAAACAACAGCTCTGGAACATCAGCTGTTATGTCACCCTGCAACCATGTATTCCCTTTTCCCCCAAGAAAGAAAGCTAGGGACGCCTACCGGAAGAAAAAAGAATTGAAACTGAATTTGTCTCAATTTTGAGGAAGATTATTGGACATTTGTATTGAAATTTAGAAATAAAATTATAAAAATTTTGCTAAGAGAGAAGAAAAATATCCTAAAAAAGGATTAAATATTTTTAATGGGCAGTAATAAATTCAATTACATTGACAAAGATTCCCCAGAAAAGACAAATTACGTTAACCAGATAATTAAAATTATTCTTACACGTTTTTTAAATTTAATGAAAGTGGTAGTGCTAATGCTACCGCAGTAGTCGATGCGCTAAAAAATAAATAAATAAGATTGAAGAAATCCACTCACTACACATGGTAAGGATTCCAATATTCATCACTAGGGTATATTTCGAAATGTCATATGATAATGTTATACAATCACCATGCAAAAGACATTCATTGTCCTTCCTTGTAAAATTACATTGTTTTTGGCAAAAGTTGGAAATTGAATTGAAAGAGAGCAAAAAAATTACGAGGCAGTAACATTTCAATTACAGAGGATTTTTCTCCGGAAGTGAGGCTATCACTAACTCAAAGCTTGAAGAAAGTCATCTAGCCTATATTAGGAGAAATTAACATGTCGTTAATGGATCCCAATACTCTGTTGAGAATTATAAAAAGTTATTTAAACTAACTAATGAAGTTGAATGTGGTTTAGTATCACTAAATTCTGAAAGTATTTCTAAAAATTATTTAATTTTAATTTATAGTTTGTTTTTTAGCAGCTTTTGTTTTTCTTATTCTAGTTATGCTTTTTTTTTATATTTTATTCATTTCTTTAGTTTTGTTTGTAAAAAAACTAGGTAATTACAGAACCCCTGTAAAAAAAAAACAAAAAAAAAAACTAAATACAATATTTTCTATCTATCTAGGTGACGAAATTATTTTATTTAAAATAATAGTTTGAATTAATTTTCAAGAAGCCCATACAGAATATTGCTTAGGGCCCCGCGCTTTGTAGAACCGGTCCAATGTATTATACATATATATATATATACAAAAAGGGGCAGCATTGGGTATTTATACTTATATACCATATACTCTCTCCATTTACTGTTAGTACAATATTTTATATACATATATATATAGCGTGCGCGTGCATGTGTTTGGAACTTATATTATTACCTGATCAAATGGACATTGTTTTTTGTGTAGATTTGCTAGACATGTTTTGCACACAGTGTGTGCACAAGCCAAGCTTATGGGACTCCTTTGGTTCCCATCGAACTCATTACAACATACTGGACAGGTTAGAAATTCCGTCCACTGTGGGGCCTGAATCGGCATCCTATAAAAAAAAGAGAAGAAAAGTAATAATTTAAATTTAAAAAGTGATAAGAATATGCAGAAAAAGATGCATATAAAAACTTATAAAAGAAAAAACTGGCTTTTCAAATATAACTTATTCTAAAATAATAATAATTTTAAAAAGATGAAATTGGAAGTTATAATTTCTATGCCTTATATAGGCAAGTATGTTGAAATTAAATTTGTATTAGGTTGGTCATCTTCAAAGAAACTCCAGTTTTTTTAGCCTTCATTTTTTATTTATGTTTTATTTATTTAAATTTATTTTAAATTTCAATACTGATATATTATATATAAAATAATCGTTTCTACTTTTGAAAATGGCGTGGTCAGGCGTCGAAACGTCGAGTTTTATTATTTAAATAAAAAAAATTAAGGCTAAAGAACTGGTGTTTCTTTGAAGATAACCAACTTAATACAAGTTTTAATTTCTACTTTTTTCAAAACAAATCCTTTTTTTTTGACGAAGCATAAATTATTTTTTTAAAAACTGGACACAATAAAAACAAAAAGTCTCTCTATAGAAGTCTCATTGCATATAAATTTGACCAGCTTCAGATAGTACCAGTGAAGGACAATACCTTCACTTTGATTGAAAGTGAATATTCCTAATAATTATTTATATTAAATTTTATCGAAGAAATAATTCTAGCGCCTGTCATTTCTGGAAAAAACCTGTTACAATAACAATGAAAAATTAGATTCACACTTCCTAACATCGTATAATCAAAAAAAAAAAATCTAGTGTGAAAACACTCCACACGACTTTCTCTTCCTGCATTTTACCGAATTGTAATTGATTACTAACAAACTTATAATTTTTGCTAAATGTTTATTTGTCTTCAATTTTAAATCAATGGGAGAAACTAAACTTAATTAAATGATTTTTCTGAGGAAAGCATAACCTCCCATGTCTCAAAATTTCTTTACATGAACTTTCTAGGAAAAAACTTTTCCAACAAAAATGATAGGTTTCTACATACATAGTGGTTTGTAGCGTACTTATAACTGAAGAAGACGGTGACTTGCACGGTGGGCCATCGATGACATGCACCCTCTATTGAGAGTAGGCAATCGGGGGTTGAATACAGTCTCTGTACAGTCTTACTCGTACCCCAACTAATAAGGGGCTTGTGTGAGAAGAACTGGGGACTAAATCTCAAAATGAGCCATCGGACTTGTACCTATGTAACCTGAGATTTAGTGGACTAAGGCACTGCAGCAGAAAACTAAAGTGATCCTCGGTGGTGTGCAGAGCCACCTGTCTCAGCACCATGGGGGCCATGGGTACTATTCCTATGCGGCTTTTAAGTCCCGCTCGGCCTGCATCACAAATATCTACATCCAAAATGTAAACATGTACTGATCAAACGCGACATTCGTTTTGTTAAGCACAAAACATGTTGATGAAAAAGAATCGGACTTTATCTTGGATATGCCCACGAACCATATGGTTCCAATTTAGAATGGGAACGATTCCCGACCGCAATACTTGATAGATCAGAATGGACACTAAGACTGCAAGGGGAGTGGGAGCCGGAATTTATAGCCACAAACCTAAAACACATATCTGGGTGACCCTGGGCAAGTATGCTACGTCTTCCAAGCTGATGTTTTGCTGTAAATTCTGTACATAGGAGTTTCTAAAATGGAATCTCAATAACAGGGGGATGGTTATACAGTCCGCTAGTCAGGCTGGAATTAAACCCACTTGAAGCCTACTAAGTTCATTCTAAGTTGGTTAGAATTCTATCCAACTCCTCCTGGTCAACTTTAATAGGCTCATTCTATCCCGGGAGATCTAGAGAGTACAGGATATGAGAGCAATGTGAAAGCAGACGAATTGGCACGAGAAAGTTCAAATAGACCTTGCTGCGGAAAGAAACCCAGAAAGGTGTTCCCAGGGCATTAAAGAAAACATTTTTGTACGTCCTGATTTCCCAGCAAATTAGAGACAAAATCGCCAGAAAATCAAGAAATTCCATTGTTAGCTTAATAGACAAGCGGAACAGCCCATTAGAAGACTCGCAGAAGCTCACAGAAGACTTGCTTAATGGGGGCGTGGCTTTAAGCATTATGGTGGGTCTTTTGACCAGGTACTGTAGGCTCAGGAAGCATATGAGCCTTTTGGGCCTTGTTAATATGGATTATTGCAGGTTTTCTTGACTGAAGAAGAGACACTAGTCCTCTGCGTTTGCGACGGCCTCACAAAAGTGAGGTTCTTTGTAGCAACGAGTTATATGGAGACGCCTCTCTGATGGCTTGGGACCTGTTTGGGAACACCATACTTATATATATACTCCAAGCATACGTTACATACAACAACTTACGTTAAACTGGGAATTTCACACCAGGCTAAGGGTGCGATGATTGTGGGCTATTAAAACCACTCGCCCTTTCACTAATCTATTTCTCAAATGTAATCTTCATTATGGTTTTCATTAATAACTTCGCTTATTAAATTTGTATTTTTTTATTTTATTAATGCTTTATTTATACAAAATAAGAGAAAAAATGTATGCATTAAAATAAACAATACATTATGCGGCATGGTTTCCCGTCTGCCGTAAATTTGTATTCTATTTCAATATTAAGACGTAATAAAGTACTAAAATATTATTAAAATTTAAAAATATTCAGAAATATTAAAGCTTTTTTATGAATAAAAAATGGCAACTAGTTTCTAAAGGCTAAAGCAAGAGAGTATGTCAGTTCCTTATATTGATCCTCTAAACAAATAAAAATGTTGGATAAGACCATTTCTTCAAGGAAGCTATGTCGAAACTGACAGTTCTCTCCTCTGAGAGGGCGCACAATGGACCCAGTCGAGGAACTCTTTGGAGGCCCGGGGTTCTAGATTAGATTAGTACTAATGGGGAAGCCTAAAAAAAGTGCTACTATAAAGTCAGCGAGATCTGATGTATAGAGACACACACTGAGATAGAGTTCTGGAAAGTTCTTAAGCTCTGGCGCTCTAACGAAAACTCACACAGGTCGAGAGACAAAACGAAACTCTGATAATAATCAGAGCAAAAAATCGAGTCATTAACAATTTTATATTTAGTTTATTTATTCTTTTTACCATGAAATAAAGATGAAACTACCTCATGATTTATTTTGGTGATAGATGTTTCTGTTTTAAAAAGTAAAAATTATAACTACACTGTACCGTATTAAAATATTAGTCTCCACACATATATCGATTTCCGTAAAATCGTCATAAACAAGTAACTTGGAATTAAGATTAACTAAGAAATATATATTTTATGCAATTTAATGCTGCTTTCTTTGAATAGATTGGCTTATAGTACAATCAACAGATTGAGATCAGGTCATGTGGTATGTGGGAGCTATTCATGCAGAATAGGTCTTTGACAGTCTCATTGTAACAGCTGTCAAGACAGAAGATTTCCAGCATGTGATAATGGGCTGCGCTAAATTCGAACGAGAAAGAACAGAATTATGACATAAAATTACGCCATATCTCAAAAACCCATTCAATTACGAAAATACAATATTTTCAGACACTCCAGAGGTTCTACAAAGTTTAGTAGAGAGTACCTAGCTGTTTATAAATGTAAAGTTTAAATAATATGAGAAAAAGGTGATCTTTAAAAGAATTTTGAGTGCCGAGAACATGTAAAGGATCAAGTAATAGGAGAATATGGTCGAATGGTCTTTGTAACCATGACAAAAAAACTGCTGCTTTCTTCTCATCGAAACGTTAGATGTGTAGGAATGACTATAAAGCTAAATCCAACCTACAAAACTGACTGTGGTCCTATGGTTGTCACTATTTGTATTTTGAATGCATTCGTCTATAAAGAGTACAAAAACAAGTGTGGATGGAATTTATTTAGAGGGGAGAGTTGAAACTTGAACTGAAATTTACTAATACGCAAGCAGACATTTCTAATTTGGATAAACACTTTATAAAATTTATGATCAGGAAATAAAATTGTCAAACGAAATTTAATGTTAGAAAAAAATATCAATAATTTGATCATCTCCATTGCAATTCCGCTTTCTATAAATTAGTGCAGAAAATTTTCAAATGAAAGACTGTATCTCAAATAAATATTTTGTTATAGTTTCAATGTGTCTTTTAATGGTGATCGTTTGATGGTAAATGGTGGTCCTTTAACTAAGGAACAAGAATTTTTAGCTAAAAATGAATCACAAGTTACACAACCAAATCATTTGGAGGGTATAAGTACTAGTGTTTGTACTCATGAGAGACTGGTTAAAAGTTAGTAACTAATATATCCAATTTTCATGTTACACAAACATTATTATGTTGTAGTATTTTTAATGTTTTACAAACAAGACGTTTCGGGCTAAGGCCAACTTCAGGCCTTAAATAACTAACTGGAATTTTGATGTCGAGTTAACCACCATAAAAATATAATGCAAGTGATAGTTAAGAAAGGGAAGGTTTATTCTAAAGATATACAGACACTTTAAATAATGTCTTTAAAGAAATGTTCAATGAACAAATTATAATCAGAGTACCGCCACAAAAACAAATTATAATGTAAATGGACCCTTATTCTCTTCCCAATTCCTCATATGCTTCACAAAATTCAAAGCAAAGTGACAATACTAAATTCATCATAGGGGTTGCATTGCTACAGCAACTGGTGCAATATTGTTGCAAACGTCGTGTACACTCAATGGCATTAAGTCGCAACCGGTATTATGCTTGTGATGTAATGTACATATTACACCTGATTTGTTTATTTATTTCTTTTAAGTATGAGAGATGAAACAATTTTACAATCAATTCACCCCGCAAAGTGCACTGAATGAAGATAACAAAAAGATGCAACTGCACTTACAAAATTAAGTTAAAATCAGTGTAATAGAGAAAACAGATGAACAACTGTTACAAATAATGAAATAATACTCATGAAAATAGAAATATGACTCAAATACGCAACAAGTTTTCTTGAATAGATTACGATTTACAGTAGTATCTTAAACTCCTGTATACTTTAAAATTTTAAATAAGTTTTTTTCATCAGCAAAGTATGTTTAATAAGTTAACATACCTTAAAGGTTTTCATTAAACACATTACGACGTCTGGCTGCCTGCCATGACACACCATTTTTGTTGACAATTATATGTTCAGTACTCAGACACTTGATAGCAGCACATAATTCATCTGGTGTTCATTGCATTTCTTTCGGTAAAAAGTAAAATTCTTTTCCGAAAAAAATAATTATTAACAAACAAACTTAAAGAATTTTTTTAACAGGACACTTTTTTGTCATTTTTGTTAAAGATTATTTACGTTTTAAGTTGTTGAATTTACTTCATAGATCTTTTATAAAAAATAATTCATTTTTATATGGCGGATATAATTCAGATCAAACGAAACCCATTTTACAGAAGATTGTTTTCCATAATAAATTCTGACCAATGTAAACTGCACTCTCATATTTTTCAAAACATTAAACTTACTGTAGATTATACTTGTTTAAAAATAATAAATCTCCCGGATTGTGTTAACTTTTATTTTAGATAAAATTATTATTGTACACTTCTTAAAACTTATTTAAACCATATTTTACTTCTTAAAGTATTTGTAATTTCACAAGGGTGAATTCTCAAGTATTTGTAATTTCACAAGGACGACTTCTCAAAAATCACCAGATAATGTAACTATTGTGGAGGGGGGGATAATGTAATTTGTACACAAAACAGCTTCGGCGCACTCTGCACATTATTTTGAAAAAATAATCATTAATCTGAAGACGTTAATACCATTAATGTTTGTAACTGCGATACTAAATAATTAAGTTTTTTCCTATCATTATAAAAAAATAATCAATTTCAGACAATATAATACTCGAAAATCTGTGATTAAATTTTCAAATTTAAACACAACATAATAATAAAAGCTTTATTAGTACCGTTTACAGAGAAGGCTCTTCTACAAGTGGTTTACAAGTACAAATTGTGATTTTTATTTACAAATGTATACAGAAGTAAGGCATTGGAGCCAACAGCATAATGATATCAAAAATATACTAATTTAACTAGTAGAATAATTTAATAGAACAGAATAGGAGAACCAAAATAGATAGCAAATCGAATAAAATATAATAAAAATAAAAATGAATCAGAAGATAAGTGGTATAACATTCTCAATAAATAAAGCCTTACTTTCTCAATTCATTTAACTTCTACAACTCAAAATAATTTCTTTACCATCAGAGATATTTTCCTTGATAGCCAGTTTCTTTTTGTGTTCATCGACCGGTTTCGGGCGTTCGCCCATCAAATCCACTTACCAAATCGCATAGATTTCTTACCTGCATTAATTTGGTAAGACAAGCTTGATGTTCTAACATGACGAACGTTTTTGGAGATCAATAAATATTAGATATATTTCTATTTTGTACTCTCTATATTTTGCTACTACCTGGTTTATTCCTTGGAGGTGGTCGATTTTGAGTATGAAGGATTGAAACCTGCTTGTCTTTCGGTTGGTACTCATTAATTCTATTTTTAATGTATGCTGTGCAGAGGACAATAGATGTGCACCTTAAAAAAATCCAATAAAAAATTCTACGCTGCATTATACGAATAATTTATACGTGACTAATATCAGGCTGATGGGGTGGTAATTATTAATTGCGATTCTTGAAGCACCTTTGTGCAGAAAGAGAATCTTACTGCATTCCCATTTACTTGGGATAATAGCATGCAATAGAATATTAGAGAAGAGCCTCGTTAGTACTTTACTAATGAATTTTTTCTTTCTTTAATCGTTTTTGATTCCACCTGGTCGTCACCTGCGGCTTTACCTAATTTCAATCTCCCTATTGCTTTCCTAATTTCTCTCTCCAATATCGGTAACAATTCATCCCCATTCTTCTCTATTAACATCTTCTTTTCATTTTCACACTCCAAACTTCCGTCCCGTTTACAAACATTTTCTCTATAGTATTTTCCCTATCTGTATATTTACTCCCTCCGGGCGTTTCCAATTTTTGGATCTATAACTTCTTTATATTTCTTTCTTCATTTTCTTTGTCAAATTTTTTTCCATTACGGTTTTAAAAATCATTTCCTCTTCATATTGTTTTAGATCCATTCTAATATTTTTCTTTACCAGTTTCCTCACTCCTGGCTGTTCGATTTTTGAACCACTATCTTGTTAATATTTTTATTTTAATGGGATAGTACCTGGAGCTCATCCTCATACCAGCAAGTATTAGGTTATATATGAACACTGTATCTGCAGAACCGGTCCAGGATATAGTAGGGGTGTGGGCCGACTCCTCCTCTCTTCTTTCCTATTCCCAGATTTATTCCTTTCAATAGACCTTTCGCTCTGGACATTATAGATTTCCTACAAGCGATACAGCACAGAGGGGACATCAAAATCTCTTTCGAAGAGAGATTCAGACCCAACTTTTCTCTCACTATTCCATCTAATGGCGAGTGGCAAAAAAAAGCTCTGAAATTACAGATCAGTGCTCAAGGTACAGTGATCTGAACTGCTTGTAAGGCCATTGAAAAATGACTCATAGATAACTATCCTCTCATTTTACTGGATGGTGGAGCTGTGGCATTACTAGTTACTCTTGGAAAGCTGTTTATGCGATTGCATACTAAATAGTGAATTAAGGAAGATAATTGCCCTGATGGAGGGATTTGCCTCCTTAGGAAACATTGCCATAGACCTGCAGCAGGCCTGGAAATTTTAACTATTATTTAAGCCGAGCGCAGCATTTATTATGCAGACCTTTGAAATCGAAGATACCTCTCGATACCAAACCTCCTGTATGGTAGGTATGGATTTAGATTTCATACAAGCATGGTATGAAAACCGGGCACCTCGTCTGTTTCTTTCCTACTCTCAAGCTAGTTTCCTCTAATTGACCCCCCAACTATGCATTGGAAAGTTTTATGAATGTTCTAGTGATAGTGGGAACGCAGATCCCTTAACAAGTGGCGATGGTCTTAGCTACTTTTAAAAAACAATTTGGATATTTTTCATTCTAGTATGAAGAGGTAAACAAAATCACCAACAGACAATATTCTATAAAAATATCCTATATCTCTTCCATAAATTATTTATTAGTTATATAAATATTACTAAATAAATTAGTATCAAGTATTATTAAGTGATTAGCCTTCTTTTTGATAAAAATATTATATGTATACCTTTAGAAACCAGAATGGAAAAACCATTATCAAATTCAAATTATTGATCTCCCAAAAATAAAATCTGTAACTCTACTCCTATCTGTAACCCTAACTGATAAATCTCAGGTTTTTATCTGAAATTTTCTGTGACGAAATTTTTACTATCAATCTGAAGTAAACAAATATTTAAGTATAAAATGTGCAGTCACAAGAATGTACGCATTTTTCCCAGAATCTTATTTTTAATATTTATTATTTTCAACATTCATATCAAAAAAATGTTGCATTTCGAAGATATTGATTTTATTTTTTATTCGAGCTCCTCCGTAAAGTATTTTAAAATTTTCGTTTTTATTTATTATACTATCAAAGTAATTTTTACAATAGAATTATGGAGGGTTTTAAAAAAATACAGTTATACCATAAATAGAAAATAAAATTTTTATTTTAACAATAATATTCTAAAACTGTATGATTGTTTTTTTTTTCTTAAAAACATTATTTTAAAAATTCTTAATTATTGTAACTAATTATAAAATTTCACATTTTATATTGCCAATTTTATCTTCCTTTTTAAACTGAAGGATATTGTGGCACCGGTTGCGCTTTGTGAACTAATTTTTTCCTTAATTCAGTTAATTTTTTTTTCTCTATCTGTTCTATTAGTGTCATTACCTGTAAATTAAATTATAAGTTAACCAAAACAAATGTGATTATTGAATTTTAAAGAAAATTCATCAAGCAGAATCTGAAAAATGCATTAACAGAAGTTCTTTTGAGTCTTGTTTTCATTTTAAAAACATTTTCCAATAGTTTTTAAAAACAACTTTTAATTTACTCTTTTCCTAAAAGTTAAAATTATTTTGAGGATTTATGAATGGAATTCGAAACATTGCTTTATTACTTCTCACCAATTTTTCAATATTGCAATTAATTCATCCTTTATTATTTGTTTTTTTATCCTCGTCAGATTATAGTTATTAAGTTTGTGTAGAGAAATAACTTCAACTTCAAGTTTCCGTCACACTCCACAGTGATTGATAAAAGTCCCATATGTAATCCAGCATTGCGGATCCAACCACATATTCAACACAGCTAAAAACATTTTTTTCGTAATCAGGGGGCCCCAAAACCTGTCTATCCGTTAAAAACTCGTATTTAGGTTCGCAATATCTCCACTTAAACCAATAAGAAAGTAGAACCAGTAAGAAGAAATAAAAAGGAACAAAAATAATCAATAAAATAATACTCAAAACAATGATTAAGAAAACTGTCAATACACACAAAATAAATAAATAAATTTAAGCACAACGTTCAGATCACGCAAAACCTATTCTAAAAATAATAGTTGTGTGAAATGTATAATATGAGTATGTTGTATAATAATCTGGTGTAAAACACTAACACAACTTTCCCTTACTCCAATTTTCAAAATTGTAATTGACAAATTTTAGTTTGTATACCAAATTTGATGAAATTCGCTGGAGTTCATCGAAAACAGAAAAAAAAGTTCAGTAAAAACGCACTTCCGATTTACTAATTTTCTTGAAACTCGGAATTTTGGCCATCTATTTATTTCTAATTAATTTTTATTTGAATGGGAGAATTGTATAATCAACTATGATAGTATTTTAGAGAAAAACATAACCCACCCCTACCCCAAAAGCCTTTGAAATGACTTCACCAGGAGAAATGTTTTCAATAAAAGTTGTAGCTCTTTATATGTGTTGTTCATATTCCTAGTTTAAAGCCCCCGGTCCTTCAGCTTGGGGGTTTTCGCAACGGGCCAGCTCTCGTTTAGAACAAAAAAGGAAAAATGCTAAAAGACCAAATAAGAAAGATAAAAGGCAAAGACTAGGCAAATAGAAAAGGACTTTAAACTTGGGATGCTGGAATATACAAGGATTGTCGACGAAAACGGACACTATATCGGACGAACTGGAAAAGTATGAAATGGATATTATAGTACTATCGGAACCCAAGAAGAAAGGTACGGGGAATGAAGCACTAGGTGATTTCCTAAAGTTGAGAGCAAAAGCAGGTGTGGCAATACTGTTAAGAAAGGAGCTCAAAGGAAAAATTAAGAATTGGAAATTTATCTCCGAAAGAATAATAAAGCTGGAACTGTTAATGTTCGGCAGGGAGGTATGTGTGATTGGAATAATAATAATAATAATAATAATTATAGAGTTTATTAATACAAACAGAAAATATTGTACAAACAGGTATACATGAGAAAAAAATAAAAATAAAAACTAATCAAAACTTATGGTTATATAATTGAAGACAAAAAAACTCTTAATGGCAATGGAAGTATCCGTCTGCCGAGTTGCATTTTTACACAAAAAAAAACGAAAAAATTTAAAAAAAAAGAATTTTTCCTTTTCTTCTTTATTATATTTTATACCTAGTACTCCAAGAAAGAGAACATACATTCAGAGAACATAACCCTGTTGCAGCTTAAAATGAAAACAAAGCTCAGTAGTTAAATTCGTCGATAAGTGCCTTCCTATATTGCAGCGCCTCTTTTAAATAGTTAACTAAGTTTTGCCACTTGTCTCCGTTCAAAATAAAACAGACTTCATCTACGGATAGGATCCTTTTTTTTAAATAATGTACTCTGTAGGGTGCCAAAATCGGATAAACTCCAATAAAATGTACAATATTCTCCACCTCCTTTAAGTTGCATAAGGCACAAGTTTGGGCGGCCTCTGGTTTATAATTTAAATTTAGTGATTCTGAAGTTGCTTTTAAAATCAGCTGTGCATCTTCAAATTTTGAACAATAAAGGTAGTCGCACCTGTCGAACTCCAGCTTCGGGTAAACAATATGGTGATGTCCCTGCCTCGCCCTAGATATAGCAGTCATTCGCTCATTTGCGCTTATACGCTGTAAAAGGGGTGCCAAGTGACCTTTCCAAGTATTTGGGCTTTCTATTTGAAATAGCGGCACTTGTAACTGTACACACAGATCTTCCCATTCTCGGTACCCTAACATTTTATTAGATAAAATTCTATGAACTATTACTTTGGGTAATCTATTATCAGACATTTTCATTGCTTTTACAATGTAATTTATATGCAGCCTTAATGTATATAAATACATGCTATTCAAGCCTGTTTCTAACTCCACTATATAATTTGCAGTATTTCTCGGCAGTTTAAACAATTTTCTCACAAAAAACCGTGTGATTGGAATATATGCACTCACAAATGACGTGAAGGAGGAAGAGAAGGATTATTTCTGGGACCAATTAAGCGAAGTACTGGAAAAGATGTCACGAAGAAAGGAAATTTTCTTAATGGGAGATATGAATGCTATAGTGGGAAGGGAGCTTACATGTAAGATTGTTGGTCGTTATGGAGAGGAAGTGAGAAATAATAATGGAAGTAGGTTAGTAGAACTGTGTGACAGATACGATTTGAAGGTGGCTAATACGTTCTTCCAGCACAAAACTATACACACAGTGACGTGGAATCAGCATACCAAAGGTCTCAGATTTCTGATTGATTATATCGCGGTAAAGCAATCCTCTTCTTGCCAACTCTTTAATGTGAGATCATACAGAGGTGCGGACTACGGATCTGACCATTACCTGGTAAAGGCGCACACTTGGTGGCCACGGATTGAAAATCCAATGAAAGGAAATAAAAGTGAAACCAATAACTTTTGCGAACAACTAGAGAACACAAGTTTTAATGTAGACCTGTTAAAAGACCCCAGCATCAAGGAAATGTATGAAAATAGATTAAATGCAGAGTTGGACGACGCCTTTACAGGCAGATCAGAGGAAATTTACTTGTATTTGACGGACAAAGTAAAGAAAATAGCTAAGGAAGTGCTGGGAAGGAAAGTAAGAAATAAAGATAAGAATAAGTGGATGAGTCAGAATATTTTGGAAGAAGTAGAAAGGAAAGGGAAGCGCACAGGAAATGGCTGAGTTCCAAGAAAGAAATAGATAGAAGGAATATGTGAACATCAAGAAGGATTAAAATAAGAAAATAAGAGCTCTGAAAAATGAAGAATGGAAAAAAACCTGCGCTGGGATTAACAGTCGACTAGGATTTAGCCAATCAAAAGAAGCTTGGAAGATGTTAAAGAATTTACGACATAACACAAAAAGTAAAATAAATATAGAGCTCATCAGAATGGAGGAGTGGTATGAATATTTCAATAAGTTGTTAAAGGAAGACAGAACTCAGTTTTTATGGTGGAAGATACACCAATAGAGGCCGGTGAAAGTACAATGTTGAGAACGACTGAGGAGGAGGTGAGAGAGGTAGTAAAACAAGGAAAAAATGGGAAATCGCCGGGTCCGGGGATAATAATGCTTATGGAGCTATTGAAATATGGGGGCAATAAGGTTAATATCCTGCTGATAAAATTGATTAATGCTATATTTGAGGGAGAAAACATTCCGCAAGAAATGAAAGTAGGACATCTTATACCTCTTTTACCAATAAATTGATATTTTTAAGAAAGGAGATCGGCAGTTTTGTACGAATTATAGGGGAACCTGTGTCATCAATTCTGTTATGAAAGTGCCGGCTGATTAAGGAGCGTCTGGATTACGAGTTTAAAACCTCTGAAATCCAGTGTGGGTTCATATCTGGTAGATCTTGCATTGATCAACTCATTACCCTCCGACATCTGTTAGAGAAGCGTCGTGATAAAGACATCCCACCGAGTTGCTTTTGATAGACCTTAAAAGGCCTATGACAGCGTACCTAGGTCACTGTTTTGGCGCGCTCTTCAAGCATCTGGGGATCCGCGTGATAAAGAAGATCTATGAAGAGAATAGATGCGCGGTAAGAGTGCGCTCGAGGATCTCTGAAGACTTTCCCACAAGCAAAGGAATTCTTCAAGGTTGTTGCATGTCGCCGGTCCTCTTCAAGATTTATCTCGACATGAGTTTGAAAGAGTGGACTCGGAAGTGTAGCAAAATGGCAACCCAAATCGGAGAAGGACTATACCTCTCTAACTTACTCTTCGCTGACGATCAGGATCTTGCACAAGATGAGGAAGATATAAATTATATGTTGAGGAGGCTAAAGGAAGAATATGCAAAGTGGGGTTTGGAAATTAACTTAGAGAAAATGGAATAATGATGGCAAACCCTGATAACGAATGTATGATCGAGGGCCACAGATTGAGAAAAGTGCTGAATTTCAAGTATCTTGGTTCCTATCTCCAAGTGGATGGCGCGTCGGATCTGGATATAGAAAAATGGGTGACCAGTGCGAGTAAAGTTATTGGAATCTTGAACCCTACCTTATGGAGCAGCAATATCCAGATGAAGACCAAGCATCTAATATACGATTCAATAGTCCAGAGCATACTGCTCTACGGTGCGGAGACCTGGACTATTAGCAAGAAATTACAGAAAAAACAGCTGCGACAGAAATGGATTTCTGGAGACGGTCGGCCAGGAAATCTCGCACTGAAAGAAGAAGAAATTCTGAAATAAGAAAAATTGCAGAAAGAGAAAAATCAGTGCTAGAAGAGATCGATCGCAGGAAACTTGCTTGGTTCGGCCATCTGAAGAGAATGCCAGAGAGCACAGTGCCCAAAGTAGTGCTTGAATGGAACCCACCAGGCCGACGGAAAAGAGGCAGACCCAGAAATAACTGGAGGATTGGAGGGGAAGAGGCAATGGCTGGGAAGGGACTCTGCGAAGAGGGTGCAATGGGTAGGGGCAAATGGAGGCGCAATATTGATGTATGATTGGGCTGTATAGTAAGATATAAAGATGTAAGGGAGGTGTAAAGATATAAAGTGAATGGGAGGCCATATATAGTTGAAGCATTTGGGACCCTCATAATTGAGGAAAACCCCTAAAAAAATAAAGAAAAAAAAATTATGTAATAAACTGAAATAGCAACAACCCTCCTCCCCTAAAAGTGCCTTTAAATGCATTTTCCCGGAGAAATGTTTCAAATAAAAATTGTACATCTTTGTATGAGTAGTTGATATACATACTATGTTTAAAGAAAATCGTTGGAGCCATTTTGGAGTTAATTGCAAAAAAGTAAAAGAACCATTCAGTAAAGTGGTACCCGGCTGAGGAACTTTGACCGACCGCTGATCTACTGTCAGATCCCATGGTGATACCCAAACGGAATATCGAGTTTGAAGTTTCTGCGATTTTTCGTTTTTGAGCTATATACGGTTCTCACACATAGCACAGCACAGACTATTTGCTAAAAACCACTTTTTTGGACTCAGGAGACCTCAAAACAGATATTTCCGGTGAAAACTCGATATCGAAAATTTGACACGATTACAACACCAGATAATATGACTAAAATGTATATAATTTTTAGAATATGTGGTTGGGTTAGCAGTGCTGGATAACAACTGGAATTTTATCCGTCATAGCTTCAACTTTACAACTGAAGTCAATTCTACTTGATAGCCTTATTCTGACGATGTATTAGAACTCGAAACTGGTTATGAAGCATCCTAAATATGCATACTATGAAGGATAAAATCCCAGACATATAAGATTTGTTTATTCGAGTTCAAATCAATTAACATGTCAAGTTCGTATCAAAGTTTATAATTTCCAATTTAACAATTTATTAAACATGAATTTGTTAGGATGATATCTTACATACAATGACCGAAGTAAGAAGCAACTACTTAAATGTAAATTAACACAATATTACCTCCTTTCTTTCTTGTTCCAGCCTTTCTTCCTTCAGTTTTAACTCTTTTTCAAATTCTTGTCTCTTAAGTGCCCTTTTCTCAGTATTTAATTCAATATGGTTCGGTTCAAGAAAGGGTCTCTCTGGTTTTTGGGGAACAAACGGTTCCTTATACAAGACTGCTGGAAATTTAGCTTTGAATGTGGTATCACAATTACTCATCTAAGAAAAAAAAAGTAAAGAAAAATAAACAATCCTCAAAAGAAAATAAATGACTATATAAACAATAGTTATTTTGGCCGTTGTTAATCAAACAAGTAAAATATTAGTTGGCTGAAGCCAAAGAAAAAACTTGCTATGTTTAAAAATTTATTCGACGTTTCGAACATCTTTTAAGGATAAAAAGTTTTATCAATATAAACAATAGACTTTTTACAATCAACTTTTTTGTAAAAAGTTTTTTCTTTGGCCTCAGCCAACTAGTATATTCCTTGTTTGTGAATAAATAGTTTGTTTAAAACATTAAAAGCAACAAATAAAATTTGAATCACTTTACAAATGATTTATAATATAACCATTTCAAGGATCATGGACCATTTTGTAAAATTAAAAAAAAAAAAATCTGGTGTGAAACACTCAAACAAATTTCTTTTACTTCTAATACAATTTAATCAAGATTTCCCTTTAAAACGCAACGTTACAATGTTTAGTTGTGCTGGCCATAAAAATAGTGGTGGAAATTTA
Organism: Triatoma infestans; assembly: GCA_011037195.1. Lineage (NCBI taxonomy): Eukaryota > Metazoa > Arthropoda > Insecta > Hemiptera > Reduviidae > Triatoma > Triatoma infestans. The sequence continues at coordinate 325,746 of JAAEAF010000120.1, read as the reverse complement.
ATTCGTGGCGCTCTTCAACAAAACTAAGAAAGCTAGTGCAAATTTAATTTTAAACTAATTGATACACCTCCAATACTCCACTAAAATTATTTTTTTCAGAAACATGTTTCAAATAAAAGTGATACGTTTATATCTATGAAGCAACCAAGATAGAAAAGTTTAAAGAACTGTTGTAATCGTAACCGTTTTCGAGAAAAAATCTATTCTGCAAAATCGCACTTCCAATAAATCGACTTTCTTCAAATTTGGAATTCTATCAAAGCTTCTGTATATTATTATTATGTAGGTGGTAAAACTTATTATACTGAAGTGGTACCTTAGAGGAAAGCGTAACGCTACTGTTTCCTCAGAATTTCCAAAAAAAAATCAATTCTTCCGAGAAAATGTTTCAAATATATATGTATATATGTGGGTACAATAGTATACGAAGTTTAAACAAAATCGTTGGTTTCACAAGAAAATCAGGAAAAACTTTTCAATCAAGTTGTTCTTCCAGTTGATGGATTTTGTCCGAAATTTTCTTGTATGATGCGATGATAGTCCCTAAACGGATTATCAAGTTTGAGCTTCTAGCGACTTTTCGTTTTTGATATAGTCTGTTAAAAAACACACACACACACACACACACCATTCGCTAAAAACGTTTTTTTTCGTATTCCGGAGACTTGTATTTCCGATGCAAAGTCAATAACGTAAATCTGGCAGGATGACCATGCTTCCTCTTCCTGGGATTCAGAGAGAGAGAGAAAAAAAAGAGTAAGTCAGTAACACAAGTTAATGTGTGTTCGTAAGTGAGGTGAATAAATGTATATTGTATGTAGTGCGTTTCCTAGTGAGTCAAGAATTTATATCTATTTATTACAAACAAAATTCCTTAATATTATAAGCTAAATTAAATTACTAAAATGTTAATAAAACGAAAATTCTTCGCTCAATACTATTGCAAAATATTAAACAAAAACAGTTCTTAATTATCATACTGAAAGGATAAAATTAAGAAATTTAAATTGATACGTCCTGAAAAGCAATAAGTATTGAAGCTGTAAGAAATTTGTGTTTTCACTGAGGAATAAATTACAGCAATAAATTCTGAAATGAAAAATCTATTATAAAACAAGAAGCATATTCATATTTGTTTAATACTGGAAGGCACTTAAATTTCGAAATAAAATAAAATACAATTGTAAATGGCAGCTCGATAATTAGGAAACATTCTTGTTTACGTTTATTAAATTAGTTTCATCAGGTAGGCCGTTAAGCTATCACTTTATGCAGATGTAAATTTAATGAAACTTTTATTACAAATAAGCTATTGACCCATTTATCCTAGAGTTTGGATCAAAGAAATTATGATTAATCTGTTACGACTAAAAGAATCAGTGACAAACATCAAACAAGACAAAAACCAAAAAACAAGATTTTGTCATAAAGAGCTATCACATTAGTTCTACTTAAAAACCGTAAAAATGAATTCAAAGAAGCTATTAAGAATGACATATTTGATTTGGTTCCAAACCAATATTATTATTTTGTAACTTCCAAGAAGGGTTTAAGGATCTCCTTTAAGGAAACACTTCATCAAGGCTTCCGGTTCTTGTTGTTTCTGTTTCTTGAAAAATTGAAAACCTGGTCTGACCAAGACTGTTCACAGGAGTCGCGAGTTACTGTCCATAGTACTTTTTTTTCCTTATTTCAGACGGGTTCGGATGTTCTCCCATTGTCATAGATTGTTTAATAGGCACTGAAATACGCTGAAAGCCGATTGTATGGAGATTAAGACAGACTTATCTCACTTCTAAAGAGACAAGTGCTCTCAAATCTGTCACTCTCATTAAGCAGAGATATCAATATTTAGAATCTAGTACCTGACCCTTACCAGTAACCTAGTAGTGAGTGAATTATTAAGAATTTTTAGTTGCACAGAACTATGTATCGACCTAATCGTCAAAATTAGTGAACAAGGCCTTTACGTTCTATCACGTTTCGAGTCATTTAATTTATCACATATCAAAAAATACTCAGTAGCCATTTGCAAGACACAAGCAAATTATAGTGAAAAACTGGACAAAGTAAATAAAGTTAATAGTTAAGACGTTGTTTCTAAAGGAAAAATAATTTGGTTCTTACAATGTTTGAAATAATCTATTTTAGCACGAATAATAAATAAATGAATAATGAAAAATAAAGCTTAAATAAACTTCATAAATCATTTTAAAATGAAGTATTAATGAGCTTAATATTTCCTTATTAGCGATTAAGATTCAGTTTGCGGAACCTTTTGTTTAATGTACTAAGCTAAATGAATGCTTAATACAGATGAATGTTCTTACTGAAATAAAAATAAAATATTTATTACATAAAAAATAATAAAAATATTTATTTGTCTTCATTTTTCATATCAATGGGAGTATCTAAATTTAATAAATAACTTATTTGAGGAGAGCATAACCTGTCCCTCCATCAAAACTTCTTTAAATGAACTTTCTTGGAAAAAAGTTTCAAACAAAAGTGATGGGTCTCTGTATTGATAGTTGGTGTAAAAAATTTAATGAAATCCGTCGGTGTTTTTATTGGAAAAACCGTAATAAACTGGAAAAATGTTCAATAAAAACACATTTCCGGTCAACCGATTTTCTTCAAACTCGGATTGGCAACATTATAGTTAATATTGTTCTCACGCGTTGGTCTATTGTCTAGTGCACTCGCCTTTGGTGCGAGAATTTCAGGTTCGATTCCCGTGGAGGCAAAGTCGGTGTTGACCCAATATCTGAGAAAAAGTGGGTAGCTACAATTGGCAGTGCACCTAGGAACTAAACGGCGAGGAACTGCGGCGTGCTAATCACGCGCCGCTCCAGTTCAATTCGCCGACTGGGAAGCCTTGGCTCTTCACGGGCAGTTTCGCCATTGGTTTTTTTTTTTTTTTTGTACTTGAAAGTATTACAGATTATAGCATTCTATGTAATTATGAAATAGCACTATAAAGGAAAACAACCCCACCCCTCACCCAAAAACTGCCTTAAATGAATTTTCCCAGAAAAATGTCTAAAATAAAAATAGTAGCTCATTGTATGTGCAGTTGACATTCAAGTTTGAAAACCTAGTTAGAGCCATTTTCGAGAAAATTGCAAAAAAGTGAGAAAAAACATTCAGATAAGGTTTCCCTGCTAGGGAATTTTTGCAGACAATTCATAGTCGGATCCCAGTGATACCTAAACGGAATGTTAAGGTTTGTACTTTTATAAGCTATGCTTGTTCACACACACAGAGTGACGACCATTTTCTAAACACCACTTTTTTCTGACCTAGGGGACCTCACAACGTGTATTTCTGCTGAAAACTCGATATAGAAAATTTGAGATGATTACAATATATCTCTTACTAGGAGTAAGAGAAAGTAATAATACCGTAGGGAAAAATACATATCTGAAATTTTCAAAGTGCGCCAAAAAGTTTAGATTACAATACTGCGTGCTTAAAATAAATATTACATAGTAAGGTTAAACTTATATTTAAAGAATACATAAAATTCTGTTTAAAAAAAAAAAAAAAAAACCCGCTGTAAATTACATAAAAAAATTAAACGATCTATTTGTAAAAGAATTTGGAGCTGGTTTTAGGAAGTTTTTTGCACTACTTGTCAAATAAAAATCAAGGGTTAAAAAGAAGAAAAGTTTTGCGTTTTTCCGAAGTATTTGATAGTATTGGTAGGTACTGACAGCGTACTGTGTATAGATAGCGTAGTGTAAAAGTCAGATTACATTTCCTCAAGAAAATAAAAATTATAAAATGTAAATTTGAAAAACCGATCGCTTCATTCTGAAATAGCAATGTAGCAACAATGTATTAGTTCATTCTTATTCAAGCCATGTTTAAATGACTACAGGATAATTTGCCCGGCGAAATTCTATTAAATAACAAAAACTAAACTTCTTCTCTGGGACAATGACATAGTCACGATATTAAAATGAATTGTTCTGTTCTTTTTGAATATTACATAAAATAAAATATAAAACTGAACTTAGAGAACAAATATTGTACGCTTTAAAAATATCGCATACGAAAAATTATCGACAAGGAGGGAAAGAATCGCTGTTAGAAAATGCATATGAATATCTTGATATCCCGTTAACCCCTGTATTATATATTTATATCACACCCTTTTACATACATTTATATCTATGCAGTTAGCATTCAAGGTTTACAGAAATAGTTGGAGTTATTAAAACTGTGTTAGAAAATTTCGAAAAACTCTAAAAACTAAACAAAATAGTTGCTGTTCATGTTAACCGATTTCCTTCAGACTTGAATTATAATAATGTACCTTAATATTATACAGATCGTGAATTGAACATTTTACTGAAGTGGCATTTTTGAAGCTCCACCAGAGCTCCCAAAAATCAATTTTCCAATGTTTCGAATAAAAGTGATAGACATTCATGAGTATAACAGTAAGCGAAAGTAAATAAATCGTTGGGCAATTTTCGAGGAAATTGCTTTTTTTTTTTCTTTTTTTTTTTTTATTAACGAATTTTGACCTGTGGTAGTATAAAGTTTGACGGAATATAAAGTTTGAGAAACCTGCGATTTTTGGTTTCTGAGATATTTTGTTGACTAGCATACAGATCATTCGCTACAACATTTGTTTCGTATTCTGGAAGCTTCAAAACATATATTTCCGATTAAAACTCATTTTCCAAAATTTGGCACATTCGCAATATTACTGAGTGTAAGAGAAAGTAAACATTGGTCTGCTCTAGTTAGTTAATGCAGACATAGCTGACAAGGAAGAGAATTTTTAATTAACAAATTCAACGAGCTCTAAATTATTGTAAAATAATAAATTTTATAACGCTCCTATCTTAAGCCATATGTACGTCTGTTAATTTTTTCTTCTAAATGTTTTGTGGATCCCACAGATAATATATCATATTACTTAAAAATATCTTTATGAAAATTAAATAAAAATTCGCAATTATTTAAATTTGGTGTTCAAATAAAGACATTCTATTTTATTATTTCATTAAGGCTCTTGAATTTAATTTAAGATAAGTTCTAAATGAATACGTCGGACTCATAAGTCTAATAAAACAGCTAGGGCTTGAAAGGGTACTTTCAATGATGGGTTCCTTTAAAGATCACCCAAGAATCTCTCTCCTCAGTCAGGACTGGAGAGGCACTCTAACTTGTGGGTCCCACAATATAGACTATTGACCATAATGGTCGCATAGCGTAGACTTGATAGCCAACCCTCACGGAATCAACTTAAAATTTCGAATCTGATCGGCTGCCTCCGTCAGCTTTAGCCAACTCTAATGAACTTTCACCACCTAAAGTATTAACAGAACATAAATATAAACTATAGGAATCACTGAAAGTATTATTATTATTATTTATTTTTTTTTGCATAGACAACTGCGGTCATTAGCGCTCCTCAGTTAGTATTATTATGATTATTATAAAGTGAAAGGTTCCTATTATTTTGTAACCTTTGGTTTTATAAATAGCAAAAGTAATATTTTATTTCGAATAAACGATCAAATAAGGTTTATTGTAGTAGAAGTTTAGAAATTATACCTCAGAATCAAAACGTACTCCCCCTTTCACGGAACTAACATCACTAAGCAAGGAAATTGAAGAAACAGCTGATTTAATAGTACTATTACAGGATGAACTTGAAACAAAGGAAGGTGCAGGAGCTGCATGAAAAACTGGCACCTTGCTCATTTCCTCCTGCAACTGAACAATATAAAAAAAAAATACAATAAATATTTTATCATACAATATAATATTTATATTATACTTTAATTTTTCTGGATTTAATAACGTAAAATCAACTTTTCCTTACTCTTTTTGTTTTCGATTTAGTTGCATTATTATATTACATAACACTGCGCACAGTATTATAATATAATAATGCACAAATAAAAATTCAATTTCTGACTGAGTGAGAAGAAATAATTATTTTACAGAAAAGTTGTAAATAAATTTAGAAACTGGTAAGAACTTATTAAATTTTAATATGTAAGTTAAGATGGAACTAGGTTTATTCACCCTAAGAATTATATAAAATAGTTGTTTGGAAATTTAATAAGACCAAGAATTCTAAATGCCCTCAAGGAGGAAATTCATTTCGTGAATCTTAAATTTTAACAATTCCACAACTCTGAAAATGATTAATTTAAATAATTTTGAAGTTAGAGGTTACTGACAACAGCAATTTAATTTTTTTTCATTTGGTATTACCTTCTTAATCTTTTCTTCTTTCCTTTTCAATATTTCTTTGTCCCTTTCATCGAAACTGAAAGGTTGTAGCTGAGTTGAACGATTGGTTTTGGTTAAACATGCCATTCCACTGTAGGCATCATCTTCATCTAAAAACTTTTTTTCTTTAACCTAACAATTAACAAAACTTTCATTAAACATTAGATCACTGGGAGTTGGTGAAAATTTTAAGAAGGGGCGTGCTACATATTAAATTTATTTCTTTTTTCCCAAACAATAACAGATTTATTACTAAGTAAAATTATTTATTACAAAATCTGGTGCCCGCTGTTGGACCAGAAAATCATTTTCTGTAGATGATTTAAGAAAAGACACTAGTAACTTTTAATTTTCCTTTTTATGTTTCTGCGTTGTAACAAATGTGTATGTTTAAAAACTTTTACTCCACATCTTCACGACTTTCTATATATTAAAGCATTGATCATACAGGAAACTCGGTCGAAACGATGGCATAATTGAATGTTTTTTCTTGACCGATCCTCACCAAATTTCTTCATAACATTTTCTATATATTGTACGTGTCAAGTAAATATATTATTATGAAGTTCATATCGCCGTTTCATATATATTTATATAATATATACCTATATAAAGGGTTCAGGAATAGGAAAACCTCTGAATGGCTAGCAGGCTCATGTCCAATCGGCCGATCTATGTCTATTCTAGGCTAAGTAAAATCATTTACATAGAGGAAAAATTGAAACGATCGACAAGAAAACAAGCCAGAAGTCTTCCAGTAAACTTGCTGGAATGCTCTGGTAGAATTCAAACTTTCTTCATAAAGGGATAGTTATTTACAAACAAATTTAATTTATTGGAATACTATGGCGAAACTATAAAACTTTCAATAGTTTGGAGGAGAAATAAAAAAAAAGAATCAAAGAAGGATACAACTGCACTGCCAGGTCTCTAGGCGGCTTTCGCCAAGGAATTGCAGCACTGTCAGGTCTCTAGGCGGCTTTCGCCAAGGAATTGCAATGGTGGCGTGCATCATACACCATATGGGGCAATATTTTTTGTTAAATAAAAAAAAAGGCATTTTAAGCCGAAAAACTCTACCTTTTTAGCTCACCCCAATTAATAGGCGTTCTTTTTGGCGCAGAGATATATCAGTAACAGGATGCATTGTATTTGCTGATGATCTAGTTCTTGGGCCACTACTAGCAACATGAAGGCTTTGAAAATTTCTATGAACGAAGCGCCTTCACAAAACGAGCTCAAAACAGCCAAATGGTAGTTAACATCAAAAACCCAATTCCAGCTCTTCTCTCTGTCTACAAGACACAAGTATCCAGCGTTATAAGGGAAAGGCAGTGGGCATACCAGAACACGCCAGTCCTCTCAATAATAATAGCAAGTACTGCAAAAGTTCAAATTGTCCTTACTAAAGATGACCAGAAAAATATATCATCTACATATGAACTTAAAGATGTCTCCTTGGAAAAAATACATACTTGATTTCTAATACCATTAGGGTTCCATGTTTATACCGAGGGATCCGCTAAGTGCACATCTAGAAATGCTGGAGCGGGAGTGTATGCTAATGCTTTAATCTGTCCTTAACCTGTTGATGACAAGAGATAACACCCATATTCCTCTTTGTGGATTCCCAAGTTGTAGGTTGCTAACCGAAACATATGGATTCTATTTTGTGTCCATAGAACGGAAACTAATTTACAAGCGAAATTAGAAGGGGAAAGAGTTGGATTTTCAGTCGATCCCCAACCACGGGAGTCTTAGAAATGAGAAGGCTAATGATCTAAGCCAAAAAGGTTGGATTGCACATCCAACAATGAGTTTAGTTAAAAAGTAATTAAAAACAATTCAAACGAATGGTAAAAGCCCGACAAACTGCACAGGCTAGAGGCAAAAGGTGCGAATCTTTTTTGTTGGAGTCTCATAAATCTTCGCATAGGGGAGGCCTTTTCTGTTTTAGAATGCTTACGGACATGATTTCTGTCTCACTATTTGAACTGGATTGGAGTAATTGACGCGCCCAGTTGTAAGTTGTGTCGTCAGCGAAAGCATTTAGATGCAGCGTCCGGCCTTAGCGGACTAAGAAGTTTTCAGAGATTGAGAACTCCCATAATAGGAAGTCGTCGTATACTGGCCTACTAGACACCGAATGATAGAAATGCCACGATAACGGACTTTGGAAAAAATAAATAAATAACCATTGAATGGATTGGTGAAAAAAGTTAGATTTCCGCTAAAAATGGAATTCAGATTTTTTTTAAATAAACAATAGTCTGATGACTTAGTTGTTGTGGTTGGGTCCGAGAGCTGGAAAGCACCAGATATATTTTCTGTGATAGCCTGCTTCTTTTTGTGGGCACCGACCAGTTTCAGGCGTTTCAGGTGATCATCAGGATGTTCTGATAAAACAGTGCGATGGTACAAACTTGCACAGAGCAAAATCAGTTTATACAATGCTCTGTGCAAGTCAGTGTAATCGCACTGTTTTATTACAACATGATATGTGAATGCCCGTAAACGGCCGATGACCACAAAAGAAAACAGGCTATAACGGAAAATATCTCAGTTTGCTCACTTAGTTAAAGAATAATACTATTAAAAATTATGAAATATTTATAAATAGAAATGGAACAAATTTCACCTATACTTACAGAACGCAAAGGCATTCTCCTCCTATTGCTATTTGAATAGTTTGAAGTGATCGAACTGTTTAATGAATTACAAGAATCATACTGCTTAGACTTTGATTTTCCTTGGAATTGGAAAACTTCATTTGAAAGTTCCTTGAGAAATTAAAATGAAATAAAAAGAAATAAATAAAAAATATTTACAATTTATTCACTCTTTACTTACTTTTTTTCTAACTTCACTAAGTACAAGTGGTTTTGGTTTTGTGGGGGATTTTAACTTTATGTGGTCATTATTGTCGGGCTTTGCAAATATCTTCATGTTCAGTTTACTTGCCTTAAAAACATATCTGAAAATAATTTTCCTTTTATAAAAAACATTTTTTGGTCTCTTTATCGCAAACATCAAATATAGGTTGAAATATATTACTTTTGTTGATCTATGTTTTCAACTGGACGAATCCGCGATTTCGTGATAAGTTTGGGAGACTGTGGTATAGTTGGCTTTAAATGAGTATAAGTATTTTTATTTTCCTTTTCTATAAAGAAAAATGTAAAATATGAAACTGATTGAAAATATTAACGTCATGAATAAGAAATCTACTTGACTAATCTAAGGTGAACCCACCTTCCAATGAAATAAACCTAGTTTTGAATCTAGGTGGTGTATCTTCATGAAAGTGCATTATTTTCTCTGCTAAGGACATGAATTTTGAAGCATATTTTTTACTAAAGCAAGCATCCTCTGGTTTCGGCGAAGCTTTTCTCTTTTTAGCTTCTCTAATAATCTGTCGTGTTCTAAGTTCCATTGTAGGTGTTTTTATAACTTTATCTTGGCGTGTGAGCATTGTGTGTTCTTTTTCTTTTCCTGAATTAATTGGTAATATAATGCCATCAAATTTGCACTTTTCTTGCCTATAACAATACGATATAATTGTGCTTGCTTTTATACCTAAGTTAAATACCAAACAAAGATTTTTATTGTTCTTAAAGTTTAATGCAAAGCATTAATCCTAATAACCATATTATCATAATAACTACCAAGTTATGGTAACTAGAGAAACACCACTTGGTCTTTAGAAGTTTTGAACTTTTTTTCTCTCAACTTTTATACCTTCAATTCAAAATGTAACAGTTTAAATGTGATTTACTTCTGAAACTGATCGAAAATGAAAGAAACTGACCAATGTCAGAAATGCTATGAGTTTCGCTTTAATGAAAATGTTTTACATTTTATAAATTCGTAAAAAAAAAAAAAAAAAAAAAAAAAAAAAAAAAAAAATGCGCTTAATAGAACTTATAGATTTAAATACTCAATCATAACTTGTAAAACGTTAATCTTGACCATAAACCCTGAATTATTTTGCAACCTGATCCTTTGCTAATCCGAAAAAGCAGGCGAACCTTTCTATGAGAATGTTTTGAAATGAACAAAATAAAGAAAGCCAGTTTTTTAAAGTGGGATTCCAAGATAAAATAGCATATGGCACGCACAGAAATAAAAAGATGAAGTCAACTCTCTACACGAATTTGATAGCCTTACTCTGACGATGGATAAATATCCGAAACCGGTAAGGAATATCACAATATGCATGCTATGAAGCATAAAATCCCAAATATAAATATATGTAATTAGCACCAGAGAAAATATTTTTCTGCGCCAGTCTAAGAAAGATTTGTTTTTAAAATTTTCTGTTGAAAGAAATACAATTACCACAGAATTGTAACCTTTGTCAGACAGTATTACAAAATTTTTATTTGTATATATTTTGCGGAACATTGATCAATAGAGAAAAGTTCTATAAACAACCCTTCCTAAACTTAAAAAAACCTTATAATATTTTTAATAACTGCCTAATAAAAAAAAAGTTTCTACTGGCAAAATTGGAGATCATCCTCGAATTGACAATACTGAAACATTATAGAGCAACAGAAACAGTGCCAAGTTTAGAAGACGAATGAAATGAATAAAATTAAGATTATGATTTGTTGTATTTGCATTGAAAAATGGCTAAAAAGGCCGCTGCGGCATCAGTAATTCAAGAAATTGTACAATTAAAACAACTTCATTTTTTTGTGAAGTTAGAGGAGTTATCAGAAATTTTAAAATAGTTTCGAAAGATAAGCGATAAATTCTTAAAAACTTAACTCATATATTTGTGCTATCTCTTAAGGCATGTATGCTCACAAATGTCGCGGCACGTTGTATAGGTAGAAGCTGCTTGACGTGCCTCAACAAGGTACAGCATGATCCGTAACAAATTTGATGTGCCAGGTTATCGGTTGAGAAGGGGTAATACTTAGGAACATAATAGGAGCGCCTCGAGTCTTTGAACAGTTTTCGTACATTGTGCACGTGATGAGAGCAACATTAACTGCCTATGTGGCATACAATGATCGGTGTTAAAATTAATTGAACGGACATCAATGACTATGGAACGGGCAACATGTCGATTATAAAAACAGAAATAAAAAAGCAGATGAGGGGAAAAATATTGCTAAAGAAATAGGAACATAATGTCACATCATTGAAGCAAAAATGCACAACATTCGCTCGCAGTTTATGGGCAAAAAAAAAGTTCGAAATGCTATGAAGAGTGGTGCAGGGGCTGATGAAGTTTATGCAACAACAGTGCTTATAAACAACAAACATTTGTTGTTTTTATTGAAAAATGTTGACCCTAGCATCAGACACTTTAAGCCGACACATAAATATCTTATCTTTATATAATCGGAGATTGCTCGGTTTATATACTAGCACACTTCTGGCATTATTTCACTATTAGCTGCTTCCAAATTTAAATGTATACATCAGAGATGTAGAGAAATCCCCAGAAGCCAAGAATATCAAGATTATTGTTAATCTTGTCTCTGGTTTCACCGCATATCGAAACTTGGTGTCAGACTTAGCAACTGAACTCCCAACCATTTGCAACAATAGCTCGAAATCAGTTATCATTCTGGTAAAGTTGAAAATAACCCATCATAGACTGTAAGTTTGATAATACCGAGAATGTCTGATTCTTTCTTCTAAAAATGTTCCTACCTAAACTGTCTTTTTGCGCTTCGGTATACCATTTTTAACTGTATGTGTAACAAGTATGTGGACTGTGGACGGATGTATCGGAAGATGTCTTCACAATAGGTTTCCCCGTCATGTCTCCAAATATAAGTTGCTCAACTGGTATAGAAACATGTGCTCTAGTGCGTAGAAGCCTTAAAAGTTGTGCCCTACACTTTAAATCCGTTTTATCTTTACGGTGAAGTTATGTAAACCATATTTACAGTTCAGCATTCTATGATATAATAATAATTATGTATTTTTATGTAAACAGTATACATTCATAATCGCAATAATTAAGGAACAATACATTTTAAAGGTTGGTCTGCCTAGTTGCAATAAAAAGATCAATAATTATACTGTTGAAGAATGCCTTTATAGAAAAGCGTAGCTCTTAAATACTAACCGAGAATCGTTTCACTCTTATCGTTTAGGATATTACAAACTTTGCCTTTTGAGATCGTAAAAATTAAAAAATAATGTCTGCAAAGCGATACTATAGGCATGCTCCATTAAAGTGAACAATGTCTTCAATCTCTTTCCTGTGACACAGAGTCTATATTAAAGTTGTCATGAGTCTATATTAAACATTTATAATTAAGATTTAAAGACTAAGATCTAGTTTGTATAATAAACTTGGCACCTTTAAAATTCCTATTAAAGACATAATAATGATATATGATAATTTGGTTTACAACCAAGGTTCCCGCTTCTCTCACCCTCTATTCTACATCTGTTTTTTCTTTAGATTTTCTTCCCACTATTATTTTATTTATACTGGATTTCCATTCATAAATATTATCCAAATGAAACTATTATAGTATCATGAGAACATAAGTTATCCACCTCTTCACCTCTTTTTCAATCAAAGCTCACGGACCCGTTGACATTTTATCAGAAACCCCAAGTGGTATTATTGATAAAGAAATTGGACTAGCTACCCTACCCCTTCGGGGATCATGGCGTACTAGCGACTATTCCAGCCTTAAACGAACGTAACTTACACTCTAGAACATATAAACAATAAAAATCAGTCATGCAGAGGTGGTGGATGTTTGCTACTACTTTGGTTCAGGTACTCACATACTTACAATTCAATTTACCATCATACACACTCACTCACACTTATACATTATAATCTTTACAGACAACGTTACAACATGCTGCGGATACAGATATACATTGAAATTTTCATTACTTAGGTAGTAAAAAATATTTTTAAAAATACCTAGCTATATTTTTCTCATCTGTGTTTGAAGTTTTCGATGATCTCCTTTTTGCTTTTATGATTTGTCTTGCTTCAATGTTTCTCGAAGAGGGTTGATTTTCTTTATTTCCATCCGCATCAACTTTGTGGGGTACTTCATTGTCTTGTCCTGACAACACTGATTCTGATTCTTTTCTTTCATTCTTAATTATATTTCTTTCTAATGGAGTGTGAAATGTTTCCATAACTTCATTCGATTTATTTTTAGGAGATTCCATAGAATATTTGGGGAAAGTTTCAGTATCTATAATGAGAAAAATTTATCTATTAGAGAGTAATGGTAAACCATTTAAATTAAATACATAAGATTAATGATATCAGAATTGAACTACCTAGCATTACAAATTTTGGTAAAATGAACTTATGGTGATCTCAGTGAAGTGTATAGTAATGCAAGTTGCGGGAATTGCTTATAAATATTTTACGGACCTTCAGTAATCTCTTACATGGAGGGGGCGGGCCCTTAGGCGGTCAACCTCGAAAATAAGTGGATCACTATTTTATTTTCGCGCATAAGTAGAATTCAAACCAAAATTATTTGTTATTTTTGCAAATCCAAACAACACGTAACACTTAGAAAATCTGGAGGTAGAATTAACAGAAAAAGTTTTGGGAATTATACGTTGACACTTTCGATGTCAAACATATTAAATTACTTTTGCTAATCTTATTATGTTGGAACATAAACTAAACATAGAAATGTAAATCACGCTTGGTAACGCTTTCTGATAAAGTGGTATCCCATATATCGAAGTGAAAGAAGTGTTCTACGTCAAAAGATCAACTATCTAACCGCACAAAAATAGTCACGTTATCTAAAAAGATATTACAGTTTCAAACGTCGGATTTTATTTAACACATACCGAAAAATGATATAACTCCAATAACCTCAAGTAATTTATGTAAAAATTAAAATTATACTTTTTAATTACCAAAAAACTTGTCTGCTCCATCCTGTTCTGCTAATGTAGCAGCATCAGAAAGGGATGCTATGTACTGAGGAGCTGAAAAATCGAAACTGCAACTATTTTCCATAGTCACACTAATAATTAGTGCCGAAATGTTGTTGCTAAGATGCTTGCTTTTTGAATCTTGTAACCGTTATGTACAACGGCTAAAGGGCAATCATAACCTTCTAAATCACGTAACATTCGAAAAAAAAATTTTTTTAAAAGTATGAAAAAATTAGGCAAATTTTATACTTATGTACTTTTTATTAATTTTGTACATTTTTTTAAATTATATAATAAATAAAGATATATAATAGTTTTATGAACCGAAACAAACATTAATTCAGGCCTTTCAAGCCATTTTTTTCTTTGTAATAAATGAAATTCTAAATAAAAATTGACATAATTTTAAAAGCAATACTTTTTTTAATTTAGATGCGCTATTTACTTACTTCAAAATGGTGCAATTTCTATAATGCAAAAAAATTTGGTTTGAAACCAAACATTCAGACTTTCTCTTAAGGGGCCCACACACTACCAACATGGTCGTCAACCTTGTTGTCAACAAAGTTGAGGTTATTGTGCACACACGAGACAACCAAGTTGTCAACATCAGTCTTAATTATTTTTTTGATGTGAGAGGTAGTAAAGAAAAATGAGTGATAATTTACTTAAATTGGTAATTTTGAGTGAGTTGTGTAATGATGAGTATCTTCCTTCTAAAAAAAGAAAAATTTGGACAAAAGAGTGGTACCTAAATCGTGTCCACTTTTCTCATTCCAATTTAATGAGAGAGCTGCGTATCGGAGCACCTGAGGATTTTAAAAACTTTTTAAGAATGGACAGTGAGACTTATGATTTGTTGTTGAATAAAGTGAGACCATTTATCCAAAAAAATGATACGATAATGAGAAGTGCTATTACAGCGAATGAAAGGCTCTCTGCAACCCTGCGTTTTTTAGCCAGTGGGCAGAGCTATGAAGATTTGAAGTTTCTTACCGCTATATCGCCACAAAGTCTTGGTGACATTATCATAGAGACCTGTAACGCAATAGTCAAAGCTTTAAAAGAGTATATTAAGGTAGGCATTTTTTAAGTTATACTTCATTTAGAAGCATCATCTAACTTGCTTTCTTTGTACTGAATCTCTTTGGTTTCAGGTACCAAGAACAGAAGAAGAATGGGTGGCTGTTTCGGAGCAATTTCGAAAAAGGTGGAACTTTCCAAATTGCATTGGTGCTGTTGATGGAAAGCACATAGAAATTAAAAAACCCGCCAACTCTGGATCGTACTATTTTAATTACAAAAAAAAATTTAGTATAGTTTTACTTGCATTAGTTGAGCAAACTATGAGTTCATAGTGGCTGAAGCTGGCGCAAATGGTCGTGTATCAGACGGAGGGATACTATCAAACAGCAAATTTTATGAAGACTTTAAGGGAAACAAGTTTAATATTCCTCAGCCAGCCCACATTCATGATGATTTCTCACACGAAATGCCATTTGTACTTGTTGGTGACGATGCATTTCCTTTAAAAACTAACATCATGAAACCTTACAGTGGTTACAATCTTTCAAAACATGAACTAATATTCAATTACAGGCTTTCAAGAGCTCGAAGAATTGTTGAGAACGCTTTTGGCATAACAGCATCCAGATTTCGCGTTCTTTTGAACATTATAAATTTGTGTCCAGATAAAGCGACCATAATTACTTTATGTACTTGCTACTTGCATAATTTTTTAAGAAGAACTAATTCATCTGCATATTTACGAGGTAGTGTAGATTTAGAAAGTACAATTACTTCGGAAATCGAGATTGCACCATGGAGAAATGACCCTCAGCAACTATGTGAAGTTGAACCATGCCTTTCAAGAAATTCTACTTTGGAGGCAAAAGAGACGAGGCAAAAATTCACTGCTTACTTCAATGGAGTGGGAGCAGTATCTTGGCAAGATAAATGCATAAAGTAAAAATGATGTTTACATTGAAAAAGTAAATGCAAAAGTTCGCCCACGCATTGTTCTTTAGGTAACAGTAATAAAAATTTTAAACACAATTTTCTGTAATGTTATAATAATGGTAGAAATTTATTGTTAATATGTAGTTTATTGTAAATACATTGCAAATTAGTTCACTTAGTATTTCATTAGTATTAGTATGAATTTCATAAAATTCATTTTTTCCTCTATATTGAAATTTTGATGTCCTATTTTCCTAACGTCCTTCCAGAAGGACATCATTTATTAGCGACATATCGATATCGCTAAGTGTAAAATTGATGCTAGACTACTATAAGCATCCAATAGAAACAATTTAAAGAAAAATTAAAAAAAAAAAAAAATTCAGGACTATCTGGGTTAAATAAATGGTAACAATATATGACATTAGTAAATAAATTATTTATTAACATAAATCAACGATACAGTGAGTCTGACAGTAATTGCTCATAACTGGCATAATTTTCAGAACGCATAATTGTTGGTTGAAGTTCTACCTCTACAATAGGTAAGTTTTCACATTGTGAGGTTGAGGGTGTGGAGGCAGGTATGTAAGGTGTTGATGATCTGGAATTATTGTGAAGTGGAGTTGAACATGATGATGAATGTGTGGAAGAATTACTTGAAGATGGGGCATTCACTGAATTTAGACTAAGTTGTCCCAGTTGCCCAAGAATTAAAATTTCGTCGATTGCTTTTTTTGCAAATAATTGTTGATTTGCAGAAAGTTTCCTAAAAGAAACTGCCCAACTTTCTGAATAAACCGATGCATCATCTTTTTTAACTCCAAGGTTCATAGTTTGGACTGCATCTTTTAATATATTATATCTTTCTGCCATTATATCAAGCGGAGCCTTTTTTTTTCTTTTATACGAAAGAGATTTCGGCTCAATACATTCCTGAAACAATAAAATGGAATCAAGTACTCACTGTATTTGTACAGCCCAATAACATTAAAAAAACAAAGTAAGTAACCTTTTTACATACCACTGAGTCGGATGCCTCAATTTCGTGATCATCTTCTACTTCAATCGTAGATACACCAGGAATTTGGACCTCCTGGTCCCTTAAAAAATCTAATTCTGAAAAATACCATAAATTTGGTTCGTACTCATTTTCGCCACCGGCCCCAGATTTTTCGGCCTGCAGAATTTTTTTTAATTCACGTCGATAACATGTTCTAATATTAGTAAGTCTTTTCTTAAGACTATCTAAGTTAGCGTTTTTATCGATTTCTAAATATACACTCAAAAGTTTTTCCCATGCATTTTTTTTTTTGGTCTTATCTTTATAGATCTCCGATTTAATTTTCCAAATTTCTGGAAGGTCCCTCCAAGCGTCGAAGAACTGCATCCAAATGGGCAAATTGGGTATTGACGACATGATTACAATAATAATATCTAGAGAAAAAAAAAGAGTAATTAATATAGCTAAGTAAACTTTAATAATATAGCTAAGTATTAATATAGCTTATATAATAATACAAACCAAAAATAAACACACACAAACAAAACAATGAAAATATAACTATATATAACTATATGAAAATATAAATATTTGATACAACTTAACACAAAACCTAGATAGTCTATACTGATGTTGACAACCTTGTTGTAAACATCCCCACACATTCACCAACACTGTTGCCAACCTCAGGCTCCGCCCACCAAAAATCAAACTCACTTGGATTTTTTTCAACATTGTCTTCAACCGCTAAATTCAACATTCAACCAAGGCACACACGTTCAACCTTGTTGTCAACATGCAATGTTGACAACAAGGTTGTCGACCAGGTTGATAGTGTGTGGGCCCCTTTACTGCAATTTACGTAGTTTTGATTTTTTTTGTATTTTTTTTTTATGTCAAGTAATGGCATAACACTATAGTCTTAATGCCTTAGGGTCAGAGTGGTCACTTCTTCCTAGTTTAGGAATGAAGACTACCCCAACTTCCCGCCATAATGTTGGTATATGACAAAATATTAAACAACCTTTAAAAATTCTTATCTACACCTTCGTCAGTATATTTCGCGTAATCTACTTCTACAAACTGATCAATAAAA
Organism: Triatoma infestans; assembly: GCA_011037195.1. Lineage (NCBI taxonomy): Eukaryota > Metazoa > Arthropoda > Insecta > Hemiptera > Reduviidae > Triatoma > Triatoma infestans. Next base: position 307,522 of record JAAEAF010000120.1, on the reverse strand, counting down.
AAACTGGTGTGAAACACTCATACAACTTTCCCTTATTCCAGTTAACAAAATTGTAATCGACCAATTACATTGTTTTAATGAAATTCTTCAGAGTTCGTCTAAAAATGAATCAGTAAAAGCACACTTCCGTTTACTAATCGTATTGAAACTCGGAATTTTGGCCATCTATTTATTTCTAAATAATTTTATTTGGATGGTAGAATTGTATAATCAACTATACTAGGACATTACAGAAAAAAAACGCTGCCCTCCCCGAAAAACCTCCTTACAAATGACTTTACCAGGAAAAGCATTTCAAATAAAAGTTGTACTTCTTATATTTGTAATTCACATTCCAAATTAAAAGAAAATCGTTGGAGCCGTTTTCGAGAAAATACCAGAAAACTGAAAAATACATTTTAGTAAAAACGCACTTCCGGTCATCCGACTTTTTCAAACTTGGAATTTCAACAAACATTTAATTCTAATTAATATTATTTAGATGACAGAATTTTATAGTAAACTGAAAGAGTACTTTAGAGGATACCTAACCCCACCCCTCCTCCAAAAAGTGCCCTTAAATGAATTTTCCCAGAGAAATGTTTCAAACAAAAGTTGTAGATTTTTTATGTGTAGTTGATAAAGCAAGTTTGAAGAAAATCGTAGGGCAATTTTTAAGAAAATCGCAAGAAAGTATAAAAAAATTCAGTAAAGTGGTACATCCGGTTGAGGAATTTTGGCCGATGACCTACAGTCGAATCCCATGATACCTATACGGAAAGTTTGCACTTTCCACGATTTTTCGTTTTTGAGCTATGCTGTTCACATACATACATTCACATACATACATACATACTACATACATACATACATACATACATACATACAAACATACATACATACATACATACATACATACATACATATATACACACACACAAAACAGAAGATACACAAAATACAAGTGCATGTCGAGAGGTGATGGCTCATTGTGGTATAATAGGGAATGAGAGGGCAGATCAGTTGGCTAAAATGGCTTCACATGATTTAAATTCAAATGAAGCATACAATAAAGTGCTAATTTCCTACATTAGAAAAATAAAATGTAAGATAGCTTGAGGAATGGGAAGATCGCTGGTCTCACTCTGATAAGGGTGCTTTGACAAGAGAACTTTTTCCAACATTAAAGCATCGGTTACAATCACCGAATTGTGTTATCCGACACCACAACTCAGCTCTTTAAAGGACATGGTCGCACAAGAGAATATTTACACCAATTTAAGATTATTCTTTCAAATTTATGCCCTTGTAATGATGAATCGGTTCAGAATATAGATCATATTATTTATTATTGTAAACTGTTTGAAGTCCCTCGGAATGACCTAATTAGACATACTATCACAACTGGAGATCATTGGAAATTAGAAAAAAGAAACCTAGTGAGCAAGAAATATTGTAATATATTTATGAATTTTATAAAACATATCAATGTTAATGACTTTTAAATAGTATGTATATCAACATCCATACACAATCAATTGGCACAGTACAATATCAATAGAAAAATTTATTTGATTAATGACTGCATTATAATAAGTAATAACTTCCAATATTCTTTATTGTACACTTTAATGCATTTACTATTGTATATATTTTTCTTCGATCAGTAGTAGTAGTATAATCATTGTTTCAATTAACAGATAATTTGTTATTATGATACATATTAGAAACAACACATGTTATATTGTATTGGAGGAAAATAAACTCTCCCTTGGATACTTTCAAGGATAAAAAGAACACACACACAGATCATTTTCCAAAAACCACATTTTTGGATTCATGGGACCTCAAAACGGATATTTCCGGTGAAAACTCGATATCGAAAATTTGGCACGATTGCAATACCTCCCCTTGCTAGGAGTAAAAGAAAATAATAATAATTATTACTGCTTCATGGATTCATTATTAGGAATTTGCCTCGTAAGATCTTTACCCTTATAATAAAAAGTCACATTTAATATTTTGCGTGTAAAAATAATTTGAATTTTAAATTTTTACATTAATCCATAGTATCGTTGAAATGGCTTAAATTCTTATCACAGCCTTTATAATCATGATTAGTTCTTAAACGTGACAGGTTATTGGAATGTAACCTTTATGGCCAGAAGTGTTATATCAGAAAGTTGTGATTAGTGATCGCCCAGATATCTGGAATGAAGAAATATGACTAGTTTAGCCTTAGCTGCTTTAACAGAAATTTATACAGATTCTGAAGATGACGAATTCCATAGAGACACTCATGAAAAGCCTGTTTCAAAGCCGTCTGGCATTGACAATAAATCAGTTAACAAGGTTGGTGGTAAATCTATAGTAAGTGTGAACAGTGAAAATGTTACATCTACTCAAGTAATCTCTGATGAAGAACCTACACTTGAGTTTTATAATGATGTCGAACTGCCGTCAGAACCCGTTGGTCGATGCTCAATTGAACTGCAAGAGAAAATAGCTACTCTAACTGAAAAAATGAAGATTAAAAGTGTTGATATGAATCAGATTATACAAGAACGCAAGAGTTTTAGAAATCCCAGCATTTATGAAAAACTTATTCAGTTTTGTGATATTAATGAATTTGGCACAAATTATGATCCTCAAATGTATGATCCGTTAAAGTGGGATAAGAGTTCATATTATGACTCTTTGGCGAAAGCACAGAAAGCAGATATGGATCAGAGGGAGAAGGAACGTAAGGAGAGAACAAAGGTGGAATTTCTGATCGGAACAGCAAAGAAAGCAACAAATGGAAGCAGTACAGAAGAAGAACTGAAAAAAAGAAAATCCAAATGGGATCAGAAGTCTAGTACCGTACAGAGTACAGTCACTCAGCCAGCAGGGATTGTTACTTTGACTTCCTCAGCAACTGGTACGAAGGGCACTGTGATATCAGCTTTTGGGACACTGCCAAAGAAACCTAAAATGTAATTATTTGATTTTTTACAACTATTGTAATTATAAATTTGTAATACATAAGTACACCTTATTTGTACTTATATGCTAATATGTATATATGTTCTCAAAATATCCTTTTCAATAATTGTATATATAAATTTTAAAGCTTGGAATCAATGGATTTTTATATTAAGGTAATGTAAGAACTTTTCTGACTATCCTTAAAATTCAGTCAGATAGTTTTTTTGAAGTAATTGTTTTTGAAATGAAGTTTGGATATATGATTAAAACTGCAACTGTTTCAATTTCTCTATTGATGGTAATAAGATGCAAAAAAACTTGTGAATTCAATAAATGAGATTGTTAGGCACTAAACTGTTTTTTAAAAAAGAACAAATATTCAAATATAAGCTTTCTGTTACAAATGATCTTAAAAGTTGAAGTAACCTGAGAGATTACTTTGTTAGGGGCTTATAAATAATAGTTTTTAGCTTGCTAAGTTTATTGAATTTTACGTATTCTCATATGTAGGTTCTTAATTAGGAATGTATCCATTCAGTTTCAGCTCCTTTGAGAAATATATTTTGTAAAAGAATATTCTGCCAGATAAAAAGAACAAAACTATCTTTGTAAAATTATGTTAATTTATTTATATCTGAACATGATGAAACCAATAAGGAAATTGTTTATGAAATATGATCTTGTAGCGTGAATTCTGCTACAATTCAGTATAACTACTAATAGTAATTCCCATATAAATTTGCTTCATACCATCCTTACCTTTAATGCAGATGATTCCCTTTTTATGTTGGAATGATTGTTTTTTCCCTAGCAATAGACTCCAAAAATAAATATCAATTGATCATCCCATCTAGTAATTTTTTTTTTTTAATTTCAGTTCATTACCGTTACAAATAACTACAGAGTATAATTCGAACTTTGTTTGAGTTAGCTGCAACCGTAGCAGACAATTGTAAGTTGCAACAGAATTTACTAGCCTAATCTGCTTCAGTGAGCTCCTCTTTCTATGATGGAATTATTCATACATAATTGATAAGTACAAAATTATTCTTCAATGATTTAAAAAATGAATTAATCAGAAAACATAATAGAAATAAATTACCTTTTCTTCATATTTCGTTAAGCAAGTTACAATTAACAAGTGACAAATATATGACTAATGACAGATACTAGATCCTTTGTCAAGTATTTATAACGTTAACCACATTAAAGGAACAAAATTTAAAGCTTATGATGAAAATAAAAGGATAATATTTATTTTAAGTTCATTAAATAAAATCTAAAATATCAGTTATTTGTATTATTCTTATTACTTACATAGACATAAAAAGGAATAGTAAGTTCGCTCAAGTTTAATAATTGAACGAATAAACAAAAAAGCTGACCTTCTATTTGCAAATGTTATTCAATTTTAATTGGCAGCATAGAATTATTCCTATGAAAATATTTTCCTAATTATTTTATTATATTTATAATTTCTGCTTACGATTACTATATTGCGGTTTCTGATCCCATAATATATTAGATACTAATAGTTAAATGAATTTAAAATGTAATATTTATTGTCAAAAGCTATAAATTGTAAATCATAAATTTAAGTAAATATTTCTTTAAAAAAAAACTTCTTTTTTTTTCTAACATGCAATAAATATTGGTAACCTTAATTGATCAATATGGTTAAAATACTTTTTTCAAAAATTAGTATATTACAGATGCATAATATAATTATTAAAAGACTCTTTACATTTGTCAGTAACAAATAATAATAATGTGCTTAATCGGAAATTATTTTTTTGTATTTTTCAATAATTTATTTTCTTTTGTAGTCTTTACAGAATTAGACCTACTTTTAGGTGTATTTTGAGGTGTTCTGCCAACTTCTTCAGCAACTTCCTTTAAACAAAAATATAAAACTATATTTTGCAATAAATTAAATAAAATATAAATAAATAATGGAATTTTACACCAAGATATTCTAAAAGGAAAAATTTTTATTCTTATAAAATAAAATATTCATACTCTATATTTGCTTAAAGTTATACTGAAAATATATCTGGGTCCGCAATGCTGGATAAAATTCCGGATTTTAAGTTATATAGTTATACGGCGAGGTTATGGCCCAGAAATAATCAATAATTCAATAGGCCTCTTTAGAATATTGCAGTCTAATAACTAAACAGTTACACTGACACATCCGACACAAATTCACAGGGTATGGAGACAAAATTGAATCGTTGGGCAACTATTTGGATAAGCGCAACCACAACCAAACTGTGATACCGAAATAATAAAAATTTTGCTATAGCTTCTTTTCAAAAATTGATTAAGCACTAATCGATCTCATTATTTGTTTTAAAAAAAAAATGTATTCATTTCTTCTGATAAAACCTTCCGATTCTGTTACATTTCTTTGGCTAAATACTCATGCATATTTCTTATGTCAATCGATCGGTATCTTAAGTGTCCCACAATAAGTCAATCATTAAGAATAAACTATAATCAAATTATACATATATGTATGAATATTTTAGTAAAATGCAAGTGTGCTTTTAAACAAATAAATGCAGTGAGATAAAAATAACCCTCCCGGCTGGTAGATAAATAAATGCATTTAAATGTAATTAGCGTATAACTCTCTTTTCATTTAAGAATCAAAAACTGCTGAACAAAAAAAACTCTGCAATAAGCCTCAGGCTAAATAATATGTTCAATTTATTCAAATAAAAAGCCAATACTTTAATAGATTTATATTTTTAAATATCTCTCTAAATTTATACTTCCTCTTATTGCTGGTATCAAATTTTCGATATCAAGTTTTTAGCGTAATTAGGGTGTCCCAACTAATATGCATACTTCGTCTATCCTGCCTGTTTGAAGATGGAACTTTTTAATGGTATCTCCCTTACTTTTTGGGACTTACCTCTCTTATCTTCAAGACACTGAATACTAGATTCAGAATATGACTGTTGCACATATGTGCGCAATATGTTTTGTGCCCAAATCGGTGCTAACTTTATTATTTCAAATGGATTCCCGAACTTTTTATTTTTTCCTCTCAGATTTTTTTCATGATATGAATTCCGGAGATATGATTTTTTTAAATTAAGAATAAATTCGTACTGACAGGTTGCTTGTTAAATTTCTTTCCCTCCTCCTTTCTCAACGGGGCTTGGGACCAGCTTTGCGGACTTAAAAAATTTGTGATAAAAACTCAACATTAAAAACAAAAGAATAAAGAAATTAAAAGTACTTTACAAGAACAACTTAAAAAAAATTCTAAAGAAACAGAAAACTCATTCTTGACGTTGTTTCTTTTATTTTTATTTTTGTAGCTTGAATTCCGTCTACAACTATTCAGAATGTCCACCTCCTACATATACAACAATCCAGCTCTATCTAATCATTCCTCATTCAGAGCACGAGAAACTGACTTCCTTCTCATAAATCGACATACCTCGATGATCCTTTCTCGCAGTTTTTCTCGGCTAGCGATCGGTATCAAGGTACCATAAACATGCCCCTTTGAGTAACCCACCAAAGGGAAAAATAATCCAAAGGGGTAATTCGGAGAGCGAGGAGGCCATTAACCGATCCAACGATAGGTGTCCCGCCCATAACAGAAACGCTGTTTGGAACTACCTCGATTGAATGAATGAATAATTCAATCAAAATGAATGAATAATGAATATTCTATCGAGGAAGTTACAAACATGCGTTTGCGTTATGGGCGGGACACCTATCGTGTTAGAACCACATTCATTGCCGAGAAGTTAACCTTCAGTGGTTAGGGTAATTCATCGCGAAGGAAGTCCAAATACAGAACACCATTAGGGTTGTCTTCGTAGATGTAGGATCCAGTAGCATGTACCAATAACCCATACCAAACATTAATAAAAAAAAACCTGATGACGATGTAATTCCTCATGAACGGTAAGTGATATGCCGATTCTCACGAGTAATTCTCATCGCCGAGTTTGAAAATTCCATCTGTTCAATAATCGATTGTTGGTTAATTTTGCCTCGTCCGACCACTGAGAAATTGATAAAAAAATCAGGCGCGTTGCCAGGAAATTTGAATGCCGAACTTCATCAGCTATGCGAAAACCGAGTCCACTTGACGACGATATAGGTGGAAATTATTTTTCCGTAGGATACTTCCTATTGCAGTTTTAGAAATTTTCAAAGTTCTATTCCTCTGAAGGAGAGAACTGTGTGGATTTTCTTGAAAATACAAGGGAATGTAATTATTAGTGATATCCTTCCCTGGTCCGGCCAAACAACTCAACATGTAATTGAGAAATTTTGACTGATACATCCTCCTGTCTGATGCTATAGTGATATCCAAATGGAATGTCCAAGTTTAAACCTGTACGCTTTTCGTTTTGAAGCTATGCTATCAATCAGGCGTAAAAATAGAAAGAGAGAGAGAGAGATTCTATTTTCTAAAAATCACTTTTCCTGACCTCAAAACGTGTATTTCCGATGAAAACTCAATACCGCGATATTTTAAGATATTAGGCGATCGCAATACTTCCTGTTACTCGCAGTAAGAGAAAGTAAAAAATTCGTTAATAAAGAAATAATTACTTTTGTAGGTGTTTTAGTTATATTTTTTCGCGTTGTAGATGTATTCATTCTTTGCAAATTGTTTGATAAAATGTAAGATGGAACTGGACGAGCTTGAAATCCTTTAACTGTTTTAGTTTTCTCTTGAGCCTGGAAAAAATAAAATTAATTTTATTGGATACTTGTAAAATGAATTCCTTAAACTTATTCTGAAAAATTATATTAAGAAAAATCCTGATCGTAGACTGAATACTGCTATCATTTTTCATTTAAAAATTAATAATAAATACTAGAATTAGAATATTCTTACATAACTATAAATATGTAACAGTTTTTATGTATAAAACATATATATTCATAATTTTTGGAACTCATGGTTAAGGGAGGGCATATCCAACTTAAAGGAGAAAACTGAAGAACCATCAGCAACTTCGAGCATAATTTTTCCCAAATTCCTTAAGAGTTACCATTTCAAATTTCGTAATTTGCTCACATTTCGCTGAGGAAAAGAAAAGATAATAATAATATGCCATAGAAGTTGCAATAGCAATGAGAAGGTTGGGATAGGTCCCTTGCTCTCAAATAAAGTAATGGTTTTTATCACAGACATTTTCCGTGATGGCCTGCTTCATTTTGTGGTCATCGACCGGTTTCTGGCGTTTGCCTATCTTGAGGATGCGTTTGTTAGACAGTGATAACACAGACTTTACAGAGCAAATTCAGTATTATCCACTATGATGGTTTTTATTTATACAATGGTTTTTATTGCAGCAGAATCACTCAAAACTTAAAACATATCAAACATCACATTTGTAGAAATATATCTTAACATCTATTTAGGAATACATATTTGTAGAGAACACAAATGTAGCTGTAAAGGCAATGTGTAAATGTATGAGTAAGTATATATTATGATAATGGGAGCTGCAGTTTGCCTGTGGGAAGTTAAGCCCAGTACTTGCATTCATCAACTTGGCATACATCAACCACGTACTTGCATACTCTAGTTGGAATAAAAAACGTGCGAATGAGTATATAAACTACCTTCGCCAATCTTTCCTGTTTTTTCTTCAAAAATTCTTCATCTCTTTCTTGGAAACTAAACGGTTGGACTATTGTGGAGCGGTTATAAGTTCTAGTCGTAGGCATTCCTGAATAAGTTCTGTTATCCTCTTTTGCATGCACTTTATCTCTTTCATTATCCTCAACAAGCTAAGGATGAAATTTTTGGCATAAAATTTATTAACTTAAATATATTTTTTTTTTGTAATAAAATAGATATAATATAAATAAAATCATACCACAACTGGATTCACTTTTTTTTTATTGGATTTTGATTTGTTTCTAAATAAATATGCTTCTTCTTTGAAAGGTTGCTGGAAAAGAGAAATGTCAACAATTAATCTCATAATATATTACGAATGAGAAAAACAAATTTCAAGATGATTACCAGATTACCTTATTTATATTAAATTTTGAGATTTTTGTTTCACATCTCTCAGCTGAAAGGGTTATGTTATCTAAAGCTTGGGAAAAAGCTTGTTTCCTGAAAATAATGCCATTATCATTTCAAGTGGTAAAGTAAAATAACTGTTAATCGTTGTGGTTGGTTCCGCAGAGCTGGAAAGCAGAGATATTTTCCGTGATAGCCTGCTTCTTTTTGTGGTCATCGACCGGTTTCGGGCGTTCGCCCATCAGGATGTTTTTGTTAAACAATGTAATAACATAGACTTGCGCTGAGCAAATACGGTTGATACACTCAACAGTATCAACATATAAACGTACACAGTGTATCAACTGTATTTGCTCTGTGCAAGTCTATGTAACAACATTATTAACAAAAACATCCTGATGATGGGCGTATGTCCGAAACCGGTCGATGACCACAAAAAGAAGCAGGCTATCACGGAAAATATCAGGAAAATGTTAACAAACTATCCTTACATATCTTGTTATTGCTTTCTCTACTCGATATTTGTTAGACCTGCCTCTTTGTGTCATTTCTTCTGCTGCTGGTAAGTGGAAGTATTGCAATCTTTTCTACTTTTCAAAATCGAGTTTTCATAGGAATCACAGTTTTGAAGTTGATCTAAGTGTATGGTCAAAAACGGAAGTGGAATACGTCAAAAACGGAAGATCGCAGAAAGTTCAAACTTAGTATTTCATTGAAAATTCATTTTAGAGCAGTTTTAGGTAAGCTGTGAAGTTAAACTATCATGTACATAATATTAATAAAAATTAAATGAGCTGAAGCAAAATTGAAGAAAATCTAGTCTTCATTGAACTTTACTGAACTTTCTTTTTTTTTCGGTATCTCCGATTTTGCGATAAAGATACCAATGGGATTCTTTAAACTTGTTTAGTAACTACGCATAATATAAAGAACTATCACTTTTGTTTCAAATATTTTTATAATAAATAAATTTTATGGGGTTTTGTGGGAGGGAGGCTGGAAAGTCACGCTGCCCTCGTCTGTCCTTTTTAATTTAATTTCGTTTTTAATTTAGATTCAACCAGTTATACATATAATATTTAAGTCAGTTAAATTTAGTCAAAATTCTATGTTTGAATGAAATTTGTAGTAATAAATATGTAAAGGGAAGGAATTAGCTCAGTGGTAGCCAGCTGGAGTTCCAAGCTGAGGTCCCGGGATCTAATCTAGCAGTGCCGCCCTTAGCTTTTCTGATCCTAGGAGCTCTTACAGCTCATTGTCCGGTGATTGACAATGTCTGTAATAAGAGAACATTGTCAAGACCGGTAGTGCACTGAGAAAGCTCGGGGCGCCAATAACCATAGCTGTTGACACCTAAAAATAGTATATATGAATTGCAGTAATAGAAAATCGTGTAAGAATTCATAGCAGATTTTTAGTTTCTACATCTTTAAAAGACTTAAACAGTTAATGAAACCAGCTGACTCTAATTTAACATGAAAAAATTTAATTAATTTTTTTTTTAACGTAGAATACGTTTTTTGGGATGCACTTATTTGGTAAAAAGCGAACGTTTTTCACATAGAGAAGCAAACGAACTTTTTCTCCAAATAATGCATATTTTTTAGAAAAACTAAAAAATAAGTTTCCCTGTGCCTACGTATTCTATACAGGGGTTCCAAAACCGCGAAAGGTGTAGGATGCACCACATTGCCTAGTTTAGGCGCAGTCTATGACGAGCTCCAAGGCACCAGCTATCAATACCGGCTCAACGAATTAGACTCTATATTCACGGCCGAACTCGTTGGAATTTATCAAAGCTTATAAATTCCAAAGGCATAGAATAATACCCAGTCAATGGTCATTTTATCGGATAGCAAAAGAGTGCTATCAAAATTAAAACATCCGAGGAAGGATGCTCCACTTTTTCTATTAGAAACTGCCAAACTTCTGAAAGTTTTTTCAATAATCAGTCTCTTTTGTGCGTCATTGATTGGTACTCCATCACTGGCATCTCTCGCATAACGGAGAAGTTCTTTGCTTAATTTGACACTTTCACAATACTTCCTCTACCAGGAGTAAGAAAGAGAAAGTAAAAAGCTAAGCTAAGTCTCTCCAAGAAACTTACCTCGCCTGGATATTTCATAACTTAATACATTTCTATTTTTTTAAAATTTCTTTTTGTTAAAGGTCTGATTTTTCATTCCCCACCCACACTTCCAAATTTTACCGATATAAACTTAGCTTTGTTTTGATAATTATGCATATTTAGCAGAGATATTTTCCAACTCTGCGGACCCAATCACAACTATGCATTTTTATATTTGTTTAGTTCATAAATATTTTATATTACATTCATTTTTAAAAGCTTTTTTACTTTAATGGCAATCAAATTTAACAATCTCTTACGCTAACATTTTTCTTAAAAGGACATTCATATTCTTCTCCCATTTTCACGAAAATGGCTGCTAATTATTTTCTTATATTTGATAAATTTATTATCAAGACGATTGTTTATTATGTGAAGGAGGCCTTCACTTTACATACCATTTTTTATGAAAACTAAATTTGAGCATACGTCAGGTTCTTCCTAAACAGAGTTTCTCAATCCAAAACATAACGCAGGGCAAAAAACATTCAATTCTTTATTTTTTTCTTATTCTGTAAAGGAAGTATTGCAATCGTATAAAATTTATGAAATTAAAGTATTCACGGGATATAAATGTTTTGAGGTCCATAAAGTATGAATTAAATGTATTCAGCGAATGGTTTCTATGTGTATGTCTGAACAAAATATCTCAAAAACAAAAAACTGAAGGAAGCTCAAAATTTATACTCCGTTTAGATACCACCTCGTGTTTGACAAGGTTTTTCAAAACGCATCAACCGAAAGTGCGAATTTATAATTTTTTTTGTTTTTTACGACTTTCTCGAAAATGGATCCAACGATCTGCATTAAACTTCGTAAGTTGTCTATACAGACAATGTATGTGATACCTTCACATTATAATTTGTAGGGGAAGTTGTTTGCGTACGAGGTTCCCCTCACGTGTTCCCTGGATATGAGTCGCCAGCGCAGCCTTTTTATACTGGACTGAGCGACGCAGAATGGCTGAGTAGCCGAAATCATAGTGTAAAAAAAAAAAAATTGCAATTTTTCGTTTTTTTTTTTTTTTTAGGGGATTTATACCACTTCAGTACAATGTATGTTTCTACCACCTGTATAGCATAAGGTACATTAGAAGCATTGATAAAAGTACAAATTGATGTCAACCGGAAGTGCCACTTTACAGGTTTTTTGGAATTTTTCGTACGAATCCAAGCATAAAAACTTTTTCTTTAAACTTGGAAAAACTGCACACTTCACTCTCGATCACTTTCATTTTCGAAACCGAAACACTTTACCGGAAAAATAGATTTTAGGATATTCTAAAATATTTGCGACATACCATTTCAATGGGATTTTATACATTTCTCATCATATTGAACCCTCTATCTCACCATTCAACCAATCATGTATCTCACTGAATCAACCAATATGACGCGTGACAGACATAAAGTTGAAGTCAACTTTCTCACGAACCTCTTGTTCTGACGATAGATGATAATCCGAAACCGGTCAGAAACAACGAAAACAAGCATGCTATGAAGGATAAAATCCCAGCTGCTGTTCAGCAATGCGGACCCATCCACATATCCTACATTTCAAATATTAATTGATTCTGTTCAATGTTACTGGCGCTGCCTCGTGGACTACAATGTAAATTCTAGGGACTATCTGTCATAAGTGGCCAATAATGAACACTTCAGTGAAATGCTTTCACACTCTACCGCAAAGTGACAGCTTTCCGATGGTTGGGCCGCCATAGGCTGACAGGAGGCCAAGCCCCTTAGTATATATTAATCACTAATAATAATGATTATTAACATTATATTGTATATTTTTATCCATTATTTAAATACATATAATAAATAATTTATCAATATGATTATTTTCTTTTTATTAATTTTGTTGTTTTACTAAACATTAGTTTTATACTATTTATAAAGTTTTGCGGGCCAGTTCAGAAAACTGGTCTGAAGAACTATAAGATGTATAGTATATAATCATTCTCCTTTTTTTTTAGGCATGCAAAAGTACAATTAAATCCGTTGAGTACTTTCTGAGACAAATGGTTAATAGACTTTTATTGTAAGCATCTAAAGAATAAGGCGTTAAAAGGTACATTTCATGGTATTTATCGTCAGCTTTCCTTGGATGTTGATTACCCGGTAAAGGCCCTAAACACGGAGATATAGGACTATTAATAAAAATTGGAGGAGAATTATTAAATTGAAATTATAAGCCTTGTATACAGGATAAAATTTATTTATGTTCTCTTTGTAATAAAGTCGAAAATGAGGATGTGTTCCACTTTCTGGGACGTTGTCTTATATTTAAAGATAAAAGGTCCAAGTATTTCAATCAGGAATATTGGACAGATTTCCAGATGATAGAGCTCTTGAATGGAGGTGATTGGTTTAATTTAATTAATTTTATAAAAGAAGCTTTGTTTTATAGAAACTTTCTTGTAGAAAACTTTAATTTTTAAAGCAGTCTGATTAAATTGTATATATCAATATTTATGTGTACCCATTATAGTATTGTATGTATAAATAAGATTATTAATTTTGAATATATTTAGGATTTTTGTTTATATTTATAATACCTGCACTCCTGGCAGACGGCCAAAGTCATGCCAGTAATATGCTTATTATTGTATCATTGTATCTTTGTCTGTATTTTCAATGTTTAATAAAGCAATTATAATAACAAATAAAATAAAATAAATACTTTCTGAGACGGTGGACAGTTAGTAGTTAGAAAATATTTTCTCGCAGAAACGTAATAAAATTCATACCAAACAAAACATCTGGAAATGTAACCGTGTTCATGATCCTTCCATCATATAACGAGGGAAGTAAAAAAAACTACCAAAGTTATACTGAAATTAATGAAATGGAATTGAATAAAATGAATAATCAATAAATTTGAATGGTGCCGAAACTAATTGACTGCACTTTGACAACCAAACCCCCAACAGACTTACAGGAAATTGTTCTAGAAACTAGAAAAATATGGGATTATTCTTAATGTAAACGTACATTACATATGACGAATGACTATCCAATTCTTCGCAAAGTACAGATGAAAGCCTTGGAGAACATCTTCTTCCATCACTGTTTAATGAAAGTAAATTTTCAGTACTTGGCTTTATTAAAACAGTGAAATCTGAAGTACTTAAAATGCAGTTTTGATCCTTTGTATTCTCCGATTTATGTGAAGGCACACTTTCTCTCAAAGAACCTGAAAATAAAAATAGATTTGCTCACAAATTCCCTTATAGCGATCTAGGGAAGAATAAAAAAAATTTGAATTGAATAAAAGATCACCTAACTTTTTTCTTTTCTTTTTCGGTTTAGGAGATTGCGAGAAAGGAAGAGAAAAAATCTGAGAAATAATATAGATATGTGAATACAACTATCCCATAAGTGGAAGTGGAAAATTACTTCTTCAGTAATCTAGGTTTCCTAAGGGACTTGCCAATACTCACAGAATAAACATTGGGCATGCAATGAGTTTTTGTCATATTCACCATTTGCAAACACAAATTTGCCATTATAAATTTTACAGAAACTATCTTATGCAAAGCTACGGTAATCTAATAATATTGTGCATAAGTAAAAGATTTATTAGCAACAACTCTTGATAACTATAATTAAATTATAACTGAATGAGACAAATAACTTCAATTTTCGTTGTCAATGAAGCCCAGATCAATTCTCTAACTTTAGGCAAAAATGCCATTGATAAGCAAGAAAAATATAGTGAAAATATATGTTTCTTTCTTTGAAGACGATGCATATATTCTTATTTTATTTTTCCTGTATGATTTGGCAAAACTTATAAGAAAAAGAAAAGGACAAATATAGATATTACCAAAGTAGGAATTATCTTCTTTCTGTTCTAGTATGCCTTCTACAGCAGTATAAAAGTCAAAGTATTGAGGAGCTTCAAATTCATAACTATCGCGTTCCATTCTAATGCAATAATAATCTACAAACAAATCTGCAACAAATTTCTTCTTAATTAAAATAAAAAAATTCAGCATTCACAAATGAAATAGTAAGAAGCATATTGCCAACTAACAAGTATTTTGATCTATCTATGAAGATAAATTTTGGTTTACCTACTATAGTTCAAAGGTCTCTTACCAAAAAAGTATTTACTATCTATAATGCAAATTACATTATTCAATTACTAGACCACAATATAATAATAAAATCTGGTGTGAAAACACACACAACTTCCTCTTCCCGCAATTTTAAAAATGAATTTTTGTTTAAATTTCCAATTTTTACAAATTATTTAGTTGCTTTAAATATCTTTATTTTATCAAATTATTTTTCTTAGGCCAGAATTTTCTATTTCATCCATCACAGGCCACTCTACTGTGAATGTATGAATATTAAATAATAAAATGTAATTTATGAATAATCAATTCAACCTTTCAAATTAAAATATTCGACTATGTGTAAATAATGAAAAATAAAAACATAGTCCCTCAGGTAATTACGAATAATTTTGAAAAATAATGATAAAAGAAAATAAATGAGAATAATCATCTGCAAGCTACTTTAATTTGTCTTATTTAACAATAAATAGGATGTTCTCTATATCAATACTCAAGTTATAATCAAACAGTATTACCTTATATGAGATTATTTCATAAAATGTTCTTTGGCAATGGAACCTAGACACCCACTTGTGATCTAAGCGCATCTGCTTTCTTTCGAAGGCCTCGACGTCTTTTCTTTGGCATATAGAACAGAAAATTTTATGTTTATATAAGCCATACAAAAAAAGAGATTGTAAAAGGCTGGGCAATTGCTTGCTTTACATTTGTAGGGTTCAGTAAAAAATCTCAATCTTATCTTAAAACTTATAAGTACAAGTTTATTTCTGTTTATAAATTATTCAAGTTCTACCTATAATTTTCAAGACAAAGATAAAGTTCAGATTACTGGTGCCACTGTTTTCACTTACCCCTTCAATATTAAACACGGCACCCCCTGTTCTGAACTTACCCACTTAATACAAAGTCCTATTTTATGATCATGCTGTTACTCCGATGAAAAACAAATCAGAAAATTGATTCTTCATCATTTATTTTTAATGAGATAAGTAATCTTTATGTTCAACGTCTTACTGGACAAAAGAATATAACTTATTTTCAAATAAAGACTTCAAAAACAGAACAGCTTGACTAAGGCGAAATAGCTAGAAATAGCTAATCTTTTCTTTCTTACCAATGAATGATTTCTTTCATAGATATTACGGTTTCTTGCTTTTACTATCGCATATATTTTTTACTTTACTGGATAGGCTTCCAAAAACCGGTAACATTCAAAAACCTTTGGCCAATAGGTTAAAATCCGATAACAGGAAAGAAGCCTTCTTGTGTATCAAAGTGTCAATGCTTTGTCGACACCATTGAAACAAAAAAAAAGGATGAGTTTAAGTGATATATTGGATTGATTGGTTGATTTTTGTAGTTGTTGTTCACTTAGAGTAATTTCTCTTAAGTATAATCAATTACCAAGTCTAAGTTATGGCATTCATAGAAGCATTAAAACCAAAACATGGGTCTAAGCATCTATCAACCATTGTAGATGCAGAAGGACGTCTTGTGGAGGTGAAAACATGTAATTATTTATAAATTGGTAGAATAACAATAGAACAATAGCATAATAATATTATTTTTTTTAGGCTGAGAGCCGTGAAGATGAGCAACAAAAAATAAAATATCAGGAAATCATTGACATGTTGGTAAATGCTGGTTATTTTAGAGCAAAAATAAAGGGACTGAGTGAATTTGATAAAGTAGTTGGAGGTATGACTTGGTGCATAGATATTTGTAGAATGGATTTAGATGTTGATCTTCTTTTCCAAGAAAATTCAACCATTGGCCAAAAGATGTAAGTTAATTTGTTACAAAACCGTGCTTATCAGTCATAAAGATTAATTGGCATAAGTCTTTACTTGGTATTTGATTTTTTCTATCTAATCATATATATTAGAACATTTGAACAGTAGTTGAATTTGACTTCCAAAAGTAAACTTTGTTTGAATGAGAGTTAACAATATTTTGAATTTTGCTTATCATTTTCTTAAATTAAATTGCACAATGCTTGGAGCCTATCCTTACAGTTTTCATAGTTCCTTTTTTGTAATGTAAATTATAATATTAACGAATTTCACAGTACTTAGAATTTAAGGGAAAGATAAGAAAAAATTTAGGCTAAACATTACTTATGGTCGGCGCTATTCTAGTGGTCCCTCACCGCTGCTGCATATTAAGCCAAACCTGTAGCCTCAAACGTATCTACTTCAATTAATTTCTCATTAAATTCATTTTTTATTCAGGTTGGATATATTCTAATAGATGTATAAATAAAAATGATATAATACACAATACTATTGCACTATACACCATTCATCTTTATACACCACTAAAATCTTAAATACTATTATGTGATTCACTATAAAGTTGTAGATGGGCTAGTAAGCGCGCAAAAATACATATATTTTTTTAAATATATTTCGAGTACTCGGCTAAACTTTATTATACATCAGTTTGTGAATAAGTTTTTAATTCGATGGCTTTTATAAAAGGTTGAATATATTGCTTTAATTTTATTTTACTTTAAAAGATATATTAAATAGAATAAAAGTATATGAAGAATATTTTATAGATCCAGGCACACTAATAATTAATTACTTTTGTCCAGAGCACTTACAGAGAAGATCGTAGCTGTCTTGCCAAAAATGAATTGTCCACTAATGATTGAGCCCCATCAAATACAAGGTCTGGATTTTATTCACATACATCCAGTAGTTGAGGTGCGCAGATAAATAGTTTTATTTTACATTATAGAAAAATATCATTACTCTCAGTTGAATTCTTAATAGTAATCTAAAGTTGATAGGGAAAAGGGTATAAGTTATGTTGAAATCCTATGTACTTATACTCTTTTCCCTATCAATCACAGATTATTGTTGCTCCTTAAAATTGGCTAAATTAACTGCATTTTAGCAGGGTACTTTTACAGATATTTGAAAGGAAATCATGCCTAATGTCGTACATAGGCCTTTAGAAAGAAGAAAAAACTATATATCGGTTTGGTGGTGGCATCGAAAATGTTTTTTTCCTGCAATATTTAACGGCCAATGTAGCAATATCTTATTAAATAAGATTCGTAATTTACATGAAGACCATCTCTTTTCTCGGTACAGGAAGGGCTCACTCCCCACCCCCCCAAAAAACAAATATTTTACAGATACATATAAACTTTTTTTTCCAGTGGCTGGTCAAAAAATCTTTAGAAAACAGAGAAGAACACGGTGACTATTTACTTCAGTATGCAGTGCATCAATTCAGTAAAGAATATTGTTTTCCTCATGAAAAACCTAATGAAAATTTTATTCTGAGAGCACTTCCTAATATATCGTCTGTTCAGGTATACGAATTACAATTCAAATCTTTAGTAATTTGTAATTTGATTTACAAAGTGGATTTTAAGAGAATCTTACTAGACTTCACCCTTTCTTAATAAACATATAAAAGGAATATATAAACCTAGTTTTTCACTTTTTTTTCTTTAATTTAAATATTATTTGCAGAGTAAATATAGACCTCATCGAAAGTTTAGAAGAATAGAAACAGAGCCGTCAGATACATTTTCAAGAGTGCAGAGTACCCTATTCGAATATGGGCATGCTCCTACTAAAAAAGTGAGTTTGATTTTCATTTCGAATAATCTTCAGTCCTTGAAATAAGAAAATTTATATATATATATACGGTGCACAAATGAAGTATGTATTGAAAGAATATAATCTGCTAAAAAAACGCACTTATTTAACTATTCAGTACTGTAATACGGATTGCATTATTGTAATTTCAAATACAATATACTTATAAACATATAGGCTACAGTAATTAACTAACATGGTTAATTATACATGTTACACAATTATACATAATACACGTTATAAATAATACAGAAAACATTATAGTAAGAACACAATTCAAATTATCTGTCTCTGGCTGAGAGTTAATCATGGCATATATGAGGGTACCTGAACAAAATATGTGTAGTGAGTTCTCATTGTGCATTATGCCGAGGTATTGAAAATAAGGAGCACTTAGTTAGGACATCCCCACGTTACAATCAACTAAAGGAACGTATTGACACGTAGGACGCGATCTGTCGCGGCGGGTAGCGATCGCGCGATCTTTTCGGCGGTCAGAGATATGGATACGTCACATACAAAGCGAGATCTATGTGAGCAATCTAGTGTTGTGTTGTCCAAGGTAGGATCGCAGTATTGTTTTGCACTAGTTATAGTGTTTTGCAGAATTTTGGGGGGAAAATGAGTAGTTCTTATGAGGAGGAATTCCTGCTTCTTCTAACACTACAGTACACCAGAAGAAATGGAGGATATTGGAGGCACCCACTTAATGAAAAAAGAGAAGAACTTGGTGAATACTACCGTCTCTGTAGTGAACTGCAGTCACATGAAGACAGTTTTTTGTATATTTCCGTATGTCAAGACAAAGTTTCGATGAACTACATGACCTACTCCAGCAGAGTATTGAAAAGATCACCACAAACTGGAGGAGACCTATTGAAACAAAGGAAAGATTGGCCGTTTGTTTGAGGTACGTCAATAAAAAATATATATTCGCACTTGTACAGTATGAACGGAGTTATTTATTTCACTAGAAAAGTGATGAAGATCGCCTAGAACGCGCGACAATTTTTATAATTTTGTACAACCAGCTGGCCTACTACGGCGGTCAAGACTGTGTCGCTGAGTTAGATTGCCTCTTGTGTGACAGTGATGACGCAATATTGCATCATATAACAATATCGTCGGATCGCGGCGGTCTGAGATCGCTGCCCGCGCGACAGGTCGCGTCCTGTGTAAAGCATATTCAGTATCTGAGCTCTGTTATTAAAACCTCGTTTCATTACAATTTAATTACAACCGTTAAATTACAATATTTAATTATAACCGTTTAATTACAGAACTTTTAGACATAGAAAACATTAGAGTGGCCGAATATATTTTAACATAGATCTAAATGACATAGGTTTGAAAATATAAAGGTTATAACATATTTTTGTAAATATATTTTATTCATTTAATACTTATATTTGTTGGTTTTATGGGTCAGAAATGTAAAATATAAGTATTAAAGAAATATCAGGAAGAGTCTTCAACAAGATGGAATAAAACTTCATTCTTTATTCAGACTGAAAGTTAAAACGAGTTAGATGAAGACAGTATAATCTACCCAGTCTGGTCTAACGTTACCATGCTGTACAGCGTGAATGCTAGTGCGAAAAAAATAAAAGTTTATACGTTTATTTGAAACATTTTTTTTTGTTTTGAAAAAATTGATTTTATCGCCCAAGATGCCTTTTTTAATATACTTTTTCTATAATTTTATGGGTCAACCAACTAAATTGAATTAAGAATTAGTATCGAAAAAAATTATGAGGTAAATATAATGGGCAGTTGGATATTTAGAAAAGTACATTAAGAAAAGTAGGTTTCCAAATATATTTTTGTATAGTAGTGTTCTAAGATGTATAATCACATTTGCATTTACTTATTTATTATCAGTAGAAAATTATGTCTTAGTGCTGTTTTCAATAATATCTTAAATGTGTGAATTATCGAAATTAATTTAAATGACATTATTATATCGCCTTAAGATTTGTAAGTTTTTACCAGAAATACATGTTTAGAGGTCCCTTGAGTACGAAAGAGCTTTTTTACTTTTTGCTTACCATTGAAAGTACAATTTCAATTTTATAGTACATTTCTATCACCCTTATAATATTAAGAATTATTGTAAACATTCTTAGTTTGAAGAATAGTTTTCAACAGGAAATTAAGTAATGCAGTAAAGATGTTTTTTCTTTCTTGAAAGTATAATTTACTTTTATTATATTTAATTTATTTTGTTAGTTTGTTAATTTGGTAAGAGCCCAATTAATTTTTCAGGAGGAAAATGTTGATACTCACGAAGAGGGGAAACTATACGAAATGGTAGATGAGGTATTTAGAACAAAATATTAAACCTTCTTAAAGCATGTTTACTTATTTTTCTATGTATGATTATTTTTTTATTGATATTTATTTATTTATTTGAGTTAGTCCTAATAAGCTGTTTAATATTCATTTTTCTATTTTTGTTAACTTTAAATGCTTTTTTTTTTATTTGGTTATATTTCTCTCTTCTTTTTTTTTTTCCAAAAATGTGAGTGTTGTAGGAGTGTTATGATGCTTGAATTCCCCACAGGTTAAATTGAAAATGCTCACCAAGTGTATGACTTCAACTACGGATGATGTAAGTATCTGATGATGTAAAATTTGTTATTAAAATATTTTTTTTTAGAATATAATTTTATCAGTGCAAAGATTAGCTTTTAGACACTTTTACACTTAATTTTTTTCAGGTCCTTTATTTTAAATAACTGTTTGTAAATAAATATCTTATGAATAGGTGTGTCATTAAATATATAATGTGGAATGGTTGATTGTTGATATTAAGAATCATGTTTGTTAATTGAATAGTTCTTTATAAATATCCTTAACAGTTATAGCTTTGCCTTTGCTCCCGAATTTTAAAATGCACTGCATAATTCAGTCGGCGCGGAACAGGTATTTCATGGAGCTAGTAGAAGAATATAATACTTCCTCTTATATTACAGTCTTCATATTTTTTCGAAATTCCAAATTTTAAGATTTCTCTTACTCCTGGTAAGAAGAATTATCGCGATCATGTCAAATTTCCGAATTTGCAAAATTTCGAAATTAGCAAATGGCCTATATGTCTCTCTCGCGCGCGCGTGTGTATGCGTGAACAAAACATCTCAAAAACGAAAAATCGCAGGAAGATCAAATCTGGTATTCCGTTTAGGTACTCCATCGCATCTGGCAAAATTCATCAACTGGAAGTGCGACTATATTAAGTGGCTTGTTTCAGTTTTCTCTTTTTTTTCGAAAATGGCTCCGCCGATTTTCTTTAAACTTAAGTAACTTATTTACACACATGAATACCTAACACTTTTATTGGAAACATTATCTGGGAAAATGTTTTTTTGGGGGTTTCTGGGGAAGATCAATGTTAAGCTTCCCTCTAAGGAATAATTTCAGTATAATATATGGTTCTACCACTTATATAATATTGATATACATTAGAAGATTGCGAAGATTTCCTATTTGAAGAAAATCGGTTAACCGGAAGTATCTTTTTACAGAGTATGGTTTTGAATTTTTTAGAATTTGCTCAAAAACGTCTCTAACATTTTCCATTATACTTTGTATACTAACTGCACAAATTTAAACTTATTAATATAAACTTCTATTTGAAACACTTTTCCAAAAAAAATTATTTCACTTAGTGTACGGAATTTGTGGATTCAGTTAGTGGTTTGCTCTAGTGGACTATAGTATAATCATTTCTCTACCTGTGTATGTTGTAGGAAGGATTGTCACCCCCTTCCCGTCATCGCCTCTATAGTAGTGTTAGGGACAAATATGTAAAATTTGAATTTAAAGAATATTGTCATTGTATTATAATTGTACTAACAAAAAGTCGTGTCAGTGTTTCACACCAGAGTTTTACTTCTCTTACTTTTAGTAAGAGGAAGTATTGTAATCGTGCCAAATTTTCGATATCGAGTTTTCACCGAAAATATCCGTTTCGAGATCCCCTGAGTCCAAAAAAATGGTTTTTAGAAAATTGTCTGTGTGCTCAAAAGTACAAACTTCATATTTCGTGTGAATATTACCATGGGATCCGACAGTAGGTCATCGGTCAAAATTCCTCAACCGGATGTAACACTTTATTGAATGTTTTTTTTTACTTTCTTGCAATTTTGTCATAACTGCTCGCCGATTTTCTTCGAACTTGCTGTAGCAACTATACATACAAAAATCTAGTACTTTTATTTAAAACATTTCTCTGGCAAAATTCATTCAAGGGCTCTTCTAGGGGAGGGTGGTTTTAAGTTTATCTCTTAAAGTACTATGTCAGTTTACTATACATTTCTGTCATCTAAATAATATTAATTAGAATTAAATGTGTTGTTGAAATTCCGAGTTTTAAAAAATCGGATGTCCGGAAGTGCGTTTTTACTGAATCTATTTTTCAGTTTTCTGGTATTTTTTCGAAAACGGCTCCAACGATTTTCTTTAAACTAGGATTGTGAACTACACATATAAAGAGCTAAAATTTTTATTTGAAACATTTCTCCTGGTGAAGTCATTTAAGAGGGTTTTTGGGGGAGGGGTAGGGTTATGTTTTTCTCTAATGTGCCATCATAGTTTTATACAGTCCTACTATTCAAACAAAATTAATAAGAAATAAATAGATGGAAAAAATTCTGAGTTTCAAGAAAATTAGTAAACCGGAAGTGCGTTTTTACTGAACAGTTTTTTCAGTTTTCGACAAACTACATTGAATTCCATCAAATTTGGTACACTAACTATAAAATTTGCCAATTACAATTTTCTATACACTTACTATAAAAATTACCAATTTTTAAAACTGGAGTAGGAGAAAGTTGTGTGAGTGTTTCATATCAGTTTTTTTTTATAACTTGATCAGTTTGTAGAAGTAGATTATGCAAAATGAAAAACTATAAGCAGTTCAATAGATAGTTAGGTCCTCAGAGATGGGCAATATCTTAGTTAAAATTACCTCGATAGTAAACCAGAAACTCTGAAAGTTGTGTAGGATTTTGTGGTGGGTGAATTTACAGTTTCTTTTTACGGTTTCCACCATATAAACAGATGTAATAAACAAAAAAGATATAAATTCTTCCTCCGGTCAGTCAGCAGTGATAATTAATTTATGCAACTATTTGGGTTTGGCGCATCCAAAGGTAAACGCTAGCTCATCACTATTCTTACTCATTTCCTGTACTTGATGACTATATATGTGTACAAGCACAGACATGCGTATACCACATTAGGTCTTCTAGGTTCAGTTAAACAGGCTAAGAACAGATCTTTTAAATGTTTAATGCTTTATTTTATTGATTAAAAATTTGTTTGTTATTAAATGTACAATTGAATGGTATGGAATTGTTTCTGTTTGCCATTGGAAATTTTTATTTTGTTTTGGTAATTTTATTTGATTGTTTTTTTTAATTTGGTTGTTTGTCTTTATTTATATACATGTAGTTCCATTTGCTAAAACTATAAGCAAATGTTTCAAGAAGATTAGTCATAAGACTCTGAAGGTTTTACAATTATACAACAAATTTTTTATTTATTTATAAACTAAAAATGAATAAAGTGAAAAGAAAAACAAGAAAGTACTTATAAATGCAAGTTTTATTTGAATTGATCAAATTATATTGGTACCTGCAAGCTTCAAATCGTATGCCGCAATATTTCTCTCGTCCTCGTCTTGAAGAACGATGCACAAAATTGTATCATCGTCGAAGGTGCATGATATAAAATTTTTAATTATTTCCCTTTAATTAAAATGTATGTTATAAGTCATTATTTAGCAGTTAGATAATAAGAAGCAATAAGCATTATTCGGGAATATATTCTAGTTAAAGATACGAATTACAGAAAAATGTAAAAATACACACAATTTTAATGTTCAGTAATTACCATGATATCAAAAAACCTGGCGCGACCAAGAAAATTGTACAGATATGGTTGAGTGACATTCTCTGAATCATAATTAAGGAAACATTATGTACCCTAATCCACTTAAAGGGAAATCAAAAGCTGGCTCACTCTAGTTGCTACAGACACTGAAGCTATTTACCAATTATCATCGATTAATCTCATTGGCATTTATAATTCCTCTTCAACCTAAAGATCAATTGTGATTCCTTGTGAGTGTTTGTTTATGGAATGTAGTTCTGTAAAGTGTAAAAATATGAACGTGTGAATTAATGTTGATGATGGTGAGTTAGAGTTTGCCTGTGGGTAGGTAAACCCAAGTGGTTATATACATCAACTACCTCTGCAGATCTTGTGGGTATTGATCGTGTTATACTAGGATACCCACAGGGACAGGACGCCAGGATCCTTGAAGAATGCCTAGTACACGTCCTTATATGGGAAACAATATATGTTGCAATTATTTTTCTATTTAGGTTTTCTTTAAGCAGAATAAAAATTAAATAATATAATAGAAAAAACGCGTCTTTTTTCTATCGAGAGTCTACAAGATTTTTAAATCAAATTGAAGCTGTTTACTTTTTTTAAAAAAAGGAAAGGTTCTTTTATTCATTTAAATATAACCCGCTTTTAATAAAATAATCTTTCAATCAAATTATACCTTTTTGTGCTAAAATGTATGGAATAAGGTTTAATTTGTGTTTAATGCGAAAAGTTTAATTTGATGAAAAAATGTGAAATTTGATAGAAAAAAAGTTTCTTTTCTTTAATGTTTGACTGTAATGAAAATCATCATGTCTTAAGGACGTTAATTAACTATATTCATCTGTGATCTTTCGGGCTTAGGAACATTTGACATCTGACCGAGCAGTTGGAATTTGATGGTAAATCTTAAGTCAATTAACAGGGATTTATGATATCCTTGAACACCGACATTTTATCAGCTTGTCTCATCTCATTGTCACAATGTATTCGGCCGTCTCCTCTCATTGTCACAATGTATTCAAATGTTAGAGTAACAATACCATAGACATGCCATTTGTATTAGAAATTGTATGATCACATCTAAAGGAAATAAAAACCTACCGTGTAACTGTGGCCCATAGTGCCGATCCCGTGTAAAGAATGAGTTTTCCATTTTTCCTGCGAATTAAATTTTTTTTGTAGAGTTTGTTTTAATCTGCTCTTATTGTAATGTGAAACTTATATATTGTACTTATTTGCAAAAATTAAAAAGAAAAATCATTTTTATTGGCCGACAGCTTATTGCTTTGCTGCCTTATAATATTACAAACACAATACAATATGCACTTTTACAATTATTTACAATATACTTTTAATTATAAATTAGCTGCTTGTGGTAAGTATGTCTTGTGACAGTTTTGGTTTCATTCTTCGTTGTGCTGTTGTCAGTCCAAGTCTGTGGTTTGTCCTAGCTTCTTTATTGGCTAAGTTGTCTAAAAATTTTTGTGTTGTCCTGTCCATGAATTCTTTAAGAATGGTAATTGCAGCTCCCTAAAGAGCTGTGAACACCGCATGAACTACGGTGCTCCCAGAGCGATACGCAAGACTTAGTTTTGGAAGATCTGTAGTTTGTTTAGAGCAGTCTTGTTAGCTCCTATCCATATAGGTCAGAAAATTAAAGTTAACAGTAATTGTTGAATATGTGGATACGTCCGCAATGCTGGATAACATCTGGTATTTTATCCGTCGTAGCATGCATATTCATTTTGTTCCTGGCTGTTTTCGGATTTTCATCCATCGTCAGAGCAAATTCACCAAGTTCTTGTAGAGAAAAGTTGGTGTTCTCTACACGACTTGGTGAGCTTGCTCTGACGATGGATGAAAATCCGAAACTGGTCAGGAACAAAATGAATATGCATGCTACGATGGATAAAATACCAGATGTTAAAGTAATTACTAAAGATAGGGCTTCATTTTCAAAGGTGTTTTTTGGGATCAGAGACATTTTCCGTGGTAGCCTGCTTCATTTTGTGGTCATCGACCGGTTTCGGGCGTTCGCCCATCTTCAGGATGCGTTTTTTCAGACAGTGTGACAACACAGACTTGCATAGAGCAACTTAGTTTCACACTAACTGAGACGTATTTTTAAAATGCTAAACTCTTAGACTAGGTAAAGGGATGTGGCCAGATGGGTGGGAAAACACGTGTTTGGGTTGTTAAAGGGCAAATTCTTTCTTACAGTGGGCGCAACACGCGGGGGTCTAATCTTTAAACTCTGTTGTTGGAGGGAGACTTACTTCACAATTAACTAACCAAAATATTAAGAATATACAAAATAAAAAATGAGATGCACAAAATAAATCTAAATAAAATTAAACAAGGATTAAACTAACATTTAAAATTCATTCATTCGTTTAAAATTGAACGATTTTTTATATGATTAAGTTAAGTTTTTCCAGTTCCAGAGAATTAAGAAATTCCAGTCATTCTTTCACTTTTTCACGCAACCCTCACATCCTCGCAAGCATGTATACCTAATTATGTTTTCTTATATAATTAAGTTTTTTATTGTGTATCCCACAAACCATGTCACATATCACTCACATACATCATCCAAATACGCACTTTTTTTTTTTTTTTTTTTTAAATACAATATATATATGTAAACTAGTAAAGTTATATGTACATAGTAGATTTAAAACTAAACCTAACCTTAAAATCTATTTAAGACTATTTGTTGCGTGTGTAATTGTGTTTCTGTTGCTATTGTGGGAAGAGTGTTCTGAATAATGGTTCACTAGCAAATTTTGTCTGTTCATTTATTAAGTTTTGTGTTTTTCGCTTATATATTTCGAGTTGTTCTACTATGTCAAGTCGTCGTCCTTTGTGCCAGAGTGTATTAGCTTCATCGTGGTCGTTATGTCATCGGGTTTGTGTTTGTTAGTGTTTAGGTGATTGGCGTAATTTGAGTCAACTTTGTTGTATTTGTATGATCTGATGTGTTCGGTAAATCGTTCCTTGATTTTTCTGCCGGTCTGCCCCACGTAAATGTTGTCACAGTCCCGGCACTTCAACTCGTAGACCCCACTACTGTCATACACGTCAGTGGACTCGGTACGAGTGCGGAGTTTTTTGCCTAATTTGTTGTTTGTCCGGAAGGATGTCTTAATGCCCAGTTTTTTGAAAAAATTTGTGTTTGTACGTGTGGCTTCCAATATATGTGAATGTGGCGAATTTGTCTGCTGTTTTTTTGTCAGTCCTATTTCGGTGGTGTGGTTCGTTTTTGAGGAGTTTATTAACGATGTTTGTATTGTACCCATTGTTTTCAGCTATTTTGTAGATTGTCTGCAATTCTTGTGTGCGGTTCGCGGGTGTGAGGGGTGTGTATTTAAGTCTGTTCGTTAGGTGTCTAAGTGCAGCTAGTTTGTGTTGGGTGGAGTGGTTGGAATTGTGCGGTATGATAGCATCCGATGTAGTTGCTTTTCTGCATATTCCGTACTCTATTTTATGGTCGGTTCTTGTGAGTTTCATGTCCATGAAGTTGAGGGTGTTGTTCGTTTCTTTTTCGTATGTGAATTTTATTTACTTGTTTATGTTGTTAAGGTACTGTACTATTTTGTCTACGTCTGTGTCGTTTTGCAATATGAGGAATAAATCGTCCACGTATCGTGCATAAAACGTTACGCCGAACTCCTCTTTCAGTTTGGGTACGTAAGTTTCCTCCATGTTTTGTATAAATATTTCTGATAGTATGGCCGATGTGGGGTGCCCCATTCCCAGTCCGTCGGTAGCGAGGTAGAACTTGTTAAATCTAAAGTAGTTTTGTGTCGTGGTTTGTACTAAGTTCGTGAGTTGGTGGACGAATTGCATGGATTCTTCTCGTTCCAACTTCTGTTTCATTAAGTCCAGTGTGTCCGTGATTTTCGGGTGTTTTTTGGGGTTTGTGATTACACTGAACTTCAGGGTAATAATAAAGATATATATGTATAGATACAAAATATTCACTGTACAAAATTCTTAGTCTATAATCTATAATATGTATATAAATAATTTAATTTCTCATTTAGAACATTTAGAAGACATTATTATTTGATATAAATGATTTCAAATAATCCTAAGTTTAAAACTCTGTTTAAATTTGGGCTTGTAAATTAAATGGGGATAGCACTGCAGTGAATTTACATTTGCGAGAAGCACTGTTTTTCAAACACAGATTTCGCCCCTTTCTCACTAAAAAAGTCACTTTCCTCACCTCCAAGAAATTGAACGGAAGGAATTTTTTTATTCTAAAAATATTAGTAGACATTAATTTTCAAGAAATCCAATCTTTAGAATACAGCAAAATGCAATATCTGTAATTTATATTTTACAATATTTAACTGAAATAAAATAATTATAATTTATAATATTTGTTTCCCCTAGTTTTATACCAAGTACAGATCATTAGGTGATAACAAATTATTTCATGTTGTTGTGATTTTAAAATGTTCTATAAAATTTCTTATTTTTTTTCTTTTTGTTTTTCCATCAAGATTCAACTGGCGCCAAAAGCAGTTACCTCACTAGTAAATCTAAAAGTTAAGGAAATTAGATCAGCAGTAAATAATTATTCAGCTCTGACGCAAGAGTCACAGGTAAAGAATTTGTTTTGGTTTTCCAAAATTATTAGTTTGGCCATTTATTATTTTAGTTAACATTCACACAAAAACTATCAGTTGCACAATGACCAAGTACGCATTTAGTATTGTCGTCTAAAGCTTAATAGTATAAGCATGCATTGCATTACTTGGGCGCTCAAAGAGATCTACAATTTATTTAATAACTTATATACCCAGAAAATTAGAACCTAATTCTGTGGTTGATAGGGAAAAGGATATATGTCAAGTTAAAATACTATACTAAAACCCTCTTCCCTATCAACAACAGAATTTATCTATAAGTGTTTCTGTGAAATATAATTATTAATATAAATATGTAGATTGTATAAACCCTAATCACATGAAAAAATAAGAGAAAGTAATAACAATGAATACTGCCCGTTTATTATTATTTTTCTTCATAAGAATCATTTTCATGTATGAAATTGTAATTAATACTAGTATGTTCATTAATAAATGAAAAACATTAAGAGGACTCCATTCGGATGAAACTTTCTTGTAAAAATTATAATTTTATTTTGCAGCTAGGAGAGAAAGCAGAAATTCGACGGCTTAAAGAAAAAGAAAGTACATTGCTTAAACAGAAAGAAATTATAGAAATAAAATTGAATGAATCTAGAGAAAAATTAAATGAATTAAGAGTAAAATCTAATTTTAGAGAAACAAATGAACTTAAGTTATCAGAAAAAGAAAAAAGGTAATTACTTATGTAATGTAAGGTAAGACAATATAAATTCTTTTGATATAAAACGGTTTTAAAGAGATGTCCATTTTTCTGTTAAAGCATAGTGAAACAATTAGAAATAAGATTGTTGATTAATAATTCATTAATAGAGCAAGAAAATCAGTTTAAAGAGCACTGCAAGCTTGAAAAGGCTCGCCTACAAGCGCTTATAAAGTAAGTAAGTTTCATTATTAAATTCATTTTGAAGATGTATACTCTTTTTAAGAAAAAGCTTTGCATCATCTGCGTTCTAAGTTTAGAACGCCCATAAATCTTAGTGATTAGAGGCCCATATCATAAACCAGGTTTACTTTCTCTTATTCCTAGTAAGAGGAAGTATTGCGATCGTATCAAATTTTCGAAATTTGAGTTTTCATCGTAAATACATCTATAGAGGTCCCCGAAGTACGAGATCTTGTGTGTGCGACTCCCAGAAGCGAAAAATCGCAGGAAGCTCGTACTTGGTATTTCGTTTAGATTCCAATCTGCATTTAGGTTTCGGTCAAAATCCATGAACCGGAATTGATTTTACTGAACGACTTTTTCGCAATTGTTCTGCTCGAATGATTTTCTTTAACTTCGTAGATTATCTACACATAAAATACCTACCACTTTTCTTTGAAACATTTTTCTAGGAAAATGATTTGGGGGTTCTGCAACGTGGTAAAAGTATTATTGTTAAACTTTCATCTGAAAGTTACCACTTTAGTACAGTGTCTGGTTCTACCAAGTATACAATGTTTAAGTACGATTTTATTGCGACTGAATTAATAAGACAAGAGTTTTTTTTATATTTAAATAATTTAGTTTTTTTAATGCTACTTCTGTTCTCAGTTGGTTTGATTAACTGCAGGTTCTGCCGGAGGTGCGAGATGAATGCATCTCTTAGCGTCGCCCTTGGTTGTTCAAAAAATCCTCTACGAAGCCTGCTTGGTGTACCATATAACAATTCTGCTACTTACATAAATTCCGATCTCTTTTACTTGAAACATTTTCCCGGGAAAATTGAAATTTGATAAAGGTTTCCGGTGGCTTTTCTCTAAAGTATCACTTGAGTATGGTTTTTACCACCAACATAATATTAATCACATTAGAAACATTGATAGAATTCCAAATTTGAAGAAAATCGATTATCCGAAAGTGTGAATTTGCAAATTAGGTTTTTGAGTCTTTTGGAATTACGGCTACAACGATTGTTTTTAAACTTGGCCTTTTTTTTAAACTATTCTTGTTCCATAGATGGAAACGTATCATTTTGATTTGCAACATTTTCCTGAAAAAATTTATTATAAAGAGGTAATAATAGAGTAAGAGAAAGTCGTTTGAGTGTTTCACACTAGATTTTTTATTTATATATCCGAGATTTTGTCTTCGAAGTGAAATAAACAGATTGCAAATTGATTGGGAGATCTTTCATGCAAAATTTCTTTCATGAATTCATTTCAGCGGTTGAACCCAAACATATCTCATTCAGTTCAAAATTAATGTAGTCTACTAATTATTTAATTATGTCATTAAGGGAAATAGGAGAAGATAAAAAAGATGACCTTGAGACTAAAGATACATTGCTGTCTTTGAATGAACAAGTGTCAAATGCAAGAATTAATTTGGCAAAAATATCAAGAGCAGAATCCATGTTATTTCGGCTAATTGATGAAGTTCCATCAAGAGCTGAACTAGCACAGTATCAGCGAAGATTTTTGGAGCTATATAATCAAGGTATTAATTTTTTTATTTTATTGCTCATAAAATACAATTTTTTACCAAGGGCTGAGTGAATACATAATAAAACATAATATACATACTAAACCAAATCAGACTTCAAAAGAAAGAAAATTTTACAAAACATCAAGTTTGACGAATTAAAAAAAAAAAAAAATCACCATAAACATTTACTTTAAGAGTGAATAATTCAAAACCCCCAAAAAAAGTAATCAGTGTAATAAAACCAACAAGCTGGCACAATTTCAGCATGAAGTAAAAATATAAATAAACAGAATATGCCTCTAGGGAAAAATTTAACAAAACATTTCTTAATTTTGGGGCCTTAGAAATATAATAGAAGATTTTATTAATTTTAGAAATTGACTCTGGGTACCAACAAGTTACAAAATATTGAATTCATATTTAAGATGTCAATAACTATTCCCAAATATAGAGCTTCCGAAGATTATTAAATAAATTACATTCTAAAATAAAATGTTCCAAGCTATCCAAACTACCCGAATTACTTAACGAGCAATCGACTCTGGATAGAACTTATAAACTGTCCAATTATAAAAAAGCCAATTAACCTTCTTTCCCATTAAACGCAACTGACAGAATATTCTGAATGTTTATATGTATATTAAATACTCTTCCCCCAATCCTAGAGTGCTTATGTTTCTAAAATACTTATTGCAACTAGAAGTCTCTGCCTTGGAGATATCTTTACATAAATTGTTTCTTCACGCTTCAGTTAGGGAAGAATAATTATCACAAAGCAATTTTAAGTCTTGCGCCAACCAGACATCCTGTGCCCCAATCTCGAATAGATAAGAACTAAACTCAGTTGTCCAGTTAAAGGGCATCTTTTGCTAACACAAGCCACAAAAGTCTTTCATAGAACATTCTGGGGAGGCGGTCATAGTCAAGGTATTAATAATGCATTTGTTTTTTACTGTTTATCCCAAAAGCCTTTTACTAAGTTTATATGGTATAACAAATAATACATCTATCCTCAGTAATTAATTAGACATTGTCTTACTGTATATCATTTGTAACGAACTATTGTCAGTTTTTCAACCGATCTCATAAAAGTCATGTTTTATAATTTTTTTATATTTTTGCTTTTTCATAGAGAATAGCTTTTTATTCTTCGATAATCCATTGAGGCAGTGGTTTGTTGGACAAAAACGTTTAAAGAATTGGTGGATTTCCTTGAAAGAACCTAGGGGAATTGGTGGTGTTCATAGGCTTGCTTGCTTCAGCACGATAGGCTCCATGAAGAAGACCCACCCCCCTCCATTGCGGCTTTGGGGTTCTTTTAAATTTACCCCGCTCCACATTTACATCCAAGCCGTAGCCAGAGCAGTGGCAACAAAATTACTAAAGTGACAAGCTCCCACTTGTTCCAGGCCCAGTGGAGTATATCGGAAAGTATCCGAGGTGCTGGAGGGGGACATAATACCCGCCCTCCGATAGAGCGACTCCTAATTACAGCTCTGACAAGCCCTTTAAAATTCTCATTCTGGACAGAGGGGTTTAGGAGCATGGATCGCCAATATTAGGCGACTCTATATGTTACACGGACGCCCCCAGAACGGAAGATGGTGTGAGAGTTTTGAGTTTACGGGGCTAATCCGAGATATGAGGCAAGCCCACAATCTCTCAGGCAAAGCTAGTCGTAATTATTAGCTGTGACACTGATATGAAAAGAAGAGGGGTATATAAACACCAGTCTTAAGAAGCCAGGCTGATCTACGAGCCTTCCGGTTATACCAGATCAATTCGAGACTGGTGTGGGACTTTAGGCTTCCTCTTGGAAATTAGAAGCCAAAATAAGGTTTTTATAGTAAGATACCCGGGCATTCAGGATATTCATGCAACGAGGCAGCAGATCGCTTTACCCGTGAGAGATCTGAGAAACCCTTATTGACTGCAGCCATCAAAGCATGGGTACACAATAGATCACAGGTATATTGGGTGAAAAACCCAGGCATGAAGCAAGTGACTGCAAAACAACTTCAACAAGTCCCGATGGCCATATGGATGACTGTGGGCCTTCTCGCTGGCCACTGTAGACTTAATTAGCACTGCATAGCATGGACCTGAGAACGGATAGCCTGTGTTGGGTTTAGTAGGAAGAAGAAACAGCATGCACATACTGTGTCAGTGTTAGGGGCTTGTATAGCTGAGACTTTGCCTCTGTGGGGAAGAGATGTTGATACCTTCAAGCCTCAACCAGCAATCCATCTCCAGACTAAGTCTAATCAAACAGACAGGACTGGAGAGGGTATCGATGGAGTTGGCGTAGGCTTGTTAGCCAACTCCCAGATAGAATTTACCTATCCATCCTTCGATAAAAATACATATAAGTATTTAGTTGCCTTAAATGTTATACAGGTAGGGGAAACTTGCATTATATGAAATCTCAATTAAGAGGAAAGCCAAATTGGTAGTTCTCAAGAACACTCTAAAAACCAGTAATCTCGAAAAAACGTGTCAATTATTATAATTCCAAAGTTGATGTATACCAGTTTCTTGAAGTCGAGGCTAGGAAATCGTGGAAGATTGAAAAAATTAACACTAAAGTTGATGGTTTTTACCAAAACCTTCGTTCGGGTCCTTTGCTAATGAGACGGAAGATCAGTTTGATTTAAGCTTTCAGTCCATCCTACAAATTAATGAATTGAATGTTCATCGAACCTCAAAAATATTTGTTGGTTGGGTAAAAACGCAATTTCAAAAGTTTGACACGATCGCATTATATTTTTACTCTTACAACATTTAACAAAAAGTAAAAGAAAAAATCAGTGATGTGGTAAATGATTATGTGTAAAAAGGTAGAGGTTTCATTTCAATTAAAACAATTCTTTGACATAATTAATCCTTATATATTAATCCCTTACTATATTTTACGTCTTCTTTAGGATAATAAAATATATGTGAAATCAATATTAGAAGATTATGTTTTTTGTTTTTTTTTATATTTTGTTTTTTTGATTTATAAATAGCTAGATGAACCCGGTCCGCTTTGCTGGCCCCTATTATATATTTGAAAGTAAAAACGTTAATTTATTATAAAATGGTATTCAAATCGCCAGGCCTAAAAATTACAATGAGATGTTTGTACGGCAATGGCCAGAGGAGTTTTTAAAGAAAAAAGAAAATTCTTTATTGCTCTACGTTTCGGGTACCATTGGTGCCCTTTTCAGGAGCTCTTTAGGGTAGGAGAGGAGTGAACGTTGAAACAGAAAAAAAAACTTTCAAAGAACTTTCGTTCACTCCTCTCCTACCCTAAAGAGCTCCTGAAGTAGGGCACCAATGTTACCCGAAACGTAGATTTTTTTTTTTAACTCATTTGGCCATTGCCATACAAACATCTCATTGTTAATTTATTTTATTTATTGAAATGAAAAATAATAAGAGGGAATTGAAATTGGATATTCAATGGTAATTTTAAAGCAGAATGAGCTGAATGCACCATCCACTAACGTAGCTGTGATGCCAGAAGAAGCTATAGCCAAAGCAATATCTTTTTGTGATCGGACGTATGCAATATCAACGAAATAAGAAAAATCTTTCCTGTTCCACCTGGTGCATCTAAGAAATGTAATCCGCCACTTTCATTTTTAACAGCTGCTATAATAGTATTGTAAATATCTCTCTGGTGTGATATCATTTTCGGAATATTCATTTGTAGAAAAGCATTCAATTCATTGACATCAAAATTTTTTCCTCGTTGCAAATCACTACAAATAATGTCAATTACTCATCGGTTGGGTGCTATCATACCTAGCTACAGCGGGGCTTTATTGGCGATGAACAAACACTTGTCTTCTATTAAAATTAAAGCTACATTACATATTTCGGGTGAGAATGGCATTTGTTCTTATACGTAATCTCAGCAGAATATCATCGCACATGAAGTCTTAATATTTTTCCCATAATTATGTTGGGTTTGATGGAAAACATGTAGTTAAAATTATTGAAAACAGTACGGATTTGATTTGGATGAGATGTAGCGGATGCATCGGCAAGTGTGGAATTCCAGTGAGCGTCATTTTCAAGTAGATACAATTTTTAGCAGGCTTCACATCAATGGTTTTCAAGTTCTAAAATGAAGTTGTTCCAGGAACGTTGATCAGTAGGAATCTTAGATAGAAGCATTCTGCGTTATTTAGATGTACAGTATACGTCTTCCTAATGCGTCTGTAGAAAAAATTATGTTTTCTTATATTCAATAGAAAATGTTTTGACCGTGCTGTAGTTACAGAAATAAGAGTTAAAAGTGGTTCTGGTGGTGGATTCAGAACAGGCAATTTAACTTTTCCACTTGCACAACTAATACCGGGCGATTCATTTTTAAATTTCTTCGCATTACAAAATTGGCTTATTCTGACCTTGAAACCAATAGAAATATTATTGTTATATTGAAAT
Organism: Triatoma infestans; assembly: GCA_011037195.1. Lineage (NCBI taxonomy): Eukaryota > Metazoa > Arthropoda > Insecta > Hemiptera > Reduviidae > Triatoma > Triatoma infestans. Next base: position 271,325 of record JAAEAF010000120.1, on the reverse strand, counting down.
GTACAACGATTAAATTTTGAAAAATGCATTGTACGTTCTGTTTGCCTACGTTGTCGATCTGACTGTCGAATTAGCAACTGTTGCTGTGTAGCTAAACAATGTTCATGTTGTTCTTCTGATTCGTTTGCTCGTAATGCTGAAACTCTTACGGCAGTTAATTCATTTCGTTGGGATCTTTCAGCTGGTATTTCATTCGCGCGTAGATTTCTTTGTGCTCTGGCATTGCGGTTATGGCAGCCAATATTGGATCTAGGTCGTGGCATGTTATTGAATGTAAATAAAAACACTTTGTCTAAAATGATTTTGCAATATACATAAAATTGCTCACCAATTCATAAAAATCGAATATAAATCCCAGTAACACAAACGGAAACATAAAATTTTCTTTCATATTGAAATATTTTGTTGTTTGATTTATTAAAAAAAAACAATGTCTACAGCTGTAAAAAAATCAAGAATTCTTTATGAACTAAACACGCTCGTGGAAATGTCAATAACAACTACATACATACGAACAGTATTCGAAATATATGCGAAAAAAACGATTTTTCGTATCTTTTGAAAAGCGCCACCTATCGAAAATTTTGTGTATTAAAAACAGTCTATATCTCAGCCAAAACAAAACGTAAGAATTAGACAACATTTGAGTAATTATTTCTCGAGATTTGCCATTACGTACAACGGACATTCATTTTAATATATATATAGATTGAAAATCTTGTTGTATATTCAAAATATGTATTCTGTCATTTCCAGTAATTTCTATTAATATTAGTAATATATTTTGCAGTATCTGCTAAACACAGAGAAACGAAACAGTTTTATACACTGTACAATACACTGAATGATCAACATCAGTATTTAAGTAAGGAGTTATCTTTACTTAATTCAATTTTCGATGGTTATAATACGTAAGTATAATTCTTTTTTAGATTCCATTTCTCTTTTGATAAAAAAAAAATAATAATAATAATCAAAAAACGTATTGTACATTGTCACAGATCATTAAATTCAACACACACGAAAGAAGAATTTATTAATCAATTGGAAAACATTATTGATGGTATTAAACATAATAAGTTAAAAGTGAGTTTCAGTTTTTAGTTTCTTTAATTAAATATTTAATATTTGAGATTTCACATTGTTCTACATTTTGTTGAATGGTAAGAGAAAATGGACCTTTTAATGTTGAAGCTATTTTCATTTGTATATATAGGTAGAACAAAGAAGAAATGAAGAAAGAGATGTAAAAGAAAAATTGAAAGGACAATTATCATCATTAATCGATCAACAAAGACAGTATGCATCTTTTCTTAAACAGTTCACAGATGAATGTCAGCGCAATCAAAATCTTTTAGCAGATGTTAAAAATGCTACATTAAGAGCGCTTGAATATAGATTTTCTGATGATATTTTAGCAGAAATATGATGTTTTTACCAAACACCATATTATCGGTTAAAAACTATGAATTACTGTTCTTTTTAACCGTACTTTTAAGACTTTAATTGAAAGGAAAGTAAGAGTTACTCTGATTGTTGTTAAATCACCATTTTGCTTCTTGTTTTATATTCTTATTCCTTGTTTAATATTATTATTTTATATAATTATTAAAATTATTTTCAACAATGTAAAAAAATGGAATAGAAATGTATTTTTTACTACCTGAAATATAAAAAAATGTGAGTAATAATTTCTTCCTTCTAAGGTTTTTTATATTCGTCTTCACGAAAACGTGAGATTAAATATTGATGGCAGTTGGTATATTGGGTTAGTCTTAAAGCAAAGTCTATAAATCTCTGAAACAAAAATTGGGGTAAAAACCTTAGTTCAGCGATTCTAGTACAAACACTATGTCGTGTTATGTGTAGAATCAGAAGAATACTCCCTTTTTCATGCCCAGCACTGTTAAATATTGTAAAAATTGCAATTTTCAGTGAAGAACATTTGTCAGTGAAATTGTAGGTATTAATTGGTATAAGAGAAAGACGATTTTTTTTTTCATTTTCTGCGATTTTCTGGATAAAGATGTGCGATGGGTTTCTTTGAACTTGGTATACTATACTAACCACCAATAATATACCGGACCTGTCACTTTTGTTTGATAGATTAAAATAAAGCCCCCCCACAAAGGGAGGTTTCATGGAAGCTGGCAGGTTAGCCTTCCCTTATGTAGTGTTTTTTGTTTAGATTCTCCCAGCTATACTTGTAATATTGAAACCAGTTAAATTTAATAAAAATTTTGAAGCAAATTTGTAATAGTAAATTGTATTAAGAGAAAAGTCTTGTGAATGTTTCACACTAGATTTTTTTTCCATGTGAAAATTATGAAAATGTGTGTAAACATTTTAACGCATAACTCAAAATGGACAATGCATTATTTTAAATGTAATATTTATCATGAAATAACTTGATTATTACAAGAAAATATAACACAAAAGTGGCCAAATTTGACTTATACCATACAGTTAATGACAGTCATTTTCATACAGTAGTCATAATGTATATATGTGCATAATGTATACGTACATGTACTTTTTTTTTACCAAATTTATATGGAATATATGTGGCACAATTAGCTGCTTGCTATAAAACAGTAACATTTGCTTTATCTAAAGGAAGTTGTTAGAATAATATAAATATCAAAAACAAAGTACCAACCTGATGCGACTTTCGTATTCATACACACTACATATATTCATTCATTCTCTAATAATTGTTTACTATTTCATCTCTAAAGATATTCATTGGTCAAATTACATTCAGTTTAATGTTTTCTATCATTTTTGGTGGGTCTAATTTAAATTTAAAAGTGAAAATGGGAAGAGGTAAAGACACGAGTAGTGAAATTCACAAAATCATAATTGAAAATTGGAAAAGAGGAAAAAGTTTGCGTGAAATTGGAAAATTAATAAAGAGAAGCCATGCTCTAGAACAAAGGATTATTAACCGGTATAGAAATGAAAACAGAATTGAAAATAAGGCAAGAAATTTAAATAAAAGGTTGCTCAGTGATTATGATGAACGATTCCTAGTAAGAAAAGTGAAAGAAAATCCTAAAATAAGGGCCCCAAGCTTAGCTGTGGAGATGAGTTCTAGATTGGGAATGAATATTAATCCTGTGACTGTTCGTAGAGCCCTCAAAAGAAATTTGTTTTTTTCAAGGACAGCAAGGGAGAAACCGTTTGTAATTAAAAAAACACGGGTTCAATTCGCTTATACTTACAGAAATCATCAGTTTGATTTCTGGAAAAATGTATTATTTATAGGCGAAACTAAAATTAACATTTTACAATCTGATGGAAACTGTAAAGTTTTTCAATTACCATTCTTCGATTACTTTCTCCTTAAATTGACTTGTATTTTGGATCCCGTGTTTTTTTTATTTATAAACAGTTTCTTCCTTGCTGTCTTGGAAAAAAACGAATTTCTTTTGAGGGCTCTACGAACAGTCACAGGATTAATATTCCTTCCCAACCTAAAACTCATCTCCACAGCTAAGCTTGGGGCACTTATATTAGGATTTTCTTTCACTTTTCTCACTAGGAATCGTTCATCATAATCACTGAGCAACCTTCTATTTAAATTTCTTGCCTTATTTTCAATTCTGTTTTTATTTCTGTACCGGTTAATAATCCTTTGTGCTGTAGCATGGCTTCTATTTATTAATTTTCCAATTTCACGCAAAGTTTTCCCCTTTGCCAATTTTCAATTATGATTTTACGAATTTCACGGCTCGTATCTTTACCTCTTCCCATTTTCACTTTTAAATTTAAATTAGACCCACCAAAAATGATAGAAAACATTAAACTGAATGTAATTTGACCAATGAATATCTTTAGAGTGAAATAGTAAACAATTATTAGAGAATGAATGAGTATATGTAGTGTGTATGAATATGAAAGTCACATCAAGTTGGTACTTTGTTTTTGATATTTATATTATTCTAACAAATTCCTTTAGATAAAGCAAATGTTACTGTTTTATAGCAAGCAGCTAATTGTGTCACATATATTTCATATAAAGTTGGTAAAAAAAAAAGTACATGTACGTATACATTATGACTACTGTATGAATATGACTGTCATTAACTATATATGTTTTTTACTTTCTCTTATTGCTAGTAAGAGGAAGTATTGCGATCGTGTCAAACTTACGATATAGAGTTTTCCCCAGAAGATATACATGTTTTAGGTCCCCTGAATCCGAAAAAGTGGTTTTTATAAATTGATGTGTGTGATCAGTCAGCGTAACTCAAAAACGGAAAATTGTTGAAAATTCAAACTTGATATTGTTTAGTTTAACTGCAAATATGAGATCTGACAAAAGTTTTAAACAAAATCGGCCAACCAGAAGTAAATTTTACTGAATGTTTTTTTAACACTTTTTTTTGCGATTTTCTCGAAAATGGCTCCAACGGTTTTCTTTAAACGTATTGTTTAAACCACCCATGTAAAACAGCTACAAATTTTGTATGAAACATTTCTTAGGGTTTGGGGGGGGGGCTATGTTTTTCTATAAAGTGCTATATTAGTTCATTATACAATTATATCAACTAAATAATATTATTAAGAATTTAATATGTTGGTCAAAATTTCGAGTTTGAAGAAACTCGGTTGACCGGAAGTGCATTTTTACTTAATAATTTTCCCAGGTTTTAGCCATTTTCTCCATAAAATTAGCGACGGATTAAATTTAATTTGTTACACTAACTATAAATTCAGAAACTTATCACTTTTTTTGAAAAACTTTTTCCTGGAAAAGTTAATTTAATGAAGATTTGGGGAAAGAAGGAAGTTATGATTTCCTGGAAAAGTAATTTTATTGAGTTTAAATTCTCCCATTGATTTGAAATTGAATCATTTAGTAAAAAAGATAAGTTTGAAGAAATTTGTCAATTATAATTTTATAAGAGAAAGCCATATGAGTGTTTCACACCAGATTTTTTTTTCAGTTATTTTCCAAAAATGGCTCTTTCTACTGATTTATTTTGGCTTATATAAAATATGAATATAACAATTTTTCTCTCTCAGCCAATGTTAACATTAATAATCATGAAGTAATGGTTGGGCCCAATATAGTTGGACATTCTTTCAACTAATCCTACTATTTAATTTTATCATTTTTTTTCTTTTTTAAAGTCTAAAAAAAATAATCGTTAATTTTTTTATTTATGAATTTCATAATTGCATGGCTTTAATTTAGATCCCCAACCCTATTGTCAACATCTTTCTGAATAAAACCGTTCCCTTATGATATAAATATCACAGGCCTCACAATTATCTAGCATATGTTAATGATCAAATTTTATTTACATTGGGATAGTATTTCTTCTCCTTAATTGCTACATTAAACTTTGCAGTCAATATCGTTTGTTTGTTTGTTACACTTTTAGAAATTTCGTGTGAGAAGGTGTTGTGAGTGTGCAGTGCAGCCATATTGGCTTCACTGTTCTTCAAAATTACCTTTAATTCTATTAAATGAAATGTGCTTTCAAGCAATAAACATAAATAAACACTAGCTCTTGGAATATTTTAAGTTCATCAAAGTTCCATGGTAACTTATAACATATGTATATTATCTTTACAATTCTATATTAATATTTGTATTTATTTTTGTTCCATTAAATTAGTATAAATTTCTGGGTTTTTCGAATATTTACTTATTTATTTTTATAACTTTCTTCTATGACGGTTACATATACTGCACAGGTTGCTTCTTGTAAACGTTTTGGGTGTTTTTTGAAGCTATTATTAAGGTAATAATAATATTTTTCTTCAATTCTTAAATTTTCTTAAAAATATGTCTTTTAAAAAAGTTTTGAGGAAAAAAAAAGAAAAGTTTTATAGTATTAAAAGATTTTAATACTTTTACAGATGGAAAGGAAGTATATATAAGTTGCTTTGGCCAAATTTATTTGTTTATATCATGTTATATTCTACACTGAGTATTACCTACAGGTTTTTATTGAATGAAGATCAAAGAACGTATGTATGTCAGTTCAATCAGTTTTCACTATTACATTACATTCAGTATAAACTAATATGAGTCACAAAAACTGAAACAAAAACCACAGTTGAATTGTTATTTGGAAGGGTGCTGTAGGGAGAGTGATCTCATCCTGGCACCAGGGGATTGGCACAATATATCTCTTTTGGTCGCAGTGCACTATTCAAAAAAAAAAAAAAAAAATGGACTTCTTGATATCACATTTTTATCAAGACATTCTGAAGATGGAACGAACGTCCGGAACCGATGGAGCTCAGAATGAAGCAGTTTAATGTGGAAAAAATCTCTGACCATTCCACAAATGGCTCTGGACATAACCCCTTGTTACAATGACACTTATCCAGAACTCAGTTTCTCTTTGATTAATTAACAATCCTGCACTATTCAAATGTAGGAGATTTATGAACTCGGACTTCCTTATTAAATTTGTAGTTTTAATCCTAGTGACATTGCTTTTGACTAAATAGTTGTAAACCTTACAAATCAGGAAAAATAAATTATTTGATATTTTTTAAAACAAAACAAAAAAAGAAGTAAATAAAAAAATATTTTCAAATGTCAAGAAATATTAGTTCAATTTTCACAGAAGAAGCTGGGATAGAATACGATAGCATCTGCGGATTCTGTGAGGAGATGGAAGAAACTCCACTACACCTTCTAACAGTCTGCGATGCTACCACCCAGAAAAGATTTGAAAGCTTGGGTAGTAGTATACCGTCCCTAGAACCTTCCCAGATTCTGAGATTTCTCAGAAAACTTAATTTGGACGGGGTCCACGGTTACTGCTAAGTTAATGCGAAGTATAAATCTAAACAAAATAATATAATATCTTTAATGACTGTTATTTAATCTGCTATAACTCAATTTTAATAATTTATATTTACTAATGGATACATTACTGCAAATGGAGCACTTTTATATTTTTCAGTGAGGTATTGGGCTTGAGAAAGAATAAAATAGAGTGACTAACAAAATTAAAGGAATATAATAAAGAGATAACCTCCATGTGTAAGCAAGTGGACTCGAAAGCAGCATCTTTAATTATCTTATGTATGTTTTAGAACATTTGAGAAATTGTCTCTGCATTGTCAGACGTATGGAGATTTGATACCCGTTTCTTTTGTGCTTGGATTTTATGTTTCAATTGTTGTTAAGAGATGGTGGGATCAGTACACTTGTATACCATGGCCCGATTCTCTAGCTGTTTTAATCAGTGCCTTCCTCTCAGGCGAGGTAACTCCTCGTTTAAATTTTTAATTTAAAATATAACTCTCATTCTGGAAAGGTCCCTGTATTTTTTGTTTATATATATATATATATATGTATAAAATCCAGAAATACTAAAAACGGATTAAACTGTTTTTGCATTCTTCTAACAGTCTCTAATTCAAAACATTTTATTTATATTTTTCTTTGTGATGCTCCTGGTCACCACACCCTATCAAACCAATGCTTTTGTTCATATATACATCTAAAACATACTTCTCACTTCTGCCCTCAACTATACTCCTCAGCCTCACCTTAGCAAGTTCTGGTTGACTTACCTCCCATATTGCTTGCTGAAATTCGCTCATTAAATACTCTATCCAATTTATGTTGCTCTTTCTAATATCTTGCCCAAACCGACAACAAACAAGCCTATAAGATCAAACTTTCCCAGCGTCCTTACCCGCAGCTTTCAACAATGATATGACTTATCTATTTTCCTATGAATTTGATAGAGTAAAATACCGTATCTAAAACACCCATTGTTCAATATAACCAATATCTCCTTTAATTCTGCTCATCCTTCCTTTACAAATTCTAACGACATACTGTCCTAACCAGCAGCCTTTCCATTTTGACGGACGAACCATCTCTTGTACTATCCCAGACTATCTCATTCCCCCCCCCCCCCCCGTCTGCTTTATTACATCACCTCAGACTGTCTTATGAACCTCACAATCCTCCTCTTCATTATAGTCCTCTATCATCCTATTTTCAGCATTGCGGACTTGTTCACATTTTATTCATCTTTAACACCGACAGCTGTGATCGCCTCAGCAGGTTTAACCTTCTTCGTTGACATTTTATAAACTAAGCCCCCTAGGACTCTTGTCGTTTCATCTTTGAAAAACTTCTTTCAACTATTTTTTTTTTTTCTTCTTCTTTTATATACTTCGTCAAGTATACTCTATATTTCCCAGGTTTCTGTGTCTTTCACTTCATCTTTTTCTTTCTATACCTCTCTTCATAATTTATACATTTCCTTCTTCAAGAACTGCTGGTTTTACGTTGCGCTCAAAGGTGTCACAGCGTGTCGAGGGAGAAACTGCTAGGGGATTGGTTGTGGCTACCCACGTTTACATTTCTCCAACAAACTTTTCCAAAAGCAACATGTTTTTTATTTATAAGTTTTTTCTTACTGATGCTCCTACTGCTTTGGACTTCCTGCTTTTAGTGGTCGCTTGATCCTACACCTTAATGATAATTAAACAGAAGTCAGTTTGGGCTGCTTTGTTTCTGAGTTATAAAACTAGGAGAGAGAAAGAGGATTCGTGAAAACTTTTTTTTTCTTCTTGGAAAAAATCAAAAGATGAATTTCCGGTGAAAACTAATTACAAAAATTGACACTGTCGCAGTAAGATTATATATAATAATATTTAAAATAATGTTACATCAGAAATGGTGTTTGCAATTATTTGAAACACATTATTGATGTTTTAGGATGAAAGGTCACGTTTGATGAGAAGGACAATTGTTAGATATGCCTGTCTTTCCTTGACGATAACATTAAGAATGATGTGTCCAACAGTGAAAAAGAGGTTCCCTACAATGCAGCATATGGTTGAAGCTGGATTGATGTTACCTAATGAAAGAAAAACATTTGATAAACTTGAGGAAAAAACGGTCCATCCTAAATACTGGTTACCTTTAGTATGGGCAGCCTCAATAATAACGAGAGCTAGACGAGAAGATAAAGTAAAAAATGATTTTGCACTTAAAACCCTTATCGATGAAGTGAACAAATTTAGAAGTGGATGTGGTTCTCTTCTTAACTATGATTGGATAAGTGTGCCATTGGTTTACACACAAGTAACAGACTACTTTTTTAATTTTTATTTTACATACTGTTACGTGCTAAGACAAGTAAAATACGAAATAGTAGTGTAATTCCATCCCTTACTGGGTAGCTCTGCATCACTCTTCCTATAAGGGATGTAGATTTTCTTCCTTTATGAGAACAATCGCTCCAACATTAATAGATGGATAATGTTTCGCCCACCTAGATACTCCGCAAGTGAGTAAGTTGGGCTTCAGACCAATTCTTCCAAATCTGAGTGTAAGAATATTTACGCATCCATCTCTAGTCGTGATTCTTCATTGCTTCATTATTTTCGCTGATTAAAAATGGCAGTGGCTCTAAGGAGAGGAAATGACCATGTGTCAGGATGGAAAGATCATCAGGACTCGATGAGAAGGGATCTAAAGGTCGTGAATTTGAAATCGCTTCTATCTGGCACAATAGAGTACTTTATTCCTCAAACGTTAGAGCGTGATTTTTTAAGGTTCGTCTTAGATGGTGCTTCATGGATTTAACGCCCACCTCTCATAAGCCACCGAAATGAAGGAAATAAGGAGGGATAAAATGCCATGGTACGCCTTGATTGGCATAAATACTTTTTATTTTATTTTGGTGTCTTTGGACAAGATTAACAAACCTAGTTCTCTAAATTGGTTCACAGCTCCAACGAATGTGGTTCCAATATCAGAAAACACGTTCTTACAGGGACCTCGTTGCGCGAGAAATCGATTAAAAACAGCAATGAAAGAATATGTTTTCAAGTCACTGACTGCTTCAAGATGAATTGCCTTCGTTGAGAAGCAGATAAATAAACAGATATAAATTTTCATGAAAGAAGCATTTCTTCTTGTGTGCTGTTTTATTAAAATAGGGCCAGCCTAATCTGCATCAATGTTAGTAAAGGCTTTGCTTTCAGTTACTCTTTCAGCCGGAAGTGGCCCCCATCAAATGTTGCTGAAAACAGGGTTTGACTTTAAAACGATGCAATTGCGAATCACAAAAATTGCGCCCTTTTGATCTGAGGATAAGAGATGTTGTTGTAAAGGAGACAGTGCCTTTTGACCAACCGAATGTTGTGGAGGTGACTGTGCCTTTTATCCGGCTCGGAAGACCAAATGTTGGGGAGATGACTATGCCTTGTTATTCAGCCCCGAGGACCAAATGTTGTGTCTTCAGGCGCTTTATCCTTTTTGAAGGAGCTTATCCTTTGACACTAGTGGTGGTTCTATTAAAGGTCTGTTTGCGATAAAAAGAAAACTGGTATAAATGAATACTATTTCCGAACATTTGTTAAGTGGACTGTAATATATAATATATTAACAAACCAGCTTGGACAGACATACAGAGACTGACTCTACACAAGTTCAGCTAGAAGCGCCAGTGAGGCTCAACACATTCCTATCCGTATATTTTTCCAACAGTCTTTTTTTCGTATTAAATGTTTTTATTCTAGCTATATGCATTTTTCCCGTAGGCTAATTACTATATATATTTGGTCAGCTTGCCACAATACTATAGCAGATATTTGAGTCCACTAAGATTCTATACTACACAGTTTTTTGATGCTCGTTAAGTAGCTCATGTGTATTTGGGAACACGCTCAATAATATCTACAGAGAAAGATCTTCCAAGAATGCTATTTAGTTCTTATATTATGAAATTGAAAACTCCTTATCCTCCTATATCTTATTATTCAAAAATAATAAACGTTACTGTATTTTGGGTACAAAATGTTAATGCGTACTTAAAATAATCAGTCCATCAGATATTATTTAATTTAATGTGTAATTTATTCTTTGCCAGAAAGAGAGAGGCACAAAGAATTTGAAAGTCCATTAAGAAAAAATATTTTTTCCTATTGTATTCATTGTGGCTTGCTTAATATTATTCCTATTTAATGGTTCTAATATTTTTATAAGTACAAGGGTTTTGATTATCTTATTTTTTGTGTGTGTTTAGGTTGTAACACTCGCAGTTTTTACATACTTTATGGCAAGTTTAATGGGAAATCAATATTTAAATCCGCAGAAAGGCTATCCAACTCATACCATTGACCTAGTGGTACCAATTTTCACATTGCTCCAGGTTCCTCTTTTATCTAGTTATTTTGACTAAGGCTTATCGAATAATATAATCTTCAAAGCATTATATTTTTTTTTTTTAAATTTAAGGCGCTTCAACATCTATGGTCATGGTCATTGGCGCCCGGAAACTTCTCAGTGTACTGCCGGCCTCCGGACAGTGTTCTCTCGCTACAGACAACACTGTTCCTTCACCGAACAGTGAGCTGTAGAGGCTCCTAGGAAGAAAAAATCTAAGGGTAGCACTGGACTCGAACCCGGGACCTCCGCGTGGGAGTCCAACGCCACTTCAGCTTAGCTAATCCCTCCCCTATTTATATATATTTTTTTTTTCGGCTGTATATATACTAAAATTATATTTTTTATGACAGTGCCTAAAGATCGTATAACAATTTGCTCTTCATAAATGCTAAATAATCATATGTTTTTACTTATTGTTATGAAAAAATTAATTTTATTGTTTCATAGACATTTCCATGTATTGAAAGAAGAATCGTAGATATTTCTGAAAAAAATTGGGTGATTGGAACATTTTTGCCCCATGTTTTTTGATATGAATTTGTCTTTAAAGTGGATTCTGGGTGTGAGAGACAATCACGCCCAAATGAGCCTCATTTCTGCCGAAGTAATTTCAAATTTCAACACCTCGGCTAAAAATAGATAAAGCGCCGCGTCATTTTGATCTTTTAATAAAGAGGAAGGATGAAAGTTTATGCCAGTACCGCTTCGTCATTCGTAGCGGTCGGACATTGTGATCTAAGCACGCGTAAGTGAACCACGATTTTCGACTTTACGGATTACAAAGTACAACTAGAATTACAAAAATTGGGCACGATGCATAGAGCACAAAATTCCAAAGAGAATAACACCGAAAACGCTGGGCCCGTGCCCGAACCCAACGCGCAGTACTGCCACGAATATAGGCAACGTAAGCGCGCTCGGATAACTCAGGCGGCATCTGACGAGCCTGGGTCAAGTATGGATATAGATTTCGTTGCTGATTAGATGTAGAGTGCAATGGAGGTGGGCCGAGACCCACGGACCCACTTAGCATACCCAATATGGTGGCCGGGGCCCAAAATTGGACTTGTACCAAGTTACTACTTGTAATAATTTTAGTTGCTAAACTACTTTAAAAAAAACTCAAGCATAAGTCGTAACGGATTGTAGCAGACACTCGATTACTTTCAACTGGTACGGGTCATGTGGCAGGCAAACGTAGTGTTCTCAGAGATATTGACTGCGAAGGTGACAGCAGGGATGTGAGTGTCGAACAGAGAAAATCATAGATTCTGAATAGTGACAGGTATAGTGAACTCTGCAAGTCCTACCCTCTTTCATCGCAACCATCAAGTCAAAATGTTCAACTCATAGCAATTCCACAGAGTAAATGTGTGCAGAAAATCGCAGATGACTTGTCACGGGATTCAAGAGTGTCGCGGAGCGAGCCAACGCAATCACGCGTACACAAGATGAGTCTCGCAGAGAGCGGCAGCATGTTGTACGAGATTGACTTGGCTACATATGATTACTGTAAATGTCGATGTCGAAGATGGAATCGTGAATGGGGCAATCGAAACAATGAGGCACATTGAGATATTCGACAACAGTAAAACCGATCCACCGATTCACTTCAACTATTATACCTACCAGAGCCTCATTAGGAGTGTTAATGGAATTTCCAGATAACATTTGGCGGCACTTAAAAATTAAAAGCATGCCCTTGACAATGAGCAAGGCTGGAGCATTAGACGAAGCATGGATACCGATAGCATTACGGATCAGCAATATAAGTCTAGGCGGAACGATCAAATGTAGGCGCATCCAATTTCCACTTACTCCAATGTGCGCTGACCATTCACAAGTCTTAAAGTCGTACATTCGATTCGAGTGTATAGGATTATAATAAGAACCAGCAACAACAATTTGTATATGAGGCCATGCATCAACTCATGAATCTCGAGGGCCTTTATCTGACAAATGAGAAGAATCATTACAGATTCTAGATAATGTTCTGACGGGGTTCCCGTCAGTCAAAGAAATAAGAGACGATACGAGTGTCTCTGGAGTAACTCGTGTCTCGTATCTCCCTCCATACTGTAACACAAGCGATCAAAGAATTTTGCACAGCCTCTCGGAGAGCCCCCACGCCCTATGTCGACATTCATCTTAGTCAATCTAAACGTACAGAGTCTGCAAGCGCATATGTGGGTCGTACTGCGAACAAGTTATTACCGAAGGCGGACATTATCGTTCTTCTTAGACTTGGTTACGAGACCCAGATCTTAATGGAAAACTTCTCTCGCATTGTATCCGAACGATGTGAAAGAAACAAGGGACGAGGTGGTGGCGTAGCAGTTACATCCCCAGAATCAACTCAGACTGTTCGAAGGTTCCAGTTGAAATAAACTCTTGCCACATTTGGAGGCAGTGTTGCGTGTAAGGTCGCATATTGGAAAAATTGCCATAAAAAAGATAACTATCAAAAGATAATCATCAAATAATTTTGGCAAGCATCTATATACACCCTGGACTCTCTTATAATGACATTAAGCTGCTCATCAAACGCCATTTGATACAATACACTGAATACGCAGAGGCATTCTATAACTATTGCTTGACGATTTCAACTCTGGTGACGAAAATCTAGAACTCTTACGTGCATACATTCAGAAATTCTTTAAACTTGAACTAGTGAATGATTTGAACAAACAACCACGCAAGGGAAAACTTGTATAGATTTGAATTTGCAAGAAGTATTAAAATAATTTCAAAGCTATATGTATCCTATTTCTCATATCAGTACCCTGTATTTAAATGTAAGTTAAAATGAATTAAATGATCAAACAAAAAATTTTATTTATTCAACATATTTTAAACGATTGACGTTTTCACGAAAATAACTTCGGCAGTGTCTTAAACACTGCCTAACCCATTTTTGAGTCACATTTTTACCTTTTTTTTAAAAAACTGAGACTTAAACAAATGTTTACCTCTTGTTCTTTTTCTTTATTGAATGATTTTTCTTTTCTTTTTTTTTTAAGAAAAAATTATTAATAAATCAAATCTTGTGTTTGAAATAGTTTGTTTGAGTTAATGAACTTATTACACTTTATAGATATTTTTTTGTCGATTTTAACTTAGAGTGAGCAGTGAGAGGCCTTGTAACATCACTGAAGTGCGATTACCCGAGAATCTAGTCTTTGCGATTCTCAAAGATGACATTCCAAAACATTAGATCAACTTAGTTTCCATTTACACACTAAAATTATCTACTTAACGTATTGCTTATTCTTTACAAAGATTATAATTATAGTAAGGACTATTATAATTTTTTTAACTTTTTACTCACAGTTTTTCTTCTATATGGGCTGGCTGATGGTAGCTGAAACATTGGTCAATCCTTTCGGAGAGGATGATGATGATTTTGAAGTTAATTGGCTTATAGATAGAAATCTCCAGGTAAAACATTATTTAGAATCTATGCACTACGGGTGGTTATTATGTGCACCCACATTTCTCATTTTATAATAGTGGATCAGTCTCTTAAATTCTATCACTAAATTTTTGTGAATAAAAATGAACATTTTTCTACTAAACGAAGAGAAAGTCATTGCTTCTATCAACCACACTTCCATGAGTTGAGTGATTAAAAAAAGTGTTTCAAAAGAGTGTTTCTCAAAAGAGTATTTCTAAAATATCTACTTAATGACTAAAATAGCTCAAAATTATGTACTAAGTTTTTAAATTGTTTATTAATTTATAGTCTAGATTAGGTTTAATTAAATACAAGATTAACAAGGTAAAATTTTATATCCATTGCACTGTTTTTATTTTATTAGTTTAGGACCGTTGTTTAATTGCTGCGTTCTCGCCTTAGGTTTAGGATAAGGCTTCATTTCCTGTGGAAAGTCTAACGGTTTTAAGCAGCATTGTGAGGGGAGATAAAGTTAGAAGTGAGAATGATAACGAAGCCAGAAATAAATGACGATTGAAACGGCGGGGAGCTGATCACTCCCCAAAAAAATCGCCATCTGGCAGGCCTTGGGTTATTGGGCAAGATTGGTTAGTTGCCAAGTTTTGGTTAGTTCAGTTTAGCATCGAGATATTTAAATTCTCTCAAGTAATTCATAGTAATGAAA
Organism: Triatoma infestans; assembly: GCA_011037195.1. Lineage (NCBI taxonomy): Eukaryota > Metazoa > Arthropoda > Insecta > Hemiptera > Reduviidae > Triatoma > Triatoma infestans. Next base: position 256,031 of record JAAEAF010000120.1, on the reverse strand, counting down.
AGCATTAAAAAAGAATCTGCTCTAATAATACAATTTATTCAAGAATTTTTTTTTTTAATTATAACGTTACAATAATTAGTTGGGTTGACCATAAAAATATTGGTGGAGTTTTTGCTTGTATACCTGAGTGGCCTCTTATTTGGAGCACTCTATGTCAAAACCAAGAAAGTTTATGCACATTTAAATTTAAACTGACCAATACCACTTTGAAATCACTTTTTTTCAGAAAATGTTTAAATCAATGTGATACATTTCTGTCTATGCAGCAAGCATTCCAATTTTAAAGAAAATCGTAGTTGTTTTCGAGAAAATTCCAAAATCTCAACAATCTATTCTGCAAAATCGCAATTCCGGTTAATCGATTTTCTACAAATTTGAAATTCTAATAATACTTCTAAAGTGTATTAATATTATGTAAGTGGTAAAATCATAAATTATACTGAAGTGTATTTTAGAGGAATGCATGATGCACTTGTTCTCCTAACCGCAAAAATCATTTTTCCCAGAAAATGTTTCAAATAAAAAGAATAGGTCTTTATATATGCATATAAGGTGTTCGAAGTTTAAAGCAAATCGTTGAAGCTGTTTTCGAAAAAATTACGAAAACCTGAAAAAATCATTCAGTAAAGTTGCATTTCCGCTTAATGGATTTTGCTCATGGAAATCTTCGTATTGCGGTGGTAATGCCTAAACGGAATACCAAGTTTGAATTTCCGGCGATTTTTCTTTCTTTTTTTTTGTTTTTTGAGATATTCTGTTTTAACACAAACAAAACCATTCGCTAAAAACATGTTTACTCGTATTCAGAGGTCCGCAAAACTTGTATTTCTGAAGAAAACTCAATTTCGAAAATCTAACATAAGATCGTAATACTTCCTCGCACTAGCATAAGAGAAAGTAAAAAGATTGGCAGAGAAAGATGACATATACTTAACAGGAACATGTTGAAGTCAGTTCATGCTTCTTACTAAAGCGGCCCCTACACGGTCGAGTTCAATATTGGTATTGACAATATATCCATCAATACTCGTGCTAACCGGTCTCAATACTTCATTACCTTACACGATCAATATTATTGTCAATAACTTTGCTCAGTACTTACTACTTCTGCCACTAGGAGAGTGAATCTACGTGGTTTTACTCGGTTTAGATGTTTTTTCCCTTCCAATAAAAGAATAATCGTACAAAAGCTTGCGTAGCTATTATTTTGGCGTTTGGCACTACTCGTCAAGTGAAACGCAAACACTGGATGAAAGAATGGTTGAAGAAGAGAGATGAATATTCTCATTTAGTACTTTTGACGGAAATCAGCTTCTACGATGTTGAAGATTTCAAGAACTACTTTCGAATGGATGAACCTACCTTTAACAAACTGTTACAGATGGTTGAACCATTTTTGAAAAGACAGGAGAGAAAGTATAAGTGTTAGGGAAAGATTAGCCTTAACCCTGAGGTACTTGTCCACAGGAAGAAATTTTGAAGACGAAGTTTTCAGACATAATGTCCCAACAACTATCAGCAAAGCTGTAATTGAAACCTGTGAAACCTATATATACGTCCTACAAGACTTTGAAATAATTACAATTTCCTTTAAAAAATGTATGTTTGAAGTTTTATTTTAATACACAGATCTTGCCCAAGAACCTCTACTGGATCGTGTTTTGAACTGAACAATAATGAAGGGACTATTTAATTGACTATATGAAATATATGTTAATCAGAAAATTAAGATTAAAAAATTACAATTATCTTTAAAAAAATGCATGATTGAAGTTTTATTTTAATACACAAATCTTTCCAAAGTACCTTTGTAAGGTATTGTATCACTGTTGTTGATGTTAGTTTCAACGTTGTATAAAACTACTGAACTGATTATAGATGGAAATATTGGCGCCGCCCATCACAGTTAATTTTATTGTCAATATCCCCTCCAATTCTCAGTATTGAAACACGAAAATCAGAAAATCCGGAATTCATCAATACTCTTATCAATACCAACCGTCAATACAACTTTTTCACCTTACACGGTCAATATTATTGGCAATACTATTGACCGTGTAGAGTGCAACCCATATGCTCTTAGAAATGTTGGAATACAAAAAACAGTGCCATTCCACAATCTTACGATAATATATATGTATGTATCCCTACAATTAGGGTAGAGATTTTTTACATTTTTTTTCCCTCAATAATATAACAAGTTAAATCTACTGTTACCATTTAGTGGAGAATAAGCTATTTTGCTAGCTGCTCTCTATATTTTGTAAATAATGAATACTATTTTATGAAATAAATCAATTTATTCATTCATTCAATTATATGGAACACATATTATATGATTTTATTGATTGTCATCATAATTATAAAATTATTTAGATTTCATATCTTATTGTCGATGAAGTTCACGAAGATCATCCAGCACTTGTTAAAGATCAGTATTGGGAAGAAGTTTTCCCAACAGAATTGCCATACACAGAAGCAGCTAAACAATATTATATGGAACCATTTCTTGGTTCAACGCAAGATGTAGAAGTTCCATTGCATCAGAGAGGCATCATTTTAATGCCTGTCAGTGTTGAGGCAGAATTTTCAGTTAAACATATTGAGGTATAAATAAGATGAATTAGAAACTATTTCGAGCTAAAAACTAATTATTTGATGCACTGCACTTGTGCCTCCTTATAGAGTGGTCAAACAAGTCCATTACAGATAAAATCAATATTTTCCATGAAAACAAAAAACAGTTCTTTTGCTAATAATGCTCCAAGAAGAATACCTTCTAAATCTGTCTTGAGTATGATAAGAAAGAATATTAACGAAGATTATATCAAGTTGTCCAAAAGTAAGAAACTATTAAATTCTGTTTTATTTAACAAAACAAAATATTTTGATAATTATAAAAATAAAAAGAATATTTGATGTTAAAGAAAAATCTGAAGAAATGGATGGAAAATCTCACAACAATTCGCTATTAATTACTAATAAATCACAAGCATATAGTGTAAATTCAACTAGCAGAAACAATTTCAATGATTTTCAAGTAAGTAAATTTCAGTAAAACATTCGTAACTATAAAAATGTTAATATCACTATTGGCTATTAGAAATGAAATCTATTTTTTGGGGCTTTAACAATAAATAGGAGGACATATTTAGAATGTCGGATTTCTCGATGGCTGAATCACTAGAAAAGAGCCAATCATGTATAAAAACTACTATTACCAGGGTAAAGAAAGGCAAGAAGAATTCAACTCAGGTAAGAATTAGTGTTGGTAATAAATAATGATTTCTGATATGAAACTCACTTTCTCTTACTGCTAGTCTCACATTCTTAATAAATTTTTAATTTAGATTGTAATTTTTATTAAACGTTTTTTTGCCTTTAATAAATACTACATAGATTACATTATAAATATACTAAAGTGGCAGTTTGATTTGTTCTGTTTTAATTCCAGTTCAAATTCAATTAATTTGTTCAATTTAACCTCGATAGGGGATATCGGAATCAGGAGTTTGTTATCCTTTCTGATAGCCAGGCAGCCATTAGAGCTCTGAGCTCTTACGTTATCGGCTTTAAGTTGGTTTTGATTGCTTAGGCAAACTCAATGACTGACAAAGGGAGGAATAAAGTCTCCCTTTTTTTGGTGCCAGGGCATGTGGGCGTTGAACCGACGCTCTGGTAAAGAGCGTCGCTGCATCCCCACTCTTGGGGCCTCAACCTCAGCGACCAGTTTCTTTTAAGCGAACTCAAGAAAGAGGAGAAGGTGACGAGGTCACAACTATGGAACTCCCTCCCAGGGCTAAGGCAGGCAAAGATCTGCTTAGGAGATTACAACCCAAAATAATTTCAATTTCGATTCTGAAACTATTCAAATTTGTAAATTCTTTGAATTTCTTCGCCCTAAGATAATAGTAGGAGAAAGGATATATTACAACCTCATAAATACTATGCTACAACTCTATAAATAAGAGGTATCTTTTTATCTTAATCTTTGAGATTAAATATTACAGAAATTCCAGGAAAGTTTCTCTTCAGATGCAAATCTACAAGTAAATGACAATGGAGGACTAATTAAAAATGAACTTTTAAATAACAACGCAAAAGTTAATAATATATCTTGTGCTAACGATAACGGTAATCATTTTTTACTTAACCAAGAATATAAATATTAGTCTTTTAGTTCCAAAATTACTATATTATATTAAATCTACTTAATTGTATCTGGTTGTTATATAACAACGACGGAAAAAGAATGCCGAGGTAAATTGTTTTCGCATTCAGTTTGTGTACTTTGGGAAGGGGGTTGTTGTGTGACCTACAAGGTCTATTCTCTTAGACCCTTAGGTGCCATAGGCTAGCCTACAGCACCCTTTCAGGTGCCATGGTCGAGCCTCTCACCTACAGCACCTCACCAGGTTAAGATCCCTAAGGAATCTTATTATCCTGGAGGGAGGATAAATTCCCCTCCTCCTCCTGGTACGTATCCGTTAGGAGATGTATTGGAGTTTCCTCCATCCCTCCAAAGAATCTACACTGCTGGCACTCAAGGGTATAACTATCCTGATATGATCTATATAGTTCATACCAGGATTTCTGTAACTTTTAATTATATCGACAATTTTGTATAAGAAAATACTTTTTTCTATCGACTTCCTATGTAATGATCAGTCTATGGTAATAAAGGTTCAAAAAAAGAAAAAAATACTCTTGACAAATGTCGGAAATGCCTCTTAAGGAAAAGATGTACGACAAACAACATTTTTTTCTTTTATTTTTCACATTTATTTATGTAAAAACGATAATATTTCAATGTATTTGGGAAAAAATAATTAAATAAATAAAAAAATCAGTCAAAAGTTCTCTTCTTGGACCTGTGAAGTCATCCACAGCTTTCCACTCTTGCAGAAATTGACAATATTGTGGTCTCTACAAACATTTGCGAAGCATCTGTACTTACCCTTGTGGGGCGCTCGTGGTCTTATGTGGCCAACGCTGGAGGGTTTGTTAGCCTTAACTTTAGGTTGTCAAAAGCACTCTCATGCTTTCTGACCAAACCTATTTAACTTTTGAACTAAGAAGACTCTTTAAGGGACATACAAGTTCCGAATAATGTGGTATTAAGTTATTTAAATAGTTCGTCATTTCTAGTAACCTGCGTAAACCGGCTTTATCTGCCGGAGACTTCATTTGTTCACCGCAGATATTTTTTCTTGATCCGGAAGGATTACCCCATTTTCGACTATATGACCCAAGAATTGTACTCGCCTTACATTCACATTTGTCTAAATTTAATATAACTCCTCGAGCTTTTAGTTACTATAGAACATTTGTGATTCTATGATTAAGCTGTGCCTCTGTTGCTCCATAGATTAACACATCAGCCTAGTTGATGGCTTCCTCTAATCCCCCCAATACTTGACTCACCCTTCTCTGAAAATGCTTCGGTGCTGAACGAACCCGAACGGTAATCGTTTAAAGTTAAATCTACCATATGGAGATTAAATATGGTTAATTTTGTACTTGTTCGGACAGGATATATCTGCCAAAAACCAAATTGGCATCATTTTTGCAAAATAACTAGCTCCTCCTATCTTTGACAACTTTGACAGAGGTAGTTTCAGACGCTCTCTTTTTGCATATTTGTTAAGCTGTGTGCAATCAACGCACAGACTCGGCTGCCCAGATTTCTTACGCACTGCAACCAACGAAGACTACCACTCCGTTGGTTCTGTAATTGGCGATGTAACTTCCATTTGAACCATTCGTTCCAGTTTCTCCTTTACTCTGTTCTTTTAAGGCAATGGCACTCGTCTTGGAGCTAAAACCGTAAAAAGTTGGCGTCCTTGCTTATTTTAATAGTATAAGGATTGTAATCATCATAGATTTTCTTCAGAAACTTGATTATATTCCTAGACAAACTACTCTGAGTTATTTTAGCCAGATTAGACGAAGTTCGCTTATGCCCTTTTCTAGAAGAGTAACTACTCGGGTACTTGAAAGCCTGGAAATCATTTATCTCTCACTCGAGCTTTGAAAAGTACAGATGGCTGGAGCTCTGCTCTCTGCTGGCTTCCTATACCTCGACATCGAGCTCCGACGGTGAGCTCCTGGAAAGTATGTCGTAGGAAGGTTCTCTGCAGTCTATTTTTCGTATACCCACCGCCAGTTTACTTAATGTCATAGCGTCACACAGCACTGCCATCGCGGGTAGAGTCAACATTCTCACCAATTTCCTATGGCTATTTCTTTTAGCTTCCTTACCTCTTGTTGTAGGTAGTGAGCTCGTCAGTGTAGCTCCAGTGCACTTTTCTTATTTAAGAGACTGCGCTTTCGGATCTTAATTTTGAGAAATTTACCCATCAGCGGCATCAATTCTACCAGGAAGAAAATTGGTTTCAAAGACCCCTAAAATGATCTCGTTTATCTCTTTCTTCTCTAACTTTAACTAAGTCGCAGCTTTTATTTGTGCGAACACGATTTAGATTACATTTCAGGTGGTATTAAATTCATTCCATTCGTGCTTCTGGAGTACCTCCTAAGAAAACCCCCAACACCGAACCTCCAGTCTAACACAATGATCTTATGATTAGAAGGAAGGGTTCATCCGAGACCTTCCAAGCCCAAATGAATGCACTACAGATCTAGAGATCTAGATTTGAATTGTTCTGAACACAAAAATGTGGGACCCCTTGCATTAAATATGTCTAGATTAGCATTGGAAATATATTCCAAAGTTTCTCATTTCTTCTATTGTGTTCTCGATTCCCCGCTATTTTTCAATCCATTATTTGTGTAGTACATATGTACATATGCAATATAATATGTACATACTGGTTTAGGGGAATAGCTCCAAGCCACAATTAACTAGGCACTATGCATGGATAGACCATGCGCATGCTCTGTACTCATTCCTAGTGATGTGCAATAGTGTAATTTTTCAACATTAGCACAAGTTAATGATAACTGATGAATTCAGATTTTCAAAAACTTGCTAGATACTGGTATTACATCTCTACAGAATACTTTGGGATTCAGATTGAAGATTTTCACAGACTTTCAGATAAAAAAATATTTGGTCATCAGTATCAAGACAACAGTTTTAAGTTTAGCTTGATTAATATGTATAAGATGGTTTTTGGAATTTGTCTCTTTGAAATAATATAATTTATTCAATTACAAATTTTTTCACACAATTTTAGGAAAACCTAAAAGTCTAACTAGCAGTGATATGAATACACTAGTTTATTTCAGTGAATCAGAATATAAAACTGTAATAGCAAATCCTAGTATAAGAAGTCATTGGAAACGAGATAAAACGGATAAAATTATTTTTAATAAATCAGAATTGTATTTGGACAATTATATGTCCAGATTTAAATCAAAATTATTAGAAAATATTTCAAATAATGATGATATTTGCCCAAAAAATATTAATAACCCAGATACTAGTATAACAAGTAAGAATCTTCAAGAATGTTCTGAAGTTGTTCAATTAGATCAACAAATTTTATTAGAAAAAGAAATGCCTGTCGAAGAAAGAACATCATCTTTAAATCCACTTCAATCATTTACAGTTGTTGATATAAACAATATCAAAAAGATTCCATCAGATTCTACAAATATAACAGATGGAAACGATAAAATAAATTAATGTATGTTTGGAAAATAAGCCAGCTGTACAAAATGACAATTAATTTAATAAACAAAGACAGCTGATGATTTTTCGTTTGTTTTTTTTAAATTAATCTGCATTTATCAAACCGATAGACCACAGTAGGAATATTTATTAATATTTTTAGATATAATTTAAAAGTATGTAAATATTCAATTTATTTATGCAAAAAGTCTTTTCTTCTATGCAACTCAAAAATTAAGTAATGTGAGGAGAAGTTTGTGAGTTGAAAAATATTAAAATCCGGTTTAAAAAAAGAGATGATAAAGTTCTTAGTAGAATCAATGAAACAATTTCAAAACACTAACTTTGTAATTATTATTCAATAATAAAATACATTTACATTTGAGAGTATTTATTTTTGCAATTTAAATAAAAAACTGCAATGAAACGGCTCACAATTTATCTTATTACATTCCCACATCTCAATGAAATTGAGATATACATTTTCTTTGAACTCATATTCTGGCACAGGACAGAATACTGAGTCCAAGCTCTTTATAAGACGGAGCCTCACACTGCACCGCGGTAGACAGGCTACTGATTGTATTGATGATAATAAATCCTGGTATTATTTTAACATCTTTCAAAAATTTAAAAATATTTCTTCGTAGGGTCAATTAAATTAAATTAAAATTATATGCTATGATAAGTTACACATTTACAATACGTTCAGCTGCTATTCTCGCAAATGTTCTTATTTCCATTGCCTATCCAGCTTGCAGTGTATCTATTTTTACTTTCTCTTACTCCTGGTAAGAGAATTATTGCATTCGGGTCAAATTTTTGAAATTGAGTTTTCGCTGGAAAAACATGAGAGAATTGTTTCTCTATGAACATGAATTCTGTTGTGAACACTCACTCACACAAATTTCTCTTACCCCATTTTATTTGACTGTATTATTAGTGTAGAACAATATTTAGTGTCTGTTATCTCTAAATTACACGGAAATCATCGCCCTTTTCGCGAAAAAACTCAAAAACCTTTTCAGTAAAATCGCACTTCCGGTTAACCTATTTCTTCAACTTTGGAATTCCAGCAGTGCTTATAATGTGTCAGAGATATTTTCCATGATAGCCTGCTTCTTTTTGTGGTCATCATAAGTATGTTTTTGGCAAAACAGTGTGATAACATAGACTTGCACAGAGCAAATTCAATTAATACCCTCTTAGTAAAAAGGAGTAGTTCTTTGGAGGAAAACATAACCCCTCTCTTCCTTCAGAAGCTTCTTAAATGAATTTTTCCCGAGAAATGTATTATAATGGAAGTAGTAGCTATTAAGTGTAGTTAATATTCGATGTTTAAAGTAAATCGTTGGAGCCGTTTTCGAGAAAATTGCAAAAAACTGAAAAATCTATTCAGTAAGGTGTTACTTCCGGTTTACCGATTTAGATCAAAACCTTTTTGTCGGGTCCCTTATTATCAAGTTTGAACTTTTTCAATTTCCCATTTTTGAGTTACGCCTGACACATGCACCTTATTGGCTTTCAAGATGTAGCGACCCTGAAGACGCTCATTGATACATGGGCGAAACATCTTTTTTTAGCAAACCACTGATGCGGTCTCAAATCGGAAACTCAAGTGTTGTTCATGAAAATGGCCACGGAAAGCTAAAAGATCAATTTTATAATTATTGTAATACCTGTAATAAGAGAATGTCGTATGAGTGTTTCAGATATTTTGTTTTTCACTTTTTATGATGCTACATATACGTCAGATTATATTTTGACAGTTAGCTAGTCGCTAATGCTTGTACATATGTATCAGTAAATAGCTAAAGATAGTATATTAAGTAATTTTATCTGTTTACATTCATTTTGCCCTCATTTTTAATTAAATATACCTTATTTTGAGTAAGTGGATGGGAACGCGTTGTAGGATAACATCTGTAATTTTATCCGTCGCAACATGCTTAATTTTGTTGTAACTGTCCGGTTTCGGATTCTCACCTATCGTCAACAAAGTCTTCTAAGTTTGTGCAGAGAATTGACTTCAACTTTTTGGTACTGTCCTGCACCACAGTTTTTGAAATCAACAAGTTATAACCTTATAACTTCCGCGCACACTGTATTATGTATCTGTGGCCAATGTATCTTTTTTGTTCAAATAAAGTAATATATATGAAAAAAAAAATCACCAATTTGTTTTGTTGTTTTATTTCCTTCTGGTTTATATAAAATAACTATCCAATATGTACATATAATTATGTATAAAAAAAATTACATTTAATTCCAATTATTGCCCTGTGTTTATGGGTGAATCCATAGTATTAAATTCTTCATCGAGTACCCTAAATTCGTAAGCATATTTATTCCTTTCAGCCAACAATCCTATACTGTCACATAGAATAGCCTAACATAATAAAAGGCAATGAATACATTTATTAGGAATATTAAATTTTTTATATTTATAAAATGACATGAAATTACCTGTAAGTAAACTATAGTTTTTACTTTAGAATAATTTTCTATTTTTCTTGCTAATTCCGCTGCTTTTCCCAATATTTTAATGGCTTCTGATGTAATGTCAAATTTTGTTTGCACTGATGCTGCTGATGCTGTAGCAACTTTACTCTTTGCATACAGAACGAGTGCATCAGACATATCGGAATAACAACCATGCGATAAAATTCCAAGTAAAGAACGGTCAATTACTTTTACAGCTTGCGAAGCCAAGCCCATTTCCAGCTAAGCAGAAATAGTTTAATTTATTTATTTCTCTTAAATGAAATTTATACTTAGTTTTATGTTCACACAAAAGTAAATAATTTTTGTCAATTAATACAATTAATTGACATCTCAAAACTTTGCAATATATAAATCTGATAACAAGATGAATCTAAGCCTTGTATAATCAACCAACATAATCATGTACTGAACGAGGCCCAAAAATGGTTTTGTCAGACCTGGGGACTTGTAGAAGGCAATGAAAGTAGTAGATAGCTTGAGCTAAAAAATTTGAGTTGAATAGGAATTGCATAAAAATTGTTAAGGCTAGGATAGATTTTTAAGGGATATAAAAGATCATAAAAGGATGATACGAAGTAACATTTGATGCTTAAGGACGAGTTATAAAAAAAATTGAATTTATAAACTTTTTTTTTAAACTTACAGATTGTTGTGAATCTGAAGGGATAACAAATCATAAGGTCAGATAGAAGCAGACAGGGCTCCTTAGCCATGCGGACGGCAACTTGTCTAGGGGAGTAAACCCTAAAACAAGGAAGAGCTCTGTAGACTTGACAAGCAACTTCCGAAGGGTCGGGCGCCCCTAAATCACTACCTCTGGTCCTTCGGGTTTGGCCGTGGGACCAGCTTCCTCACAGTGTAAAAACCTCTCTGACTACGAATCCTCAATAAGAGGAAAAACCGAACTGTACTAAAAGGCGTCGATCAGGCGAGGATTATGGTTATCGGAGCATGGGATGTTAGAAGCCTTTATAGCGAATCGTTGGGAGAGCTATTAAAGTATAAGGTGGATATTTTGGCTGCGCAAGAGATGGAGGTGAAAGGAGATGTTGTTCCGTTGAGGTCTCGTTTGTATATAGATTGTATCATCTGTTTAAAGTGTAAATATATAAATGTAACTGTTGGGAAGTGGTGAGCTGGAATTTGCCTGTGGGTATGGTAAACAGAAATTGTTGCACACAACATCTACATCTGTAGGCCCTATGTATGTTTGAGTGTTAGAGGTGACATGTGTTGTCACGCTGTTAGGCTGGCATACCCGCAGGGATGCCAAGATTCCTGAAGAAAAGGCTAGTCCACTTTCAAGGAAAAGGTTCAGTTTATATTATAATAATAATAGTTACCTGGATATTTGCAATTTCCAAAGCAATTAATCCTTCCCAATATTCAATTGAGTGAATATTTGCAATATGAAGTGCATCACATAAATTCATGATAGCTGCTCTTGGATTTGCTTTGGCACATAAATGTAAAGCTCTAATACGAAGAACAGGATCATTTGTACTGTTTAGTACTTTAGTAGCAGATTCTAATGCTCCTTTTCCATCACCTTTCATAAGTAATAATTCACTCTGCCTGTAAATTGAATGCTAGCATTATATGCTAATAGTCATTTATATCATAACATAACATTCATTTCACAAAAGTTTACCTGATTAAGCTCTCCATTTTATCCACAGTTGCAAGCTGATTAATTGCTAACTGTGCATGCTGCCATTGTCCCTTGTGATAAGATTCAATGAAATATAATATATTTTCACTCCAAACCCACCATTTTGAATCAGAAACTCTTTCCTTACCATGATTTACTAAAGTCCATGCTATTTGATATTCTCCCTGGAATGATATGAATTTCAATTGTTAATTTAAATTACAGACATCTTTACAAAAATTTATAAGTAAACATACAGAAATTATTTCCGCTAGGATAAAGACACAATATTATCAACTAAGTTAAATTAAAACTAGAATGAGTTCATCTATATTCTGCTTATAAGCTTACTTGCAGAGTGAAGTAGTTAGCCAAGTTTGATATCGCCAAAATGAGTGCATCACCTCCTGTATATAAATGTGTCCCTATGGTAGGATCGGAGGTATCCAGATGAAGTAGTTGCTGGGCATACAAACATGCTAATTCAGTACGACCATATAGAGACCAAAATGCAGATCTTAAAGATAGACCACTTGCCATTAAATCGGACATAGAATGTTGACAATTCAAAATGTCACTTCGGGAGAGCACCTTGATAAAATAAAATTTCCATAAATGTTTTTACAGCAAAATTTTCAAATCATCTTAGTAGCAATTATTTTTATAGAGATATACTGATGCCAATCGACAATGGTGCAGAAAGGGTGACACAAATCAACAGCCAAAATTCTACAGACGGCTTTTACATTATGTAAATAAAATCTGATGTGAAACAGTCACACGACTTTCTTTTCTTCTAATTAATACAATTTAATCAAGAAATATTCTTTAATTGAAACGTTACGTTTAGTTGGGCTGGCCATAAAAATGATAGAGATTTTACTTGTATACTTGATTATACTTGTATACCTGAGTGGCCTTTTCTGGAGCACTCAATTTCAAAACCAAGAAAGCTTGTGCAATTTAAATTTACACTCACTGAAAGACCTCCTCTAAAATAGTTTTTTTTTCAGTAAAATGTTTCAAATAAAATCGTTGTACAGTTGCCGAAAACATTATAAAACACTCAAGAACCTATTTTGAGATATCACATTTCCGGTGAACCGATTTTCTACAAATTTGTCATTCTATCAATGCTATTAATAAACATTATATATTTTTTAGGTGGTAAAACCATATATTATAATGAAGTGGTACTTTAAAGGAAAGCATAACGATACTTTCTAGGGTTCTAGGGTTCCCCTAGAAACCCCAAAAAATCGATTTTCCCAGAAAAATGTTTCAAATAAAAGTGATAGATATGTATGTGTGAAGATAGGATAGGAAGTTTAAAGAAAAGAATTGGAGCCGTTTTCGAGAAAATCATGAAAAATTGAAAAACCATCAGTAAAATTGCACTTCTGGTTGATGTATATTGCCTGAAATCTTCGTGTCTGATGCGGTGGTGCTACCTAAATGGAATACCAAGTTTGAGCTTCCTGCGACTTTTCGTTTTTGATATATTCTGTTAACACCCCAAAACATATATTTCCGGTGAAAACTCAATTTCGAAAATCTGTGGCTCGTTACCATGGATAAATCATTAGGATCGACGACTTACCTAGAACCCCCATCAGACTTAAAAAATAGGCAAATAGCAGAAAAGGACTTCTGGAATATGATCTTAATTTATAAAGCGATAATTCCACTTATATGGCTAATACCTAAACGGATGCGACATTTGGGGATTCTATCCATCCTTTCAATCTATATAAAATATAGTTCCAATCCAGACAGTTATGGACATATTTACTGTCGCGCCTTAATATTTGTCTGATTTTATAGAACACAATGACATTTTTATCATTCCCACAGACACACTTAAAGAAAAAAGTTCTATGAAACTTAGACATCATAGGAATACCTATATCTCGGAGGTAACTTATCTTCACTACCTCAGAATACCGTAAGAAATTTGAAAAAGAAGTGGCCCAGGAATAAACGTAGTAATTAACTGAGGTTAATGTCAGGAGTTGTCGTTAGATGGCTACACCATACATATAATTTGTAGTGGATGTTTTGGAGGGTTGGAAAGATGAGACAATTAGGTTAAGTTAAACTTAATGAACACTGTTTATGAGAATATAAACACTGCAAGGATTTTACACCGTATAGGAGAGGTCAGACACCCTATTTCAAGCGAGCGGCTGGCCTGGTCCCTATTCTCTTTAAGTTCTCCTTCCAATGCCCATATACTTCTCCTTAGCTTGCCCCCTCAGAGAGCTAGTTGTGGGGAGACATGGAGATCCAGTACAAATTCATCCTTATTCCCAAATGAATAAAGGCAATTATTGTTAGTTGTTACACATATTACATTTTTTAATAAATAAATTACAATAAAAAACAAAAATAAAGGAATTTTTACTAGCAATCTGAAGTAACAAGTTAAAAAAATAATGTGCGTTGAATATGTTTTTACCTCAAAAATTTGTTCAGGAATTCCTCCATTTATTGCCGCATGATTGGCATACGACTGTAAACCAAATGAAGATAGATAATGTAAATTTAGCTCCCCACTTTTTAGAATAGATCTTTGAATGAGTACATCCTAGAAAGATTGAAAATAGCTAATAATGTAATTATTTTACTAAAATATCAAATAAAGCATTTGATCGTAAATTACTTTGAACTCTGACTGTAATTTGTACATCCAAGCTTGAGCATGCTGGAGGCAAACATTGTCATTCGCTTCATGTGCTAAAGCTATCGCCTCTTTGAGGGCACATAGGGCTTCTTTCCTTAGAAAATAATAATAATAATAATAATAATATAAATCCTAATCCTAATTTGAATGATGAGTGTTCATGTTTATTGGAACATATAAAAATAATCCATTGAAAGTTCAAGTTTTAAAATTAATGTTACGTTGGCTGTACAAAATAGTGACCAGCGATGAGCAAAGTTACTTAAAAACTGTTTTAATAAATTAGTAGATTTGAGTTAAAACCTATCCCATCAATATAAATACAACGGTATTTGCAAATTAACAATTGTTTAAAAGCAATGTAACAACAGTTCTCCGCCCGGCCACCAGGTTTGCACCAAGTGGACCTTTCACTAGGGAGGCACACCCCCACTACACTAGGACTCTCCTACTCCACTACAGAGGGGAGAACTTTCACCGGCTAGACCCGCCTACTGGACACCATCCCTACCACCTCAGAATCGTATATAAGGGGCCATCCACGACCAGAATAATCAGAGAGAAGTACTCAGCGATTAGAAACTCTTCTAATAGTTTTGGCGCTAGCTAGGCAGGCCCTTAACTAACTTCTCAGAGCATCTGCGCTAGGCAAGAGAGCCAGGCCGTTTACTCATCCAGCGATCACCGTTTCAAGACATCTGCGCTAGGCAGGAGAGCCAGGCCGTTTGTTCGTACAACGATCACCGATAAGTAGTGTGCGCTAGGCAAGAGGGCCAGGCCACTCTACTCGACGAGCGACGATTGACAATCTGTGTCACTCCCTGAGCGAACAGATTGGTCATAGCAACCATTTACTGTATATGCTTTTCAGAATATATGTAACATTTTACTAAGTGTGCTTTGACATTTACTGGGTGTATTTTATTTGCAGAATCACGAATCCTAGTTCCCCACACCCCCGGGATATTTATTCTGGGAGTGTGTTATAAAAGAAATGGCGCCCAAACGTGCAGCACGAGCTCTAGAACGACCATCGACGGAGCGACAGCCCAGCCCCGAATTAGGAGACATAAGCATGCAGCTCACCCCAGAGATGTTGCAGCAGCTGATACGAGGCATCAATCAAGACAGGCAGACCCAGCAGTCTGGCCTAATGATTGGGTGTACCGCACGCTACGGAGGAAAACCAGGAGAGGACCTGGATGTCTTCATCTCCGCAGCAGAGACGTACAAGGAAGCAGCCCGAGTGAGTGACAACCACGCATTAGCCGCACTGCCCATGCTACTCACAGACGTTGCAGGAACTTGGTGGCTCGGAGAGAAGGAAACCACCACAACATGGCCTGACGCCATACAGCAGCTGAGGCGAACTTTTGGACCTAGGAAGTCCAACGATCAGCTGTACCGAGAGTTTTTCAACACGCCGCAGGACAACAAGACCAGCACGGACCAGTTTGTCTGCAGCAAGCGAGCAATACTTGCTCAAATCACCCCGGCTCTGGACATCCATGTTCAGCTGGACATGACCTATGCGGTACTCCATCCCAGGTTAAGGACCCGCATCAGGAGGGAAACTGTCGATACCTTCTGGGCACTCGTGCAAGAGGCCAGACGTATCGAGCAGTATGAGGACCCAGCACCAGCAGCAAAGAAGCCAAACGAGAGGACAGGTGGCACTACCAGGTGTGACTACTGTGGCATCAGAGGCCACTATCAGAAGGACTGCAGGAAGGCAAAGGCAGCCCACCCGCACAAGCAGCAGCCTACAGCACAGGCGGCCTACAGTTGTTTTGGTTGCAACAGACCGGGAGTATACAGGAGGAACTGCCCGGACTGCAACCAAACGAAGACGCAGCAAGAAAGAACAGGCTCTTTCTGTGCTGCCCACATACAGATCCGCACCCGGCAGAGGCCAGCACTCAGCTTTGCCGTGTGGATCCTAGAGGGCACTGGCTTTGTAGACACAGGAGCCAAGACCAGTATAGGCAGCCACCAGCTGCAGACCCTGCTAGAAGAACGAGGACATCCCCTCACCCTAACAACTGCTACAGTGACGCTAGCAGACGGAGAAGAAACAACGCAGCAGGTTGCACAGACGCAACTGCCAGTCAAACTGAAGGGAAGGACAATCCCGACCAGTTTCACATCCTTCCCGGGAGCCCGGAACACCCAGACGTTGCTCGGAATAGACTTCATTGAGGACGCTGGACTTATATTGGATTTTGGAGAACACAGGTGGAGGTTTCATGACAACCCCACACTCTACCCATTCACCAGAAAGGACAAGCCAGCACCACCACAGTTACAGATGGACACTGTGACTATGACACCGCAGCCAGCACTACTCAGCCCACTGCCGCTGACTCCAGTAAAAGGAGACACACAAGTTCCTAGGGAAACCCAGAACACGGTTGTGAAGGTACCACAACCCACATCAGGAAGAATACAGATGGACACTGTGACTATGACACCGCAGCCAGCACTACTCAGCCCACTGCCGCTGACTCCAGTAAAAGGAGACACACAAGTTCCTAGGGAAACCCAGAACACGGTTGTGAAGGTACCACAACCCACATCAGGAAGAATACAGATGGACACTGTGACTATGAAACCGCAGCCAGCACTACTCAGCCCACTGCCGCTGACTCCAGTGAAAGGAGACACACGAGTTTATAGAGAAACTCAGAACACGGTTGTGAAGGTACCACAACCCACATCAGAAAGGATCAGCCCACCGCCGCTGACTCCAGGAGCAGAAGACACACGAGTTTATGGAACAACTCAGGAAGCGATTGTGCAGACGCCACAATTCAGGACAACCATGGTCAGCCCGCTACCACCCACACCAACAAGAACGCTAGTAGAGATGGAAGCTACCGAAGAGGCCATACTCGGAGGCTATGGACCCTCACCACCGGTACAACAGGACACCACCAGGGGTAGGTGGATAATACACCGTTGCGAGCCCACCGAAAGGACTCACCACACGCCCACCAGGCATAGCCATCTAGACTTCCATAGGGTATGGGCGGATGACACCCTATGGCCATCGGAGGAGCAACTACAGCTTTTCACCATAGACGTGGAGCTTAGAAAAGACGAAGGCACCCGGCTCACCCGAGCACAACAGGAGCAGGCTAATGAGATACTTGCTGCTCACGAGGACGTGTTTGGAATTCCTACAGAGCCTACGCCACACGCAGAACACAGGATAGACACCGGAGAGGCATCACCTATAGCAGCACCGCCATACCGGCTATCACCTAGCAGACGTCACATCTTGGAACAGGAGATTTCCCAGATGCTGGACGGACGGATCATCGAGCCCTGCGACAGTGAATGGACCTCACCTGTCGTCATGGTGCCCAAGAAGGACAACACGTACAGGCTATGCATTGACTACAGGAAGTTGAATGCAGTAACTAAAGCAGATCATTATCCACTGCCACGGATAGATGACATCTTGCACACTGCTAAAGGGACGCAGTATATGAGCACGCTAGACCTCAGAGCAGGGTACTGGCAGATCAAGGTGAAACTAGAGGATCGAGATAAAACCTGTTTCATCACACCTTTTGGAACCTACCGGTTTAACAGAATGCCATTCGGCTTACGCAACGCACCAGCCACCTTTCAGAGACTTATGGACAAGTTTCGAACTGGACTCAGCCACATCACACTGCTAGTCTACCTAGACGACCTAATAGTGCTCTCACCAGGCTACGAGGAGCATCTATCAGACCTACAAGAGGTATTTCAGCATCTAGAGAAGTACAAGCTGAAGGCCAACCGGCCCAAATGCCACTTCTGCTGCGAACGAATCAAGTACCTAGGCCACGTGATTACGCCTAGAGGATTCACCCCCGATCCAGAGAAGATCGAAGCTATACTCAAGAGACCCGCACCGAGGAACGTAAAGGAACTTAAGAGTTTCCTTCAGACCTGCTCGTGGTACCGACGATTCATCCCAGACTTTGCCAAGATCGCTCGACCGATGACCTTGCTCACCAGGAAAGCCGCCACATGGACATGGACCACCGACCAAGCAGATGGATTTGACCAGCTAAAGAAACTACTGACGTCAGCACCCATCCTCCAGCCTGCCGATGAGACTCGCCCCTTCACTATCAAAACCGACGCTAGTGCTTATGCTATTGGAGCAGTCTTAGTCCAGGGGGAGAAAGAAGAAGAACATCCCGTGGAGTACGCCAGCCGCCTGCTTACAGCGCCTGAGAGAAACTACACGACGACCGAACGAGAAGCACTCGCCTTAGTATGGGCAGTCTTCAAGTTCAGAGGATATATCGAGGCCAGCCCCACGTTGATAGTCACAGACCACCAACCACTACAGTGGCTGATGACCCTGAAATCACCTACAGGCCGACTCGCCCGTTGGGCCCTGCAATTACAACCCTACGTATTTCAGATCAAATACACACCCGGAAGGAGCAACGCAGTGGCCGACACGTTATCAAGGCCCCCTGAAGAAGAGAATTACGCAGTCTGTACCCTCACTATAGACATGCCGAGGAGAAGCGCTACGGAGATCCGGGAAGAACAGTCCAAGGATCCCGAGCTGAAGAAAATACTAGACGCCTTCACCGATCCAGAGCAAGATGGTGAAGCAGCTAGATGGTCCGCCAGAGGTTATCTAATATCGAATGGTTGCCTTTACAGATACGCCACCGACGAGGAGGTGGACAACGCACAGCTAGCTGTTCCAGTACACGAACGAGTAGCTATACTAAAGGAGTACCACGATGCGCCCACAGCAGGACATAACGGTATTCACAAGACCTACCAGAGGATAATTCAGCATTATTACTGGCCAGGAATGCGACACAGCATTGAAGAGTATATACGAGCTTGCACGACATGCCAGAGGTACAAGGCATCCAACTTGAAGCCCGCAGGACTACTCAGGACCCCACCAATGAACCAGCGATTCGAAGTCATCGCCGTAGACTTATTCGGTCCCTTACCCGAATCAGTCGAAAGGTACAAGTGGATATTAGTCATCGAGGACACAGCATCCCGATGGATAGAGCTTTTTCCCTTACAAGAAGCTACGGCACAGCGCTGCGGAGAACTACTACTAAACGAGTTCTTCTTACGATACGGAATACCAAGGAAGATGATCAGCGACAATGGAACGCAGTTCATCAGTCACGTGATGCAGTACATCACCTTCTGTTTAGGCATTACACAAGCCTTTACACCAGTCTACCACCCGGCAGCGAACCCCGTGGAGAGACGAAACCGAGAACTGAAGACGCAGTTAGCTATCCTCGTAGGAGAAGACCACAGCGATTGGCCAAGGAGACTGCCCGCTATCAGATTCGCTCTCAACACCGCTGAATGTCAGGCTACCAAGATGACGCCTGCATACTTAACGTTTGGAAGAGAATTACGGACCCCCGCAGAGATCCAACATGACTTAAGAGAAGTCATCTCTTCAGAGAATTTCATCGCCGAAATCACGCCAGCCCTCTCGCGCATGGCAGACACCTACTATAGAGCCCGAGACAACCATGAAACGGCTCAGGACCGGCAGAAGAAATACGCAGACCAACGAGCACGTCCCGGACCCCAGTACGCGCCGGAGACCGCGTGTGGATCACTACCCACACACAGAGCAGTAAGACGAAAGGACGAACAGCCAAGTTCGCTCCACGAAGGGACGGACCCTACGTCATTCTACACGCACAGGGACCCGTCAGCTATGAAGTAGCAGCCGAAGACAACCCGACGATACCACTGGGCAAATACCACGTGTCAAGCCTGACGCCCTGCACCGCAGACGCCCAGGAGAAGCCAATCCGAAGGTTAAGGAAGAGAGGCCGACCACGCCATTGATGTGAGCTCAGCCATTGCAAGCAACACCTGAGCTCAAGGGGGAGGATGTAACAACAGTTCTCCGCCCGGCCACCAGGTTTGCACCAAGTGGACCTTTCACTAGGGAGGCACACCCCCACTACACTAGGACTCTCCTACTCCACTACAGAGGGAGAACTTTCACCGGCTAGACCCGCCTACTGGACACCATCCCTACCACCTCAGAATCGTATATAAGGGGCCATCCACGACCAGAATAATCAGGAGAGAGAGAAGTACTCAGCGATTAGAAACTCTTCTAATAGTTTTGGCGCTAGCTAGGCAGGCCCTTAACTAACTTCTCAGAGCATCTGCGCTAGGCAAGAGAGCCAGGCCGTTTACTCATCCAGCGATCACCGTTTCAAGACATCTGCGCTAGGCAGGAGAGCCAGGCCGTTTGTTCGTACAACGATCACCGATAAGTAGTGTGCGCTAGGCAAGAGGGCCAGGCCACTCTACTCGACGAGCGACGATTGACAATCTGTGTCACTCCCTGAGCGAACAGATTGGTCATAGCAACCATTTACTGTATATGCTTTTCAGAATATATGTAACATTTTACTAAGTGTGCTTTGACATTTACTGGGTGTATTTTATTTTGCAGAATCACGAATCCTAGTTCCCCACACCCCCGGGATATTTATTCTGGGAGTGTGTTATAGCAATTATTATGTAGACTTGGGTACATTAAAATTGTATAAACGTTAAATCAAATATAAAAATATTTTAGAAAATATAAAGATTACAATAACGAATTAAACAAAATTCAAAACAGTATATATAATATTTTCTGGGAAAGCTCCCTCTTACAAGCGATGTGTATCAGCTAATTTTTTTTTTTTTTTAATTCTGTTTAATATTATTATATATCTTTCAGGGTCCGTATTTATGCAAAATTAGCATAGAAGGTTCAACGCACAAAATTAATCCTAAATAATAATAATAATTCGTTTTGTGTGCGAAAAGAAATTCTGACCCACTTATGTATAAGTTGCCTGACTGATGAACCATTTAGTGATCCCTTCCATGTAAACAAATATATAAATGCCAATGAAGAACTAATTAAACTTTTAAATAACTTATCTAACAAAAAAAAGTAATATGTACGACCTATAACTTTTTAAAAAATATTTTGAAAGTTGGAAAATTTCTGTTAAACAATGATTCAAGAATGTTATTAGACTCTATTATTGTATTACCATTATTATTTCTACTATCAGTATTAACTAAAATTAGGGAAGTTGAAAATATATATATATTATATATCCACAAAATAGAGAGCTGTTTTGTATTACGGTTTAGTTACAATTGACGGTCACAATTTTGGTCACGTTTTTGTGAAATGCGTTAATACGCAAAATCGGCTGGACGCATTTTAAGTGGCTTGTATCATTTGACAGAATTTTCTTGAGAATGTTAAGAGGGGTGAGGGTAGGGCGCCTCAGGCGTGCGGAGTCCCCAGTATGTATGTATGTATGTATAAGCACTGTATATATATACACAATGCATAAACTAAGTTTGGTCTGTGCAAGTCTGTGATATCACACTGTTTTGACAAAACATCCTGATGATGGGCGTACGCCCGAAACCAGTCGATGACCACAAAAAGAAGCAGGCTACCACGGTAAATATCTTTTGATATCTTAATACTCTACGATACAATTGCTGATGGCCAGGGATACAGATCAGGAGAAATGTAAGATATTGCGGAGAGTACAACGCATGGCTTGTTTGGCCACGGGTGTGAGGAGGACAACACCGACATTTGGCGTCCATTAAAAATAATAATAATAATCATTATTATTATTAGGTGACGTGAGCTGTGCAGAGGTTGTGGCTGTTGCCATCCCTTTACTTAGCGTTTTCGCAAGGCGACAAGCCAAAAGATATTAATAATCTTTTGCTCTAGGGCCGCGAGGTAATACCAGACCAGTTATGCTGAAAAAAAATATAATACTAATGAAAACTGCATGACTTAAAAGAGTTTCATCTTTAGAAAATTGAACGTCTTTCCAAAAGAATATGTCAGTTTAAAAAAAATCAAAACTCAAAAGGATGAAAGTGAGATGGATAATATATGATGGTCATTTGTTGCAAAGGAATGCCTAAAAATATACGTCACACTAACTAATATAATCACCCTTTGTGATTATAAATTGTTTTTACTATTAAACATTATGCCATCCTGTTAACTTAAAATATTATTTATAATATTACAAAGCAAATTAGTGTTTCCATACTTATGATTAAACTGTGCGTGTAGGATTGCTAAATTAAGAGCAGCATATCGTAGTCCTTTACAACGTACTGCTTCATCTTCATAAGAACTGGGAGCTTTACGGTCAAAATAATGAAAAAGACTGTTTATTGCACCACAATATTCTCGGACGCGAAGACAATTCAAATAACTAAGAAAATGCTGGAAAAAATAATATATTATATTAAAATATAGATTTTTAAACAAATAATTGTTGTTATATCTTAAACACAAACATACCGCTTCTGCATGTTCGGGGTTTGTAGCTATAACATCACGTAATTTCGTCTGAAGCTGCTGAGGTGGTAATGCTTGTTGGGGATTGTCAGTTATCAATCTAGCTTGTTGTGCGATGAATAACTCTGCTTGCCTTCGGGACCACAGACCTACAGGAACGTCCCTTTTTTCTCCTTCAGTAGAATCGCAACTAAAAATAATAACTTTCTTAAAAATCAATGAAGTCACAATTTTTTAATGAATTCACTATCCAATAAACTCTGAATTCTGACGTATACAATTATTTAAACAAACCTAATACACATATATCTACCTCTGGTCTGACATAAAACGAGGTGATAGTGTACTGCGCTGAATCATTCCTTCAGATATAGAACTAAGATCCATATCCATTGATAACCTATTTGGAAGTTTTACATCCGAATCTTCTTCTCTCTGAGGAGTTTTCGCAGTAGCAGTATCTACTACATCATTCTTAACGCTCAGTATATAATTTCGAAAAGCTTTATAAATACCAATAGTTTCCGGAAAAGAAAGTTTATCAAAAAACAGTCTTACTCGCCTCAAAAATATACCTACAAAAATGTTTCTCAAGTTAATAAAGATTTAAGCTTTCATTCGTTTAAATACATAAAAAAAGTAAAAATTTCTATATATACCACCGGACTTTACGTCCAAATTCCGATCAGATATTGTGGAGGAGGCGGATAGCGAACATATTTTACCACACATTACTCATATTAACGCATCATATAAAATCTTAAGACCACGACCAGAAATATATATACATTATTTATTATACATTAAGATACTGATGCATATTATTGCATTGATTCATTGCAATTTATACGTATACATAAGGAAAAACTTGTTATGAAATAGAATGGTTGAACTTCATGGTCGTATGAAAGGGATGAATTGCTATTATTGCTATTTCTCAATGTTTCCATTCCCAATGTCCATTTTCTTTTCGTCTTTCTCCGCAGTTACATCTGAATGTTGTATGCAATGTTTCTCCCGTTTCTTATTATTAACATTAAAAGGAATAAGTAAATTAACATTAAAATACGGTTAATTAGCCACCATCGCTTCTGCTTATGGCTATTTGCTATTTTACGACTTCTCTTGTTCCTTGGATTCTCTCCCTTTATCTTTCTTTTCGCTTCTCTAAATTCTCCTCCAGTAAATATACATACTTTACTCGCATGTTCGATTGCAGTTTTCAGTCTTTATAGCTTCCGGTGTCTTCGCATCTCAACTTTTTTTTTCCTTAATTAGTGGTCTATTTTATTTTCAGAATTTTCATTGTTTATTGTATCTCCTCGCGTCCGATCTGTATTAAACTTCCTCTTTCCCGCTCTTATTTATTCATCTTCTAGTGTCCGATTTCGGCCGGAACAGCTACTTTCCTGAATCTATTTGTCTAACTTCGGCTGTTAGACAGCCCAAAAAAACTAATAATTTTTTTTTTTTTTTTAAAGACACTTAGAAGATTTACTAGTATTCATTTATAAGATTCGTATTAAACATACGAAGTGCATATTTGTTTGCTTATGGTTCCCTCCCCTCTGTTGTCGAAGACTAATAAAGATCATAATCTAATCATCAAACTTCTAGAACTCTGGTAAATAACCCTAGAGATATCAGATTCAAGTAAGCTGTTGATAGATTAAGAACTTGAGAAGAATTTGATGTTATCTTGCATTTCCCCCCGAAATGTGTTTTGTCTTAAGTGTTTTCTCTTCTCTTGTTTTAGGTTATTTTTGTAATTTATGTGGCGGACGCTCTTATATTGTGATTTCATTAACGTGCAGTAACGTGGTGATTAAAAAATCATTAAAAATCCTGATCTCTTACTTTTTTCTGCTGTTTTTCCTAAACATTCCCAACCACTAATTGCTCCACCTCCTCTAAGGTGACTAAGGTTACAAATTTAACAGATTAATTATTTATTTTAAAAAAGTACATACCAATTTTACTACTTTTATTAATGAAAGGATCAAATGTTCTTGAGTCAACAGGAATATTGGAAACATTAATGAGGATGTCCATAATACGACCGACATCCCGTTTCAAAAGATCTTGTAGCTGAGTTTTAAAATTACCAAGTAATTCAGGAACTAAAGTATACTTGTCTGATTCTAGAAGTTTTAAAAAATCCTGATAATCCATGTCTGGAGACTGTAAAATAACAAAGGATGTAATGGCATGTTTTAATCGCGTTCTTAATTGAAAACTCAATTGAATATACCAACCTGAATTAATTTCAACGCCAACATGCAGAAATCCCTCCTGTATACTGGATTAGGATCAGGCTTAAATAATGCCCGATTTATTTGACGGTTCTGCCAGCCTCCTTTTTATACAACAATCATTATTAATTATCATAAATATTGCAATTAATACTTTTTAACAAAGACCTTCCTTAAATAATCACAAATTTACCTTTTCTTTTCAGCAAACATAATTCTTGTATAAGTACAACAACACAAATCTTGTAAGGTGTTACATATTCTAACATATTATTCCTGGTCCCTCCTCGAAGGGTCCACACATCGTTAGACATGATTAAAACAATTATTTAAAAAATCAATAACAAATTTACAGCTCCCAGTTCACATTTTAAAAAAGCCTCGTTCCTTATGGTAACCTCCTCATCTAAAGTAACATTGTAGGAATGAATAAATTTCCCCCCAATAAAATTGTTTATATGAAGAATCTAATAAACAGAGAATGATCTAGTTTTATATTTGTAATGTTAAAATGTAATTAAAAATCTTCATATGTATGTGATAAAAGTAATTAGTACGTTCTAATTATTCCAAGAGCTAAATAATCCTTCCCCTCCCAGTAAATGATTATTTGATGAATGAATTCCAGGCATTTCTTTCGGTCTTCATACTTAACTACTTTCCAAAATTTTTTACATGATTCAGCAGTAAAATACGTATTTCATGGTTAAAAAATTTTTATGTCGCCTTGCTACAGAAAGCATTTTCCTCAAACCTATATGCCTTAAGTCAGAGTCCGCTGTAGGGGCGGGCAACCCGGACATTTGTCCGGGGCGCCATTTTGGCTGTAAGTGTGGGAAAAATATTTTTGTGTTAAATACTCAAATTTCACTGTTCGATTTTTCGTTTCCTAAAATTTATAGTGCGCAGCGTATTTATATTATTTATGTCTTAAAGCTAAAAATATTTACTTTATTATTGAAAAATTATCGCAGAATTTGTGAAGGACGATGCTTGAACTTGTTTGAACAAGCATATACTTCTCTGAACAGAATAGCATGCATTAGCACGCAAACAGAGTGCTGCTTCAGCTTGTGTGTTGCTTAATGATTTTTTCCCCAATCAATCGCTGACCGCAGGGTAAGCCCTGATTTTCTAAAATGCTTTTATAATTTTCTTTTTTCTTTATACCGTCAATACGGACGAGATCACTTATTCCATAGCCTGAAAAACATCCCCAAACCAGACCGAGCCCTCGCTGTACATAACGGTGGGTATTATGCATTGTGGATGTAGTTTTTCTGAGCTGAAAGGTTCCTTCAACCTTCTGCGAAGTCCTTTTATTTCAAGCCCACTCTGAAGGTTTCTTCTTGTTTGCACCCTTTAATAATGGTTTCAGCTTTGCAACTGTTCGTATTAAGTTCGCTTGACGAAGTCGCCTTTGAACAGTTGAGACAGAAATTGACCTCGAACTTGTTTTAATAACTTCCCCTCTGATTTTTGGAGCTATGAGTCGTCTGTTTCTTTTACTTCATAAAATAATGAACTTATCCTCACCTGTGGTTGTTGATTTGCGGTCTCCCGAAGCGGTGTAAATCTTCATGATCACCATATTTTTTAAACCGTTTGATAGCACGGTGAACACCATTTTTTGAAATTTTAAGTTCAGCCGTTATTTTTCGTTCTGATTTCCCTATTTTATGTAAAGTTCAAATGGCACTTTTGGTAGCAACCCTCAGTTCTTTAACTTTGCCCATTTTGTATTAATTCAAAAGAGGAAAAATCAACGTTGCAATAAGATGTACTCTTAAACCGTGAAGATATACTCGTAACCGTGAAGATAATAGACTCGTAAACGCAAAAAGATATACTCGTAACGCAAAAAGATATACTCGTAAACCGTGAAGCTCAAGGAATGAACTAATCCCAATTAAATAAATAGAATAAAAAGTAAGTAAATAATGATTTGTTGACAAACAATACAAAGTCCTAATCTATAAACAGAATCAATAATTTGAAAGAAATTATTCTCTGTGAATTACTAACAAATCCAAGAGGTAAATTGTTTCTCAAAGGGCAAAGTCTATATTATGTTAGATTGGATGGGGGAGGGCCACGCCTCATTCCACTGCGACCTTCATTGAGAGGTCTATTGTGTATCCCCTGGGTATGACATCCCTCAGCTTCGCTCTCTTAAACAGGCCTAGCAAAGCTGAAAGTGGCTTCGGGATTGCTAGCCCCCAGTTGAAGAAACCTTGTCCTCGCCAGGCCGGCACACACACAAAGGACGTGTGCCGAGGTTTCCTCCTCGGTCCCTGCAGAAACGGCATAACGCGTTGTCTGCTAGTAGTAAATGGTGTATGTGCCTATTCAGCCGCCTGCAATGCCCTGTTAGTAGACCCACTATTATCCTTATAACTCTTCGGCTATGGCTCAGTAGATCCCTGGTGAATGTAGGTAAATGTCTTAACAAAGAATTTAGCCTGTCTCTGCCCTGGTTTTTCCCACCATCGCAGATGCTGGTCTTCTATCCGTTCCTTGATAGAAGCGTGAAAGGCTCCTGGGCAACCGCAGAAGGGCTCCCGGCGTATAAAGGTATCCTTCGAGGTATATTATGTTAATAAAATATTTTATTTTAAAAGGTGCCATTTAAATGGGGGAGGTATTATGCATAAATCACGTTACTGGAAAATTCTTATTACAATGTAACTATATTTTTCTTTAAAGAATTTTAGTAAATAACTAAATTTTTTTACTGATCCCAAATTTCTGATCGGTAGTGTATATATTTATGAAGGGGCGGCAAATTGTCTTTTTGTCCGGGGCGACGTAACCGCTAGAGCGAGCGCTGCAACTGGCCATAGAAGTGCAAAGGCTTAACTTTGCAAACAAATTAAGAACAAAACTAGTTTATTAGTTCAATTTGCCAGAATTTACTTTTTGGATTGCACAGACGGCAAAATCGATCCGACAGCGCGAATTTACTGAATGTTTTTTTTTCACTTTTTCGTGACTTTCTCGAAATTGGCTGCAACGATTTTCTTTAAACGTTGAATACATATACATATAAATTTTTATCACTTTTATTTGCCACATTTTTCTGAAGGAACAATAGCAATATGCTTTTCTCTAAAGTACCCATAATAACTTATGTCTGATGAAGTTCCAAAAATAAAACTTTTGAGACAAACAAATAATGCGAAAAATAAGATTCAAATAAAGATAGTACAAGAAAAAAATTATGTTCGCTGGTGACGGCAATTTGCAGGACAATTTAAGTCTCGGGATAGAACACCCTTCACAATTATTTGGAAGAATATTTTAAATCGGTATTTATAATAAATACATGTAACTTAATAAGAGAGAAAATAACTTAATTAATTTTAGAGTCACAATTAGTCCCCTTTAACAAATAATTGAATAATTAATAAAAGACATAAAAAAAGACAGAGATAAGGAACAAATATAATTTTTTCTTTAACTGCTTTAAGAATGTAATTGTTGAAGATGAAGTTTATACTAAAAAATTACGACTGTATTCTTATAAAACAAAAAAAAAAAATTCAAATTTTACATGTTAGTTGAAATAAAAAAAGAAAAATAGTTAAAACCGAATAAAATTAACGTTTCTGAATTCACCGCCAGGTAACAGCACTTACTTAATCTAGAATTTGTAGTAGTTCAAATAATTGCCGCTAGAAAGCATAAGCTTCAAGATAATCAGAATTGTAGTTCCAAAATTTGCCACCCGATCACAGCGCCATCCTGTGATGTAAACAATTTTTCAGTAGTTTAAAATGCGACTTTGCGAAGGTTCGGGAAGTGGTCATTATAATGGACTCCTAAAAAATCTTTGGAAGTAGCGACACCTAGTGACAAACTGTGTAACCATAAATAAAATTGATTTCTCAGTAGGTGTTGTTATCTGGTGGCCATGTTTGTAACTACAAATATACTATTTTTAATTATTAACTTTATTAATTAGAAAACAAAAAAAAATATGGTTGGAACACTCACTCAACTTTCTCTTACTCCAGTTTTCAAAATTGTAATCGACAAACTTTATAGTTAGTATACCAAATTTAATAAAATTTGTCGGTGTTTTTATGGAGAAAATCACAAAACCTGAAATATTACTTAGATTTACATTAATATTGAAAAAAAAAAAAACGTACACTTCATTTTTAAACTAGAAATAAATGATTATATTAATATAAATTAATAAAATTTAAATATTTATTTATCTTTTTTCCACATTATATTTCTTTGGCAAGCTATTAAGATAATTCTTGGCATATTATTTGCCAAGATATATTTCTGGAATAATGCTTGATATGATATTTTTCCTCCTTTCTTTTTCATGAGAGGGTTCAGATTTTTTACATTTGTTTTTCAGCTAGAAGCAATAGAGGACTGCGAATATTAATATTATCGGAGGTAATAACTAAGATACAATGTTAAAATGAGGAATTTAAGGCTAATGAAGGATAGATTCAAATAGCAATACATCCTATATAATCATTAATAATAATAATAATACACTTTATTAAAAAGAATATATTACACACAAAAATAAGTAAATTGGTATTACATATAGCATGGCATGAAGCCGTCTGCCAGAGTTTGGTTATTAATTTTACATAAAAAGAAAAGCAAATTACATATAACAAAGTAATTGTTTTATTGTAATTATTAATTATGAAATTGTAGAAATTAATGATTGGTTTTATTTCTATAATCTAGAGCTTGTTGAACAAATTTTACAAAAACAAGGCAATCAGTTATATTGGAGAGGTGAGAAATCACAAACTGTGATGAAAGTGAACCCATACCTAAGTGTAATTGACGAATATGAGCCAGTGCAGAACATTGACATTAAAAGCGTAACATATCCTCTCGTTCATTTAGATTACACAAGCGGCACCGCTCTTTATCCGGGTCTTTATTAAACCATGGGACACAATTTAGATTGAGTAATTCACCCCTTATTTTGAACAATATACTCAAATTTTTAAGATTAACCTCTTCATTTAGGCCAACATTATATGTAGAAAAATTCCTATTAATATCCAACAGCTCTTTATAAAGAAGGAAACGATCAGACTTCAGAGCACGACTCACGACTTCAGAGACTCCTCCCGATCACTTGTTCTGATTTTCTCTAGTAAGACTGAAGCATAAGTTTTCCAGTCTGATAAATTATCTAGATTAAATCTGAATTCTATTGAGTATTTCTGTAAAAGATCCGACCAACATTTAAACCAAAGAATATCCTTTTTAACAACTTCTAAGGCTACAGTCTTAGTTAAACGGGAATCAGGAGAAGAAAAAATTTTAATGCTATTTAATATGAAGATTTAATGTGAAGAAAAATGTGATGGAGTCCTCAAGATGAATTATGTAGTTAGGAGTAGAATTGGGCAAAGCAAACAGTTTTTTAACAAAATATCTTTGAAATTTCTCTAATTCATCATAACGCTGGTAGCCCCAGACTTGGGCAGCATAACGTAATATTGACCGCTGTTCAGTGTTGAAGACTTGATATTTGGATTTTAATGGAACTTGATTGTGAAAGAGAAAGCGGGACCAGACCCTATTCAGCCCTAACTTAGCTAGTGATATTTTGTCGTTCAAGTGATGACGAAAAGAAAGGCGGGATGTTAAAACAACACCAAGATATTTATAAGAATTGGTGACCTCAATTAGTAAACCCTTATATCTCCATTTTTCTAAGGAACCAAGTCTTCCACCTTTCCTGAAGACAACCACTTCCGACTTACTTAAATTTACGTTTAAGTTCCATTGGTCGCAATACTTTTGTAAAGAATTGATATGCCATTGTAAGCCTGTAGGGCTGTCGGAATTGAGGACACATCGTCCGCGTACAATAGCGCTTTGACTTTAGTGTCACCCACAGAGACTCCACCCGCTAGGGTGTCAGGTAGGGGACCAGAGTCTAAGTTTTTATTCACGTCTTCCTGGCAGACATCGAGTCCTCATGAAACTGATCCTTTTGCAGATGACAAAGCCGGTTGATTGATGCTTCGAGAACCTTTTTGAGAGAAGTAATCCTTAGGTAAAGTGTTGGCAATAAGAGATGAAACAAAATCAGAAATATCCACTCCCACTATTTCATTTAGATTGGTAATCCCATTTACTTTGCCAAACAATACTCCAGTATGATTGCACCAAAAAAAAATTTGACCTTCAACAACCAAACAATTAGACTTGAGAAAAGTTTTTAGGCGCCCATTTAATCTTAAAATCTCCTTACGCATTAAAATAAGTTTATTTCTCTTGATTCTTGTACTTACGGATAAATCTTGATATATAACAAAGCCAGAGTTTCTCAAAATTCGGGCTGCACTGAGATCGTTAATTTTATCTTGTTGTCTTATAAACGACACCACTATTGGGCAATTAGAATCAGGAAAACCGAGTGGAAAAGCATGAATATTTTCGATTTGTAACTGAAGTATTAACTTTTAATACTTCGGTACAAAACTCAGTAACAATCTGGGTAAAACTTTTGTTTAAATTACACTTAATGCCTTTAAAAATTAAATTGCTCCGACGGGATTTATTGTCTAATTCCTCCATAAGATTTTCATTTTTCAATTGAACTTCCTTCAAATAATCCACGTCTCTTCTTAATTGCTTGTTTTCTTCTAAGAGAAATAAAAGAATCTTTTATTGAGTTTACATCCTCCTTTGTGGGTAGGAACTTTAATTTTGAGTCCAAAACTTTTGAAATAATAGCTGTAAATTTGGAGTCTAATAAATCTGAGAGGGAATCCTTAATTTTTGAATCCGTTTGAGTTAAAATTGAATCTGTGAGATGAGAAACTGAGGGTGACGTAACTTCCTAGTGGCCCACTAGTATTAGGCATTTCAACTTTATCAGATGAAACTTTCTTACAAAATCGATGGAGAGAATCAGGGGAACTTCTAACTCTCTTCAAATTAATATTTGAAGAACTTGTTGAGAGATGATCGATTTATCCGACATAGAAGGTTAAAGAATATATTTTATTTTTCCTTTTTCCCTTCAAATTAACGCTCCAATTATATTAATTAGTTAACAAATCGAAAAACTAAATAAACTAAAAACTTCGTGAGGTAGCAAAAAATAAAAGAAAAAGTCAATTTTATTTTAACAAAATTAAATGGGTCACTTCATTATATGTTAACTTGCATGATTTTCAATATTAATTCATCATTAAATTATTCAATATTAATGATAATCATTATTTTTATAAGCATTTATATGTAACTACCAACATACAGTTCAAGAACTTTTATCTAAATCTTGTCAATAAAATTTAAGGGCTAATTTCATTTGTTGGTATTTGATATATTTTTGAAAGCAGCTTCAAAATCACTTGAAATGGCTGGTCCAATTGCTTGAAACATTTCTTGAGAAATTTCATTCAATATTTATTTATTTATTGCCTAAAGAAACTATACATTTCCATAGCAAGAGATTGACCTCCGCTGAAAGCTGAAAAAAAAATACAAACCTTACGAGAAGAAACATTACAGCTTAATCTTCAACGAAATAAAATAATATTAAATACTTGATTAATAAAGTAGATAGTAACAATGATTTAAATAGACATTATTCATTTATACAAATTATTTTAGGGAAGGAGTTTGAGGGATCTCCTCGTAGGTATTAAATAATACCTTTACAAACCTATGTATATCTTTCCTCCAAAGCCTTAGAGATAAAATAGAATAACGGGTTTAACTTTTCTTTTTTTTCTATATCTAGTAAATTAGCAAAAACATAAGAACTGTGTGAGGTAAATACTATTTAACAACCTCTTTCTCAAACATTTATAATAAGGGCATTCCAAAATAAAGTGCATAATATTGTCATTTTTGCCCACCGCAAGTAAAGCAACTCTTTTGGATCAAATAAATGGGCTATTACATTATAAAAAATCCTGGGGTGACGATCACTAGCTACTCTAATTTGAGCTATCAATCTGGTTTTAATGATATTGTACCAAATATTTACATATGAACTACCATTAGCCAAGGGTCATATCAATCTATAGTGGATGTTACATCAGAACCATCCAAAAGCTTCACAAGTCTTCTATAGCACATTTTCACAGGTGAACTGTTTTACATCGATAAAATCTTCAGCCAGAAGCTTATAGATTTATTAAAAATCTTGGTTTTCACTTGCTGTCATTCAACTTCCAGCGAACGAAACTATTGGGGACTTGTCGTGGCAGATTTAAGAGCAACTTTAAAAATATCAATTGGACACGATCGACTAAAGTGAAGTAGTTCTAGGCCCAATTTTTTAATTGATCCCAAACTTCTGATCGGTAGTGTATATATTCTTAAGGGGCGGCAATTTGTCTTTTGTCCGTGGCGACGTAACCGCTAGAGCGGGCGCTGCTTAAGTAGAAGAAACTTGTCCAGGTCATGCGTTATTGTGGGGATGAGTCTAACAATATGATAAACATTTACACTTACATCCGCAAACTCTTTTCTTGGACATTATGTCCAAGCACAGGCAATCTTTTTATAGACTTTATGTGTTCATCTGTAAGATGAATCCCTTGTCAGTGCCCTAAGTACACCATCCATACTTAAATTATATCCATTACACCCGAACTTATTCTGCATCCATTTAAATTTTGTCTCTTGGATCCGCTTTATACAACTTCTCCAGCACTATGCTATTATTCATATGAGAAACTTTATTTTTATCTGACTGGATTCCAAGACTACTTTTTGTTTTAAAACGTTTGAAATTGCCGCCTCATGCACATTAATTTTTTTTTATTGCCTCCAGTTGAGGAGAAAATACCTTCCTAAATTTTGTAAGTACCTCATACAGCTAAGTCTCACTTTGTTCTTCTCCCCGCTGCACAGAAAAAATTCTTGTCCCTTTTATTGGAAGTGATAAATCAATGTCAGCACCCAATCAAACTAAAAATACCCTCTGCCATACTACCAAACACTGTGGCATTTAGCCGAACGCTTTTGTACTTCAGTCTTTCCCAAAGTTTCTATAGGGAGAAGAATAGACGCCATCAGAGGTTCCGTAGGTATAAGTTTTGTTCGTCTATTGCTTTCACAGACTACATCCAATAATAGTCTTTAATGTAGGATAATGTAGCATTACTATGATTTGGCCATTTATTTTTATATCTAATACAACTTTTTTCCTTTCTTCTTCCATTAGTATATTTTGTGATAATTTTCCTTTCTGTAAGTATCTATCTGAAATATTATCCTCATCAACATCTATACACTTGAAGGTAATGTTCCTTGTTTTATTATAAGAGCTTATTTTACTTGTTGCGGTTATATTACAAAGTCGGGCAAAATGCTTTTTTTATATGGATAGACATTCTGCCTGAATTTCTTTTGGGGTTACCTAATTTTTTAACATCAACTCCTCACATGCTTTGACAAAATGTTTAGGTTTCTCTGTTGAATAGTGGCTTGCTATAACAGAATCGCTTTCGCCTCTACATTTCCAAACGTAGCATCATTAATTAGGATGCTTTCGAATACATACTCATTGTCACATATTATTTTATCGACTGAAATACCAACACCATTTGCTGTGGATACATCTCAAGTAAGTCCGCAACCAACTCAAAGCGTTGGATGAGAGATGAATACCTTTCCTGTGCTCTTCTGTACCAGTAGCGCTGTCTGGACCTCCGTTTACCAATCGTCTGCTTCTTCTGCCTCGCTAGCTTTTTTTTCTATTACTTCTTGTTTTACCCATTAACCTCGTCGCCAAATGTGATGAAAAATTATTACAAAATATACTAATGCTTTATTTCACATTTACAATAAACACAGTTTCCTTAATTCACATATTAAATTAACCATTAGTTTATTTATCAATTAATGCTATTATTTATATCATTAAATCATTGAAATTACCTTACAATTTTTTTCCGCGGAAGGTAGCAAGGGCAGTTCAGATCCATCGTCGACTTGCTGCGGTTTATGATGAGGTGTTATGACAAGGCAGAATGTGACTAAGGGATTCGTGATTTTTAGGAAGGAAGAACAGAAGATCATGATGAAGAAAGGAGTGGTCGCTCTTCTGTTGTCAGTGCAAAAAATCGAAAACATTCGTAAGAAGTAGTCCTTGACAATTGACGAGCTTCACTTCTGATATTTACACAATTGAGTTTTTCAAATAAACGAAAGGTACCGTAATCCCTCTTCTAGGTAATCTCGGAATTATGCAAAAACTTGAAAGCTAATTAAGTGAAAAAGTTTTGTTGAGAAAGTAGACCCAATGGTTTCAAAAATCTTAAAAATTAAATGTAAATTTTCACTTTTTTCTAACGACTCGAACGAAAGCGAAAAATCAGAAATTATAACTGCTAGAGTTTAGGATTGGTGCGGGCTTCTAGCCTATTCAAACAGGGCACAAAATTCAACAAAATCATTAATTTTACTCATTTGTTTTGCTAGATAACAGGACAAGAATGTCTGATACTTCAGAAATATATTTCACTTATGTAGTGCTGCATATCACAAATCACGTGATGCAACTTGAAAATCGTATCAATATTTTTTAAATTCAGCAAAGACTTTTGTTGATGATTTGGAAATTAACATTTCATTAGTTCTAATTTCTGCTTATTATAATAAGTTTCATGGATCACAAATTTCAATTTTGCTTCAAAAATTAAGGATTTCTAGGTGTTTAATGTAATGGTCTACTACATTGTTTACACTGAGTTTAATATAGTACCTTTTAATGTCGTAGTCTAGACTGGAGATGAAGCAGATTATCACGGAAAATATCTTTGATCGTTTCCAGCTCTGTGGACCCAACCACAACAAAAGTGATTAAAAAAAAGGTGAAATTTGTCTTCGGGGTTTTTATTTTTTTAAATAAATAATTACAAATTATGAATTAAAAACAAAAATGATTCGAGGATTAAATATTGGCAAGGATACTCATTGCATCCTCCAATCTGAGTAATTCACATTTATTTTGGCAAAGCTTTTCCGAATTTATCTGTTGAACATCTTCGGGAACTTTCTTATAGTCTTCACTCGCCATAGCAGTTTCAAGTTTTTGAATAATCTGAGTAATGTTTTCTTTCTTCTTTTCTAGTTTTGTCATCTCCTTGTTAAGATCAATAAGCCCCTAACCAAGACAGATGTAATGAATACTTATTATTATTATTATTATTATTATTATCATTAAATACCTTACAAAATTTAATACCAAACTTTACCTTCAGAACAAGAAATATTTCACATTTGTCTGATACTGTTAAAATAGCACATCCTTCAGGAGGAGTATCACAGCTGCTAAATTTGCTACAAGATAACTGCTGTATCATTATAGAGTGACGTCCAAGAATTCTTAAAACATCGTTATTTGAAGAACGAAAGAATGCTAAAACAACAAAGAAAATCTTTATTATTATACACAATGGAGTATAAGATGAACCCAACATTTATGTCAGGGGCAGAATATGCAACGTCAAACAAGTCAATGCCAAAGAGTCACACATCCACAAAGGAATCGAAATTCTTTATATTTCCTTCCTAAAAATGAAAAAATTACAACTTCATTGAAAAATAATAAAACATACATCCTTTGGCCTTAAAATTATAATGAGGAGTTTGTATGGCAATGGCCAGAGTAGTTTTTAAGGAAAAAGAATTCTTTGTTGCTCTAAGTTTCAGGTACCATTGGTGCCCTTCTTCAGCTGCCCTGTAAAATTTATTGGAGAAATACATTTGTACAGTATTGTAGTTACAAGAAAAGTGCAAGATTTATACAAACAAAAGAAAAATTTAAATTGAGGAAATATTAACAGAAGAAATTATAACATAGAAATGACAGCAAATTAAATAAAATGATATTAATAATAAGAGAAAATACAAAACAGATTAAGATTCCTTTCAAGTAGGAGAGGAGTGTAGTTGAGAACGTTGAGATTGAAATGAAAAGAGAGTATTTTTTTTTAATTTACACAAAACTGTTGAAAGGTGAGAGGGATAAAAAAAATGTTTATAGTGAGGGGCGGCAATTTCAAATTTGGAAGAACAAATACTGGCGAGTATCTTTTTTTATGGTTAGAAAATATTGTTATAAGTAATGATTTCTTTGTCTTTTTTAAAGTTGATAGAGTTCGGATGGCGGTGAATTTGCAAGGATTCAGAAAGAAGACGTTTTGAATGTTTGGGGTAAGTGGTTAAAATGGAAGGGTTATTGAAATCAATGACATGATTGAAAGTCTGAGCGTGTTAAGAGAGAGTAGTGCTGTCAGTTTTTTTATTAACAGACATACATGAACTTGACATTACTAACAAAAAAAACTGACAGCACTGCTCTCTCTAAACACGCTCTGACTGTCAATCATGTCATTGATTTCAATAACCCTTCCATTTTAACCACTTACCCCAACCATTCAAAACGTCTTCTTTCCGAATCCTTACAAATTCATCTCCAGCCGAACTCAATTTTAAAAAAGACAAAAAAATTATTACTTCAACTTATAAATATTTTTCTAACCATATAAAAAGATACTTGTCATTAATTTGTTCTTCCAAATTTGAAATTGTCGCGCCTCACTATAAACATTTTTCTTATCCCTCCCACCTTTTAACATTTTTTTGTAAATTTAAACAAAAATACTCTCTCTTCATTTCAATCTCAACGTACACTCCTCTCCTACTCTAAAGATATCTTCATCAGTTTTATATTTTCTCTTAGTGTTAATAGATAGATAATTACTGTATTACACATTACAGGGGTTCTACAAATTATTACCATAATTTATAAATCATACTAAGTTTTACACATTAATCATAAAAAAAAATAATTAACTTAAAATTGCAGTTACAAAAAAAGAAAACGAAAAAAAACTTAAAATGCAAAAAGGCGAAAATAATGAAAAGGTAAACAAAATAAAAATGAACTCATTCATTGATAACAAAAGATCTCAACTTAAATGACTCTGTTATAAAATAAAATAACTTATCAATGTGCTCCTTGCCAATTATGGTTAAGACTTTATATAAAAATCAGAGTTAGAATTTGTAATGGAATAAAATTGGCCAAATGGTGTTCCCTGATAGGTTTATAAATAGGACAGTGGAACATAATATGTTCGAGACCCTCCTCAGCGTTTAAATTACATAAAGTGCAATTAGAGTGAGTGTCAATACAGTGATAGCCAACATTTTTACTCCATATTTTAATAATTTTGCTACTCGACACTCTTAATTAACTTATCAATCTAATTTTATCTTTGCACATTTATAATTTAAATAGTTTTCGGTTTGCCTAGTTCGCTGATATTCCTATATATTGTGCTATAGCTTGAGTCAATAGCTTTTCTGTATCTATTGACATAACGTGATTTGTCCAATAAATCTGGCATCATTCTTTTTTAATTTTGGGAGTTTGCATTATACGCAATGTCAGATTCGCCAATCAAATTGAGCCAACATCGCAACTGAGTGAACCAATTCCTATTTGCCTTGTTATTAAATCCTTTATCAATTATTTTTAGCCATTGTTTCGGAATTCTTTAATCATCCATATCTACAATTTTGATCCAATAGGACAGTATCCTTTTAAAAATCGACACACTTAGTGATACACGGCCAGTGCTGATTTATTCAAAAAGAATTGAGCGGTAGATTTAAATTTTGAAGAGGAATTGAATGGTACACCTAGATAAGTGTAATGTTTTCCAAATTTTAGTAATTTTCCTTTCCAAAATAAATTGTTAATGTTTTAGATCTATTGCCGGAACTAAAAAGAACGATTTTTGTTTTGTCTGGGTCCAAATTAATTGAACTGTTGTATATCTATCTAGTACTTTTAATTTACCGACAGCATCACTCCATGACTGACGAAATACCAGTACATCATCTGCAAATAGTAACATTATTAAATCCTTTTTATTTATTACGTATAGACCGTTCAAACTATGTTGCTCAAAGTAATTGATTATATCACTTATAAATAATATAAACAACAGCGAACTCAGACAGTCCCCTTGCAATACTCCCTAGGTGATTTTTATCTCCTCTAACTGAAATTATTTTTTACAAACATGCCGGTACCTATGTAAAGATTTATTACTCTTATTAGTTTTCCGCTCAGTCCTGTGTGATAAAGTTTTATTCCACAACATTTGATTGATAGAGTCAAACGCTCTTTTAAAATCTACAAATATCCCTAAGATATACTTTTTTTGAAACGAGTGTGGATACTTAACATTGTGTTAAGAGTGAACAAGTGTCTAGACAGCCACGATTTCTTCTGAAACAACCTTGCTCCTCTGGAAAGATTGTATTAGCTACCGCCCATTCAGCAATTCTATTTGCTAATATGCCTGTGAATAATTTACAAAGTGTTTATTAGCGCGATACCTCTATAATTTTCTGGATTGCACCCGTCTCCCTTTTTATGTAGTAATACTAGTTGTATCTTAGACCAGAGTCTGGGGACATTTTCATATTCTACAATTAAATTGAACATGTTAAGTAAATAATGTTCCCATTCTGGTGTTCATTAAAAATCTCATTAGGCATTTTATTCGGTCCGGGCGATTTATTACTTTTCAACTCCCGAATCACAGACTGAAGCTCACTCATATCAATATTTTTATCCAAAGGGTCAGTAACAGAATGTATAAAAATTGCAAGGTCTAGGCGGATAAATATTTTTAAAGAATCTTTCCATTTATTCACATCTATACTGTCAGGTTCAGTAGGTTTCTTACTGTAAAATTTAACAGCCTTCCAAAAATCTCTACTACTTTTAATATTTGAAAATTGAATTATTTTATCATTTAAATATTCGTTTTTATACATATTTAAAGTTTTCTTGGAATCGTTTTTAAGTAATAAATAATCTTGTAGCAGATAGAAATTGTTTACATCCTTTTTATACTCTTTATATTTATAAATAACTGATCTTTTCCTGTCTTTCAAAGAAGTATTGAACCAAGGTTGATTTTTATTGTTTACATTAACAGAATGTGTTGTTCTTTTCGCTAGCATATCACAATTTATTACTGATGTGTAAACTGCAGCTAAGAAATTATTATTCAAATCATCTAAATTGTTACGGTTAAAATAAATTTTGTTACAATTTAGATTACCTCGAAATAAATTTGATTTACTATTATTCCAAATAATCATTTCATTATATTCTTTTGATTTTTGTATTTTATATTTTTTATTAGGCGACATACAATTTAATGACAGGGCATATAGTAAGTGTTGAGAGTGTTCAAACACATTATCAAAATCATTAAAAATGTTTAAAGTATTCATATCAACCCATATCAAATCAATTGTGCTGTTACCGTTCTTTGCTATGTAAGTAAAGTTGGCTATTGCATCTGAAAAACTCCTACCGTAACAGACAAACATACACCGTGATTCCATCAGATCTACAAGCACTTTTCCTCTATGATTAACTTTATCACCCAGAACAAACCTCCGGCCATATAAATTAAAATGCTCAAAAATTTCATTGTCAATGCAATTTACCTATTCTGCAATTAAATTCAGCAATTAAAGTCTCCACCTATGACTTTATGAACAAAGCTAGGTTGATTTATTTCAATATTATTTAATGAAAGATAAATTAACTCTGTGCAGTATTCAATACCAGCTATGGGTGGCCAATAAACATTACCTACTATAAAGTGTTTATTCTCAAGTGAGAGTTTTATAATTAGAAACAATTGATTAGATTCAATAATTTGATATATTTAATATCTTCACGGACTATTATCATTAAACCGCCACTCGCACGCCCTCTTGTTTTATTTCGGATCGCTAAAGAAGAATATAAATTATAGTTACTTATAAAATTAGGCAAATCTACTTTATTAACAGTTAACCAAGTTTCCACCAAACATATCACACTGAAACTGCAGAGAGCTTCCTGTTCATTATAATCTAAATTATAAGTCTAAAATAATGGAGATTAGCCGTTGCAGAGAAGGACCGCTAAATGTTAACATCAGGAACGTTATGTTGGAGCAAGTTGCTGATTTTAAATATTTGGGAGTAAATATCAATGAACAAGGCCGAATCCACGGAGAAATTAACGGAAGAGTGGCTACGGCAGGTAGAATGTTCAGTGCCCTTAAGAAAGGATTTATTACTAAAAAGGAAATAACGAAGGGCACGAAAATAACGGTATCTCCCAATTCTAACCTACGGCAGCGAATCATGGGCTCTAACTTCCAAACACAGCAGCCAGGTACAGGCAGCCGAAATGCGTTTCCTCCGAAAAATAGAGGGAAAGACGAGGAGAGATAGAATAAGAAATTCTACAATAAGGTCTAATCTAAATGTCGGGCCGGTGGATGAGCTGCTGAGAGAACACAGGCTAAGATGGTTTGGGCACATGATGAGGATGGACGCAGGCCGTATAGCGAGAACTTGTTTTGAGGCTAAGATGCAGGGTCAAAGAGGCAGGGGCAGACCGCGCTCTACATGGGAAGGGATAGTGAGAGAGGATTTCAAAAAGAAGAACTTGGATTGGAGAAGGAATAGAAAGTTGACTGAGGATAAGGATAGTTGGAAAGCTTTAGTGAAGGCACCTCGACACTGAAAGGTAAACGAGGAATGATTAAGAAGAAGATCTTTCCTGGCATATGATTTAGGCATATTGGCATTTGTACACTTCGAATAATAGGCATTATTACTATTATTAATTTACCTTCAGTTTTGGAACTTCGGGGTATATTATAGTCTGATCTTGCAGAACGTATCCTATTTATTACTTTTTGCACTAGTTCAACATCTTGTTCAATTTTCAAATCTCGCCAACAATAATCTTCCTGAAAGTTATTTATTTTTCAATAATACTTAGAAATCTTGGGCAATTTGAAAGCAGTAACGAAATAAAAGAAATAAAACTGAAAAACATACTGGATGAGGGTATTGCGCAACACATATGCTAGATGCAATGTTTCTATTGCCATGTGGTAGTCTCTGATATAATTCCTCAGTTATAAATGGCATTATAGGAGAGAGCATTCTAAGCCCAGTATCCAATGTAAAATAGAGTACATTTTGGGCGGTTAATTTAGCTACTGTGTCTTCAGAGGAAAATACAGGTTTTAGAGATTCCTATATAAAAAATGTTCATAAGAAAATTCAATCTAAAATATGTTATATCATTTAAAAAATCAATTAATAATGAGCTTAAATTACAACTGCTAATTACAATTTTGATGTAAGGAATAGTATTCCTAACTTCTCCAGAAGTAAAAAACATATTTTGTTTTAATTATTCCAATATCATAACGACTATAAATATTGAACATTGTTGGGGTTAATGAATTATTCACTAGGCTAATAAAATATATTTTTATACATACCAGATAAACATCACATAATTCATATAACCATACACTGTAACAGGATGTGGTAAGACTTAAGAAATCAAAAGCTTCAAATGCCTTATTACAATCCTTAACAGCGGAAGACAAGCGGCTCAGCATCCAAAGATCCATATCACTCTCATTGCCTGACAACTGATAAACATCTTTAATTAAATTAACAATGTAAGTAAGTAAAGCCAATTTTTTTCTGGCGAGCTTAACGTCCAACTATCAAATTAGGTGTCGTTTAATTTAACAATGTAATCGGGTTCAATAAAGTCTGGAATAAATGAATCTGTAAATGCAAAAAAGGGATATGTCAAAATTTTAAAAACAATAAAAGCTTCTTTATTATCCTAGAACTTAGTAACTATTTTAATATTTAAAAATGACCGGAAGTCTTGTAAATATAATAAGGGAAAATAAAAATATAAAAAAATTAAATAATGATAAATATCGCAGTAAAATAGAACTAAATTGAAAACTGACATTACCTTTTAACAAAAAATGAGAAATTTATAGAAATAAAACGAGTACCTTTAAAACCTTCGTTTTTTTTTATTTGGTTGCTATTTGAAATTTTCAGAATTATAATAAATCTTCTTTTTTTTTCGGTAGTTTGGGAGAGCTCTCGCAAGAGATACTGGCTGGTAAGTAGTGTTTGGTGAATTATTCGAACTTTTTCTGCCTCTCCATTACTTTCAACATACATGAATAGCAATGGCCATAACATTTAAAACAGTTTTAAAAAATAAATTTTAAACATTTCAAGTTTTCGTAACTTTGGACTAGCCGTTTATTCAGGGATTTTGGGTATTACCCTAAGAGTATTCCAACCTAACACCAGTAAAACACTTACACTTACCTAATCTCAAACAATACCCACAGGTTGCATATGTGGTTGGATCCGTCATAGCAAGCTAATTTTGTTGGTTTTGAATTGTTTCGGAATTTTTTTTTGGATACTCATGCATCGTGTTTGGTTTATTACAAAAACATAAAATTGAAGTCAACTCTCTACTTGTACACAGGCCTTTCTCTGTCGGATGAGAATTCGAGACCGGTCAGGACCAATAAAATGATACATGCTATGTATGACGGAAAAATCAATACTTATGACGAAAATTGATAGTTATGCGGAATTAATTGATGTTTACTATTAAGGTGGCTACAGACTATGCATGTATTCGCGATTCGTGATGCGTGAATCGCGGGCAGTTCACGAATAGTATGTAGGGACCTGTTTGTTAAAAATCGATTCGTAAACAACGTGATTCCCATGTGCACAGTAATTCGCTCTAAAGAGCGGTAAATTGACGAATATCAAAGGCTGCGCATCAGCACGAACCGCTGATTCGCCAATGTTCGGGCTGTGTTCGTAGTTAATTCGTCCATGTTGTGCGCGCTAGTTTGTCCGAGGGGGTTATGTTTACATTTAATTCCGCGTTCTTGTTTTTTTTTTAAGGATAATTAAAAACAATGGCCGAAGAAGATAACAGGCAAGAATACGAGTGTTCTGATGTACGCTTTTTCGTATAGAACTGACTCCACAGAATGAATCGTATGATCTTAATAATTACCTTTCTCTATTTTTGAATAGTGATACACTCCACCATCTGCGTTTTTTCGTTTGTTTAAAAACTTCTTCTTCTTTTGCGTCATGATTATAAAAACAAGACCCATGCCAGATCATCGCACTCTCCATATTTTCAGAGCAGAAATATGAACATACAATTTAAAAATAATATACATGTTACCTACTGAAATAATTAATATATAGTCTTTGCTCGTGCTCACAAATTTCTGTGGACTAATTTGAAACTGCGAACGAACATGGATAAATCACGCATCACGCATACGAATCTCGAAAAAACGCATAGCCTGTATGCTCTGTTTCCGAATTACTACGAACTGGACGAATAAAGCTCACGCATCATGAATCGCGAATACATTCATAGTCTGTAGCCTGCTTTACTGGTTTAGTATACCCGCAAGGAAACTCTAGCATATCAACACAAACATACACCAAACGATTTGTAAACACTTTAAGACCATTAAATTATGTACCACTTTGACAAAGGAGACACAATATATTTTTAGGTAGTGGATTTGGTTTTGTAGCCAATCCCACTATACACCTAAAAACAAAGAATTAGAAGTTAACTGCAAAAAATCGACACGAAAAAGGCCAAAACTGTATTCCGTTCTACAAATGAATCAGTGTTGGCACACTTGTTGCAAAAGTAAATACCAAATGGGAATTTAATCAGGCAAATTGTTTGTTTTATACGGCTGTTTAAAGTAAGCATGTTGTGTGTTTTTGACAAAATGAATAAACCTGAATACCTGTCCGTCATAAAATTCTTCGTTTAT
This sequence comes from Triatoma infestans, assembly GCA_011037195.1. Lineage (NCBI taxonomy): Eukaryota > Metazoa > Arthropoda > Insecta > Hemiptera > Reduviidae > Triatoma > Triatoma infestans. Next base: position 211,203 of record JAAEAF010000120.1, on the reverse strand, counting down.
GGCCAACAGAAATTCATCCAAAGTTATTGAAAGTGTATAAAGAGTCTGCACTTCGTTATCAACATTAACAAAATGGACAGCTGAGTTTAAACATGGTCGTACAAAGAATGAAGATGATACACGTGGTAGACGGCCAAAAACTGTTACTACCGAAGAAAATATCGTGAAAATACACAATATGGTTCTAGATGATGGCGATTAAAGGTGTATAAGACAGCAATGGCTGTAGGTATCTCAGAAGAAAGACTAAGGGCACTTTTTACACGAAGAACACAGTATGAGAAAGCTTTGTGCAAGATAGGTGCCGTATTTGTTAAATGTTGATCACAAAGAAATGAAGAATCGAGTTTCTCAGCAATGTTTTGCCGTTTAAGAAGAATCCAACCGATTTTCTGCGCCGGTTTGTTACGATGGATGAAACGTGTATTCACCACTTTATACCTGAGACAAAACAATAGTCCAAGCAATGGGTAGTAGCCAGTGGCTCTGCACCAAAAGTTTATCATTCAGTTGTATCAAAGACAATTGCATCGGCTGGAAAGGTTATGGCCAATGTTTTCTGGGATTCCAAAGGGATTTTTTTAATTTACTACCTGCCAAAGGGTCAAACAATTAAGGACTCGCACATCTTCTTGACCAGCTAGATGAAAAAATTAGAGAGAAAAGACCAAAAGCAAAAGAAAAAATCCTCTTTTACCAGGATATTGCACCCGCCCACAAAGGCACTTTGGATTTAAAGTATGAGTTGTTGGAACATCCTCCCTATTCGCCAGATTTGGCTCCGGCTGATTTTCATTTATTCCAAACCTTAAGAAATTTATAGGTAAAAACGTTTTGGGTCAAATGAAGAGGTATAGTAGCGGTTGAAGACCTTCGGACTAGCAGTATGTTTCGAAGACCTTCCAGAATCGCACTTGCGGAATCCAGTTTTTGGAGAAACGTTAGACCAAGTGTATTGAACTAAAGAAAGACTACAAAATAAAAAATAACTTATCTTCACTAATAGGCGGAGAACTTTTCACCTTGCCCCATTTAGTGGTAATAGTCTTATACCTTGAGCCCTTTAGAAAGTTTGTCAAGACCCATGTTTGCAATATAAAACGCTGCCAATTGAGCCAAAAACCCTTGCAAACTAGAATTTTAAATTTGCATCTTCCAAAACAGAATTTTTTGACGGCTTTTATTGTCTAAGGCTTGAAAATTTTGATATTTAATGAAATAACTTTTAAATAAGACTACTAGCTAATGAATTTGTCTAGTAAAATTATCAAATTTCAGTTACCTTTAAGTAATCTATTTAAAAATAATGATAGAAGACTTGAGATTTAATTTGATATTTTCTTAGTACGTTTATTTCAAATTATTATGTTAATAAATAAGCAAAGTGATAACTACTTTTTCTGGCGGGCTTTACGTCCAACTATCGATCAGGTATTTCTATATTAATATAAATTCTGTTAATTAATTTAAGTATAACTTACCTGAAATGTGCCACTAGGTGATTTACGTTCGACATGTCTGAACCAACGAGTCAAGTGAGTAAATTTGTTAGCATCCCATTTATCTTTTGAAAGTATTGAATGCAGTAAATAATCTTTTCCAGATATTTCATATCCATTAATATAACTAAACTCTTCAAAATGTTGGTTCAATGCTTCTTGAAAACTGCCTTGACAATGTGGAAGAAATTGTGAAAGTTTATCATTCAGTGGTATATCATTCTCAATTAATTTATTATTTTTAAAATCATCTGTGAAATACATCAAAGCAAATTTGACGGCATTCCACAGTTTATTACAGAAGAATCGGTAGCCTTGCACCCGTAAAATATCAAGGTTTATCGTACGACCTGGAAATTAACAAAACTAATTAATTATAAAACGATTCAAGAAAAATTTATTTTTATTCTAGAAAAGTTTCAGTTCTTATTAGAATTAAGTTAATACACCAGCAAATGACAATGTGTTGTAGTTGACAGTTTATGATAAGTCTCGAAAACTAAGATTTCTACGAAAAAGAAAGTTTCTAACAGTAACTATTCGAAAAATTAAACTTCTAGTATGAAGATTTTGAATAGTTTTTTCAAGGCAATAAATCTTATCTCAAGTCACTTCTGAGACTTGAGAAAGAATCCTTTGTTTTCTTAGTTATAGTGATTTCTGATTTTTCTCCATCATCAGATTCTGTTTCATCAATTTGTATAGAGGCGTTGAGTTGTAAAGTTCAAAAAATCAGGACTATGAAGTAAAATCCAAAATCGGTCAGAATTAAGACGAACACAATCTCCGGCACTGTACAACATATGGATAAGCACCTATTAGAAATTTACTTTCTAGCGCTTACCGTTAGGACTATTGTTTCTATTAACTCTGTCAACTACTAGTTCTTTTATAAATCTGCCATATCAATTACTATCCATTCAAGTCGATCGAAAAACTAACGAATCAAATTGTCTCTCTATAAAATTTAAAATATTACAAAAGGAAATAAACCTTTTAGTGTCCATTGACACTACCATTACATATGTACCTTGAATCAAACATGCTAGAAGTGTAAATCTTAGTGCATCTGTGCCACATTCTGGTATTCCATTTGGATAATCCATTTTTTGCCCTGCTTTAGCTTTTTCTATTTCTTTAGGATCTAAATTACTATTGAGTAATTGTTTATGAAGATCTTCCAATGATATTCCCTCAATTACATCCATCGGATCTATCACATTTCCTAGAGATTTACTCATTTTACGGCCATGTGCATCTCTTACAATTGGATGAAGGAACACTTTTCTTTAAAAAATAATAATAGTAATAAAATATAAAAACTGAAGTAATAATTTAAGAAACCAACAATTATTTGCTATAATAATATCTACTTGAAAGGTAATTGCCCCATCAATCTCTGACCAAAAAACACCATTCTTGCGACCCAGAAGAATATAATATCATGACCAGTTTCTAAAAGAGTACCAGGGTAAAAAGCTCTCAATTCTTCGTTCTAAATCAATAAAAGGCGCATATAACTACCAACAATCTCATTTCGTGATTAATAAATTTTTAAATCACAATTGGATCTTCTGCTAAACTTACATCTTCCGGCCAACCAAACAAGGAAAATGGAAAAAGACCTGAAGAGAACCATGTATCTAAAACATCTTCGTCCTGCTTAAGAGTAATTTCAGAAGAAGCGACTTTAAATTTTTTTGATGCTTTAATTTTTGCTTCCTCATATGTTCTTCCACTTACCCAGTATTCATTTTCGTGATCCTGCAACAGCATTTTATTTAATCACAACATATTTATTATAGCAATACGAAAGTTCAGACAATAATAGTAAGAATTTCCCTACTGAACCGGATTTTAAAGTTGAGTTATTTATTGTAACAAAGTAAGCAGGAATACGGTGTCCCCACCAAAGCTGTCTTGAAATGCACCAGTCACGAATATTTGTCATCCAATAAGTCCAAGTCTTAATATGTTGCTCTGGAATAATTTCTAAATCTCCCGAATTAACAGCTTCTAGAGCTGACTTTGCCATTTTATCACACTTAACATACCTGTAGAAAATTGAAAGTATTTGAAGAAAATTGCGAAACTCGTAAAACATTCCCTATTTATAAACCACAACATATTAAATACCAAAAGCCGTTTTAAACAGTATAGTAAAAATAATAAATCACAATTTTGCTTTGTTTTCAAGGTCATTTAAGCCAGTAATAATCTCAAAAGTTTATATCAATGGTAACATTTATTTTTGGGGATCTGCTGATCAACAACAATGAGAAATAATGAGGTTAGCCGGCAATACTGTACAAATATTATATAATATGTACTACATAGCATGATTTAAATGAAAAATTTACAAAAACTACTAAAATAGTATAACTGATAAAAACTGCTTTTTACCTACGCGATGTGACTAACTATAGAAGGGAAAACCCAATGTTTCAGACTTACAATTGTTTGTTAGTCACATTGCATTAATTAAAAGCAAGCGCAAGACCATTTAGAATATAATGATTTATTATCTAACAACAGCTACTCTTTGTAAAATGATTATAAAATTCTACTACTTTTAAAGCTTTAGGAGAAATGCTTTTCTTAAATTATTAACCACGGTGTGCAGATAATTATATATGTATATATAAACAATCTATCTATCTTCAATTCTGATGGTTTTAGAATGTTCACCAAAGTGTGGTTCATCAAGTTTATGTAAAGATATTGACCTCTATTTTTGAAGTTTCTATCGCCTACTATAATGAATGATTGCATGAGGAAGTTATCTATGTATATAATAAGAGTAACAAACATATTTCTGAAATAAAAAAGTAATTTAAAATAGTGTGAAGTGTAAAGTGAAAATGATTACTAATATGTGAAATACTATTATAATACTTTTATAATTATAATACTATAATAATAATAATAATAATAATAATAATAATAATAATAATAATAGTCTGATGTGAAAAACCAGATTTTCTCTAACTGCAATTATCACAGTGTTAACTGACAAATTTTTTTTAAACTGAATTTTTATTGACAGTACAGTCCTCCTTAACCACAAAAATGGCGGAAAGATGTACATTGCACTGTTGTCATTAAGACCAGAGGGGCGAATATAGTTACAATGCAAACCCAAGACAGCGCTACCTTAAACCCGTAAGTACTAACTGTGCAACTGAAAGATAAACCTAACGTCTGGATCCCCTGGAAGCCTTCAAAAATATGAAATATATTAAATATTAGGAAACACGATGCTTGCATGAGACAATTAGACCTATTTATATATATAATTCTGTATGTGTCACATTTTAATAAATTTAGTTCTTCTCTTTTTTATTAATAATTTAATACACATAATTACAATATATTCATTATGCAAATAAATGCATTTAATTAAAAGGAAACATTTATACAACCATACCTAAAAAAAACTATATTTATTATTTATTTAATTAAATTATTTATTTTTACCTTTTTTTTAAGGCACGTCTCAGTGATCTGAGACGAGAGGAACTGGAATTTCACTCTTTCAGTTCCTAGGAAGAGGAAATCTAAGGTCAGCACGGCTGATTTCGATCCTGCGACCTCTGCGTGGAGGTGATTTTTACTTGTTTTAATCGTTAATATATCACTATTTCTATTTTGGATTTCCTACTATTAACCTACCATTGTTACATTAGCTACGCAACTATGTTGCCTGCATTTTCTACAAATAATTTTATTTGTAAATTTCTGTTAGTTTATCTATTCCCTCCACAAAAAAATTGGCTAATTTCTCTCAACTTCCTTCATTAAATAACTATTAATTCATTATCTAACTTTAATTCTTTTCGACCCTATCTAAGAAAATATTCTAATACTGAAAAAATAAATCCACGAAAGTGAGACATCAAAAATTCTATCATTTATGCTCTCAACGCTATAATAAAAGGCATATTGCATATTATTCATTTTTTTATCATTTTAATACACTATTTTATCACTTTCTCGTATCTTATTTTCGAAAGTGCGTTTTTACAGGGAAGACATGTTTTGAGGTCTCCTGAGTATTAAAATTGTTTTCAGCGAATGGTCCGCGTGCAACAAAATAAATCAAAAACGTAAAATCACAGATCGCTCAAGTTTGACATTCTATTCGGTTTGGACAAATAGATTTATCGCGATTTTCTTTAAACTTCTTTTACTGACTGAACAGATATTGTCTTATTTGAAATGATTTAAAAAAAAAAAAAATTATTTTTTAGTGGTTCTATGGTAGAAAGTAATGCTTTCCTCTGAAGTACCTCTTCAGTATAATATATAATTCCACAACTATATAATATTAATGGATATTACAAGCAATGCTAGAATTCCAAATTTGATGAAAATTTGTTAACAAAAGTGCGAGTTTTTTTTTTTAATCTTCTCGAAAGCCTGAAACGATTTTGTTTAAACTTGCGAGTACTAACTGCACATTTATTTGAAACATTTTTCAGCAAATATTGATTTTTGATGGCCTGAGGAATGCGGAGGAACATTAAATTTCAAATGTTACTGGAGTTCGATAAGTGCTATCTGCTGTATAGTATCTGCAAGTTCTGCCAGCTGTGAGTGGTACATGGTTCATCTATCCCCAGCCCCTATTATTTGATAATTAAATTATATAATTTAAATTGTATAAACTGCGGTGAAGTGGCCGAAGGTAACAGAAGAGGACAGTCTAGAAGAGCTTCGGAAGAAGATATAAGAAAAGCCTTCAGAATATGAGGAATAGACTGGGCCAAAAGGAAAATACTGGTGAGAAATAGAAGCTTAACTACAGTAAGAGAGAGTCGTGTGAGCATCACATCAGATTTTATAATTCTTTTATTTCACAAATTCAGAAAATCCACTTTTACTTTATGGAATCAGCCTAAAATAACAAGTCTAAAAAAAAAAGTTATAAAGCATGACTAAGGTTCAAACTCACCACTGAGCTTTAATCAGAGGTTCCACTATGTCTTTTGATCTATTGCACACGGGCACCACCATTGGATTATCTTTCGTCTCTCTGTACAAATTCAATTCTTTAAGTGCCGCCAGAACAGCTTTTCTCGCTTCAAATCTTTTCATTCCACTGAATTTACCACAATCACCAGTGATATTTCCATCATCATCAATAATTGTTAAGAACGGAAGGTTATGACGGATTCCAACTTCATAATCGTTATGATCATGCGCCGGTGTTATCTTGACAGCACCTGAAATTCATTTCAAAGGCTTACAAGTTAAAACCTATGATGCCAAATAGAGATATCACATGTTAAGTTTATGATATCACAAAGTGAAGTACGGAGATCAATTCACACTATAAGTAGCTATCAAAGCTAATAAGAATTTTCCCCACATCAAAATCAATAAAGTATAGTTCACCGTTTACATGGTGCTGTTTACCCTTAAAAATGTCAACATTAATGAAATGAGATCAGTGTTTCTGCAAAAGAATATTTTGATTCTTGTTACTTTAATAAAATCTATGCGAAGACCTCTGCGCCAGTAGGTATCTCCGCTTCCAACTAAGGCCTTCTGTAGCGAAGTTATGCCAGAGCAGTATATATGTTTTCCTAATTAATATAAATTTGTTGCTACAAGTAGGCTAAGTATGTGCGGCATGCAAAACGATCAAGGAAGAGTTTTGCCCCGTAGACTAGCTTTTTCTAATCATAATAATGTAAGAAAAATTACTATAATTTCTAGGAGTGGCAGAAACCTAATTTTCTAATTCACACTGATGGTTCCAGGAAGGTGGGCCCCTATCTATAGGATAAGCTCATGGAAACATAATATTGTAGTACTGGAAGAAGTGGCGGACCCGCTGCTGGCGAAGCTTACCCAGTTCAACTGATACTTTGGACAAGAATTTGAAAAAGCAGCACACAGTGTCAACATCTCGATAAGTCAAAACTGCTTGAGACTATAATATACAGCTTCACATTAAAAGAAAGCAGGCAGTACCTATAATGTCCATATATGGGCCACTAGTTTAAATAATTATTGATAATGTGCTCCTAATCAATTATGGCTTCGCTTTCAAAATCAATAAAAAGAAGAAAAAAATTAACTGCAGCAAGAGATAATACCCATAAAAATTACAGAACAATAATCTTACATAAAATAGATAATAAGTTTTTCTGGCATATTAATGATTTCAATCACATCTATATATTGTGTACTAGTTTCTAACACATCTTATATGAGGTATATATAAAAAATATTCAATTTTTAAATCAGACTTATTTTTCAACAACTCAAATTGGGCCCATTCCAAAAAGAAGGGGACACATAAGAAGAAGATCATAAGTGTATTATGATTTCAACAATAAAGTACAATAAATAAGAATAGCCTCTGAAGCAAAGTATATAGTAACTAAATTCGTCAGAAGCTTTTTATCACTATTAGGATTTTGAATATCTTTAATGTATCGTTGATGAGATGTTGGGAATTGCAATATTTATTTGATAGATCATTTTAGATGCGCTTTTCAATGATTGGGCAATTTATTTTAGAAAATAGTGCGCGTAAAATCTTGTAATTTACAGTGATAAACATAATTTTCATTTCAGTAAAGAGAGATAAACTATAAACAAGTCATTACCTGTTCCAAAAGATATGTCGACAAATTCATCTGTTACTAGAGGTAAAGTTCTATTACAAAAAGGATGTATCAATCTGCATCCATGAAGGTGCTTATATCTCTCATCACTAGGATGTACAGCAACCGCAGTATCCCCTAGCATGGTTTCTATTCGAGTTGTTGCCACAACAATTTCTTGATCACTATCACATACTCTATACGCAAATGATACAAGCACACCGAACTCCACTTTCTCTGAATAGCCGGGAACTGACATAAGTGTTCTTCCGGATAACTCTATCTTGTCAACCTATAAAACATTTCTATAATTACTGGAATGTATGTATTCTAATGAAAACTTAGAATAAAATATGAAAAAATTATTAGCTTCTTTTAAGAAATCTCTTTTTACGTCATCTTGGAGTAAGTCTAATGGAAGATTGATTATAAGCAATTAGAAAAGGCAAATCTTAACCATTGCTTTAAGAAGAAGTACTCACTTCTATGTCGGATATAGCGCTCTTCAAGGTACAAGACCAGTTAACCAAACGCTTGCTTCTGTAAATATCACCATCATCATGCAAACGAACAAAAGCCTCTGTAACAGCTCGAGAAAGTTTTGGATCCATAGTAAATGCAGCTCTATCCCAATCAAGCGATGATCCTAAACGACGTAGTTGTTGATAAATCCTGTCTCCTTTTCTATTCAAAAGGGCAAAATATGCTTATTATTGCTTGATATTTAATATAAATAAATACTGGAAAAATAGTTCAAAACCAACTCATGTTTCCACTCCCAAATCTTTTTTACAAATGCTTCTCTTCCAAGATCATGTCTTGTTTTTTTTTCTTCTCGCCATAATTTCTTTTCAACCACAACCTGTGTTGCAATACCAGCATGATCGCATCCAGGAATCCACAAAGTAGTGCAACCTTTCATTCGGTGCCTAAAAAAGAAAAATAAAAAAGTATTACAACTAATTTCTTCAGATACATATACATTAACATGTATGTATGACATCAATTAATTATGTATCCAACAATAAACATATGCAACGAAAAGAACTAGAAGATAAAAAGAAGAATATTATGATATTTACACGAATTGGACACTTTATTTCAATTAAACAATTCGAAAATTTCTTTTGATGTAAGTTCAATACTTATAGATTTTATTTTTTAAACTTGTATTTATTTGTTTGTCTTAAGCATGGTGAGAAATGACAGTAGTTAACTTAAAACGTTTGTAAAAAATTTTGTACCTTACCAACGTGTGAGAGTATCCTGAATAGCATTTGTTAATGCATGACCTAAATGTAACGATCCTGTCACATTAGGAGGAGGTATTACTATAACAAATTTTCCTTTTGGATTATGAGCTAATATACTTTTTCCCTAAAAGCACAAAACACATTCACATTATAGTAAATACTCAAAAAGCTTGAAATAGATTAAACTCAAAAGAATAATAAAATAAAGATTCGGACGTCTTCCTCTTACAGTTCTAATTGACAAATTTTCTTACAATATTGAAATTATTCAACAATGTGCATGTGGCGGAACTATCGTTTTAATTAAAAAGAGTTTAGAGCTAAGCCTATCATCGCAGCTTCCTAGAACTCCTTAAACCCAATTATTTCAAATATAAGTCGTATACCTTTATAATGTAATTGTTACGTCAAGTTTAAAATATATCGCGGCTCCGCTTTTGAAAAACTGGAAAAACCTATAAACCTATTCTTTAAAGTGCTATAATGACCAATATATCACTTATGGGTCCTTTCTAGTAGCAAAAATGAAATATTAAGTTTGAATCTTCTTCAATTGGGTAATGTGAACACATACCAAATTTCCTTACTCACTAGACCTCGAAACAATATTTCTGATTAATATTCAATTTCGAAAAAGTGACTTCAATCAGACGTAATTAAAATACAAACTTCTTCTCAGCATCAAGAGAAAATTAAAAAAAAAAATATCTGGGGACACATCGATTTTCTCTTACAGTTCTAAGAGACAAATTTTCGACAAAGATCAAATTTTACTAACTGAGGTAAAAATGGAGGATCAGTATGTTTGATTTCTAGGTCATAACCTACAATATTACTATAACAAGAATCGGATTGAAGACACAATTGTCTGTCGGCTAAAGTGATTGCTGGACATTGGCACATGACCAATCAAAGTGATCTATTAGCGAAATGTTTAAAAGCTCTGCAAACTGTCAGAAGTAAGACAAAGAGAAACAATTATTTTATTTTTTTTTTAATTTAAGGCGCGTCAATATCCATGGTCATAGGCGCCCGGAGCCTTCTCATGCACTGCCTGCCTCAGGACACTGATCTTTAGTTACAGACCACACTGTCTATCACCGAACAGTGAGCTGTAGAATGCTCCTAGAAAGAGATAATCTAAGAACAATAACCCGGGACCTCCGCGTGCATGTCAACACGCAACCACTGAGCTAATCCCTTCGCTAAAGAAACAATTCGTTAGGCTGTTTGTAACTACTTAGTTGCGTAAAATGTCAATAATCATAAAGTAGTAGGGTTACTTACCCCATATTCTGGTTTAAAGAAACCTTCTTTTTCCCACCACTGATACCAAGCTGCTTCCACATATTTTGGGCTATATGAATCAGGTAGAAGACACATAGTATCCTTTTTCTCTCCAGGTGACGTACTACTCAAATACGTTCCAGTTCCAATAATATCATTCTTGGTTTCTTTTTTTTTCTCTTTTTTCTGAAATAAGGGGTCATTATTTTAAGAACATTTCGTTCATGCAAACAAAAGAACCTAAACATTTTTAGGCTTACCTCACTTTTTTCTTTCGATTGTTCAGAAACTTTTTTATCCTGTTTTTGCTTAAATTTTTCTAATTTTGCAAGTTTTTTAGCTTCTTTTTCTAACTGTTTTGGAGTTTTTTCAGGAGTTTTAACGTCACCTTCCATTTTTAGCGCAAAGGTATAATGAAATAAAAATCACAAGTTCTTAAAACCTCAAATTATTAAATAGTTTACACACTATATTAACATTCAAGCATCAGTGAACGAATTCACTCACACCATACTGTATTGACATCAACAGCGAATTACTGAAGGAACTATAACCACTACTAGAACTTCCACGTATCACCCACGTGCAGTTGGGAGCGCTGTATGTTCTATTATATTGAACACAATAAACTGCCAGCACAGAGCATTAAAAATAGTAAAAGTGTTCAAATTTCAAAATTACTTTCACTTACTGCTGTTAGCTTATATCGTCAATGGTAAAGTCTTAACTCAGTTCAAAGGGGTTTATTATAAAGTTTATTTTTGCATTAAATAAGTAAAAAAACTACATTAGCAAACAATTATAACATATATTCTCTTTATTGGGATATTTAAAAAAGTAACACACATTTCAATCTTCGTTCTTTATGAAATGTAGGTTTTGAAATCTCCAAAGTATGAAAAGTGAATAATCTGTATTTAAGTGTATGTGAACAAAATAGCTGGTAGCTCTTATTTTGTGTTCCGTTTGCGTGACATTAACGCATCTGACCCGAAGGTTTCTGTCAAACTCCATCAGCAGGAAGTCTGACTTTACTAAATGTTTTTTCAGTTTTGAGAGCAATGCGCATAACATTTTTAAAAAAAGTTTGTCCTTTAAGAGAAAGTCATATGAATGTTTCACACCAGATTTTTTACATCTGGAATGAACTGCTTAGTTAGCGCAGTCTTTTGAACTACAATGTAATCACTTCAAGTACTATCTGTCGCAGGTGTTAACCACCTACCCCCTCCATATTTATGTTAGGATAACTGAGTAAAAATTTCAAGTTTAGAGGAACTTTGTCATATTATAGTGTATTATTTCTAGTAAGAGAAAGTCGTGTATTTCACATTTGATTTTTTTTTGTTTTTTAACGTCACTTATTAGAATTACATGATTATCTGCTAATGAGTTTACTTCCTAATGGTTATTGGCGCATAGTTATTTTTCTTCCTGATTTCAATTATTCTCCCTTTTAATCTGTTTATTCAGAATGATTACATTGAAATTTCCATTCTAATTATGAATAATATTTTGAATTATAACTATTCTCCGGCATTTTATCCGTCGTAGTATGCATATTCATTTGGTTCCTGACCGGTTTCGGATTTTCATCCATCATCAGAGCAAATTCACCAAGTTCGTGTATAGAATTCACTTCAATGTAATGTTTCTGTTACATTCACACTTGTTGGTTTGTTCCGTCGGTTGTTCCAAACCGGCCAAGAACCAAATGAATATGCATGCTATGACAGATAATATACCAGCATTCGGATAAAATCTAGCATTGCGGACCCATCCACATATTCAATAAAACTATTCGATTGAAAATATTTTCTTCTTAGGCTTGTTCCATCTTTTTTCAGCCTTTCAAGACTTTGACGGATGGTGAAAAATTCAAAGCCGAGCAAAATTAATGAAAAGAAGCATGCTATGACGGATAAAATCCAGATATTACCCAGCATTTTGCGGACACAGCCACATATTAAAAAAACAATAAAAATCTCGTGTGAAACACTCACTCCACTCTCTCTTAATGCAGATAATACATTTTCAAATTAGAAATTTTCTTAAACTTTTAAGTTTTTTCCCAGGCAAAATTTGATTTTTTGATACTTTTGAGAAACGATAGCGTTGAAGGAAAATTGGTTGGGCAGAAGTGCGACTTTATAGAATTAGATTGAGTTTTTTGGAATTTTCTCGAAAATAGCTGCAATGATTTTCTTTAAGCTGAATGTTTATTGCACTACTCATAAAAAAATATAACCTCTCTTCAAAAATTCTGAATTTTTTTTTTTTTAGAGTTCTAATATAAATAAAGAAGGATTACATGCTGATAGACAGCCTTGGCCCAGGTAGTTATTTCTATGCAATTGAAGAAGACAGCTAGATATTACACTCAGAAGACAGTGTTAATAGCATTGAAAGAACTCAAATAACATTTGAGATTTAAAGCCTCAAAAAATCCGCAGAACCCCCAAAAATTAATTATTTCAGAAAAATTTTAATTTTTAAAAAGATCTTCTTCTCTATTTCCATTTATTGCTAAATAAAATGTTGCTCAATTTCAGAAAAATATTCAGTTCATAGGAAAACTAGTTCATTAATTTATCTGAAATAGTCATAAATGTTTCTCTTAGATTTTAGTAAATGATTAAAAACTTAAGATTAAGATAAAAGAGAAAGACTTTTATGTTTTTTGCATATTTTATTCTAACATTTTGTCAGTTGGAACTTTAATTTCTTCTATAATTCATATTCGCCCAGTTCTCTGTCAGTAAGAAATAAATAATTTTTAGCACTTTAACTTTTCAATATCTAGATACCTAGTATAATAAGCGCATTCGGGTGCATTGGCGGTCCTGTAAATAAAAAATAATGTTTTATAAAATATACATACATATTATATCATAAATATGTATATAATTACTCAAATATTCCTATTTTTTTTTTTTTTTTTTGTTATCGTACTTACTTCTCATATGTTATTTTCTCTCTGGAGAATTTCTTCCAAGTTGCTTCACTATTTCTGCAAAATAAAATAATTTTATCACCCTAAATTGTTTCTAATAGATGGGTTTTTATTCCCTAATTAAAATGAAATTATTTGCAAAAATTCTCTTTGTTTTTAGAAGAATTAAAAACTATTGACTTTTTTTAATTCCAATTCTTACATACAAGAGGAATCTTATCGAGGTAAAAATGTTTATTTTCTCTAACACCTATTAAGAGGAAGTACTGCGAATTGCAATCGTGTTAGATTTTCGAAATTGAGTTTTCACTGGAAATATATGTTTTTGGGCGGCCCCTGAATAAGAAAAAAAGTTTTTAGCGAATGGTCTGTATGTGTGTGTGTATGTTTTCAAAATATCTCAAAAACCGAAAAGTCGCAGGAAGCTCAAACTTGGTATTCCGTTTAGTTACCATCACCGCATCACGTTTTTTTTGTCAGTTTTTCTATTTTTTTTGGAAACGGCTTCATTGATTTTCTTTAAACTTCCTATACTATCTACACACATGATTACCTATCACTTTCATTTGAAATATTTTCCAGGGAAAATTGATTTTTTGGGGTTCCTAGAGGAACAGTATCGTTATGCTTTCATTTAAAGTTCCACTTCATTATAAGCAAAAGTAAAGTAATGCCTATTTTTTCAGGCGGGCTTAACGTCCAACTATCAAATTAGGTGTCGTGGACGGAGACGGAAGCACCTACTTTACTGTTAACATTTTGCATACCAATATAAAATTTAGCTGTTATACGCGGGACTCGAACTGGGGTCCTCCCACTTGCAAGTCCATGTTCATAACCACTACACCAACACCCGCCCCTACCACTTCATTATAATATACTGTAACGCAGCCAGTGGTACCATCTAGGAGAGGAAGTAAGAACCTCAAGTTCTCCTAGTGGCCGCAAGGAAGCGCTAGCAGCGCACTCCTCTAGCTCTTTGTAGAAGAATCGAGAAAGATCCAGACTCTTCTCCACCGGTATAAATAGTGGGACCACAGAGAGTTGCAAAAGTTTTCTAATTACTAACGAAGTGTACGTTTGTGACGCTGGAGCGTCAAGCTTTCCTCTAAAATAATATTTGGTTTTACCACCTATATAATATTGGTACATTAGAAGCATTGATAGAATTGCAAAATTGAAGAAAATCGGTTAACCGGAAGTATGACTTTTAGGAAAGGCTTTTGAAACCCTCGAAAACAAATTTAACGATCTCCTTTAAGCTTGGTAAGCAACTTCCACAGATGAATACATATTAATTTTATATATAACATTTTTCGCAAAAAATATTTTGGATAATTGTGGGGAATTTGTGGCGTAATTTCAAATGTTATGTATAGATGGTTCAGAGTTTTTGAAGCGCTCTACTAGGGCATAGTATAATCATCACTTCTCTGCTTGCCAAGATTAGTAGGTAGTATTCATCCCCCACCACCACCTCTATATTTATGTTAGGACAAATACGTAAAATTTGAGTTTAAAGAATTTGTCATTTTATATATAATTGTATTAAAAGGATTAAGAGAAACTCGTGAGAGTGTTTTACACCAGATTTTTATATTGTTACTTATGTTTAAACTAAATACAGCGGAAGAATACAATGTATTGAAACAGGTTTTCAGAATTGAGTTTATTTCTATATTTCTTCTAGAATACTCTTTTACAGGTTACAAGAAAGTTCATGGTTTCGAATAAAAATGAAATGTTCATATATTCCTCTTTCAGCAGTAAGAGAAAGTATTAACTTATTGACTGTTTATTATCGTGTGGGGAAATCCAATTTTGTACAATATTTAGAAAATATCAGTGTTAAAATTTTGATTAATACACAATTTACAGCTTGCGTTTTAAAATCCATCTGTTATGAAAAACACTTCTGAATATATTTAAATTTTTGAAACAAGGACAAGTGGCTGTGAACCACTTCCAAAATAAAGGTGTCTATCATAATAAATAGTATTTTTGTTGTTGTTATTCTAGCTATTGAAAGAATAATTATATTAGTATGAAAAAATAAAGAAATTAATAAATATCTCTAGTAACTTTTCGATAGCATAATTTTGCATCTTAGAAGAAAAATTATGTTCCAATCAAATTCGTGCCCACTACTTACAGAATATGAATGATAATCATAATCTTTTCATCAAACAAAAGTGATGTCTATATCTTAAGTATGTTCTATAATTTAATTACTTACATGCTAGCAGTGGATATTCGACCTGGACTGCTTTTTGTTGTGCAGAGATTCATGTTTTCAGAATTAGGCCTTGAAATTTTCTTCATAACACCAAAATTTTTTACACTCTTTACTTGAGATGGCCTACAAAAATGTTTAAATAATTAGAAGTTAAGAAATCCATTGAAAGAATAATAATATCTGTATATTCTTACAATTTGTGTGGACGACTTTGATAAGAGCAAGTTGAAATTGTTGAAACATTGCTGGAACTTGACGAAGAGCTCGGTTCAATCTTTAGCCAACCATACTGTAAAGAATCATTTTTTTTATTAATAAGTTAATAAAGAGTTTTATTAAATCTTAAGAAACTTTGTCTGTAACAAAAAAAAATTTAATAAATTCTGGCCTAAAAATGAAAAATTAATAGAACAAATTACTAGCCAGTTGTTAACTCATGTCTTAGAAAGTATTCCACTGAATTTTAAAAATCTGGGAAAGGATGGGAATCACATAAGGGAAAGGATGGCTGAGCAAGGCCTTATGCTGTTATCGTTATGTACAACCAAGTCAAAATGAACAGATGCTAGGACTTAACCAGTTTAGAATATTGCTAAAAGAAGGCTGGATCTTGGGATCTCCAGGATAAAACAAAACAAATGATCATTTCGAGAAGACAAAATAAGAAATGATCAAGTCATATTTTTAGCTTTCAGCAACTTCTAAATCTGGAATTTTTAGTAGTATCTCAACAGAGATTAAGGCAGTGTAACTGCCAGGAATAGGTTTATATTGGTTTTTTAAGTAGATTCTGTAGCTTCTCAAGAAACACTTATCTATGCGTATATATAAAACTATGACTTGCCGATGATTATATAGCAAGTGAAACCTGGCCCGCTGAATAGGAAAATTGAAGAATATTCTGAATCCTTCGATCATAGATGGCTCATTTTACAAAATGTGATATGAAGAATCCGTAAAAAAATCGGATTTACTCATGTTCTCCCGTAACAAAGAAGAACGTTGACGTAGGCGACAGAACTCTACAATGTGCGAGTTGATCTTCAGAAATTGAAGTCATTAGGAGCAAGATCATAAACACAACAGATAAGAACGAGTGGCAAAATAAATCATTGGTAAGTTTAAAGTCCGAAGTCCAATTACTTAATTTCCGTTCAATATATTCATTTTAAAAATAACAAATCTTATCAAAACAGATATTTGCAAAACCTTGCTAATTTGAAATTCACGCTTATATTAATAGAGATCAATACGATCAAAAATGGATTAAAAATAAATATAAAATTTTTAGTTAACTACTTCAATTTTTAAAATAAATTAGGGGTTATAAAATTTATAAACAAATAAAGAAAATAACGCTTTAAAATATATGTTTAACACTTAAAAAAAAAAAATGCTTACTTCTGAACGCTCACTAGGAGTTGAATGTGAAAAAAGTAAGTGAAAAATTTCTGTTATTTTATTTTGATCTTGTATAGGATTTCTTCTTATGTCAAATACGACAATTTTATTGTTCATACTAATTAAATTAATAATAGCGGTGCATCCTAAATCTGTGATTCCACAGTTTTGCATATCTAAGGCTGCAAATATGATTACATAAACTAATGGTAGAGTAAAAAAAAAATAATAATAATAAAATTCACTTAGCCTACGCTATCAGAAGTTTAACCTAAGTTATGGGTGATAAAAATTATAATAATATATATAGGATACAATGAATATGAATAATACCTACTTCATTGAAATTTTCTGCAAAGCAAACTGAAACTTTCTCTATCGATATGTTTTTAAAGAAACATTTACTGGGAAAATAAGCGAATGTTTACCCGGTAATTGAAATTGCGATTTTTGTCCCAGGGAAGGAAAATCCTGTTTGGCTAAAGAAAACAGCAAACAAAAATATTTAACTTGTTTGAACTAAGTTTCCACTCTAACCTAGATTTAAAATTTGTTCCTCATACTTCCGTCATCAACAAAAGAAGCAGATTGCGTTCTCCCATCCTATTATTTTCGGGGCTGGTGATGTCGAGTGGGAAAACAAACAACCCTGCTCTACCAAATGAAGGAAGGTATCAATACAAATAAAGATAGGCCTAATGCGAGTACTCATTTTCTTTTCTCGACTCGCGCCTTCCAATCACAATTGAACATAATAAGCCTTTTAATTATTACAGAGAACTGGAAAGAGGTATATCGTACTGTGCCCTGTGTGAATGGGATGTATATATTTATTGGAATGAATGTATTTATTAGCGTGAACGTTTTTATCTAGTGAATAATGGTATGAATGAGGTGTAAATAGTGTGCATAACATTAGATTTAGTTTATTTCAAAGAGTGTAGGAATAATTATAAAAGTACTAAACCTTAAGTAGATTTAGGAAATTTGTAGAGAAGGAATATTTATACAAGTACTTCTTCCAGGATGCAAATTGCAAAATGATGAGTCCATTGAGCGCAAACGAGTCTTGTCCATTAAGTACCAAGTTTATTTACCTTATTAAGTTTTAAATTTATGGATTAAATATGTGATATAGATATTATATAATTCACAAATCATGTTTCATAAATATATCTACTTGATAGATTAATTACATGGAATTTGTTTTGACTGATACAAGATTTTTTTATTTGTTTGTAAAAGATGGCACTACTCAGGTATCTATAATTCCCCTCATCGACTGGATCGATGATTTAAGAGGAGATGTGTGGAACATGTCCGATATCCTGAGGTCCCAACATAACGCGTCCAACATAAGCGGGGCATATGCCATCAAAGTTTAGGCAGAATCAACTCTCGCCCATATGGAAGCCCCTAACCTGATAGCTGCAGCTTAACTTGGAAAGTGGCATCACTGTAATACATAACACCTTATACCTACCTAAAACGAGACCTAAACTAGTGGTCCCCCAAGTACTCGATATTCCTGGGGGACAAAAAAAAAATCCTATTCCTATCCTAACCTACCTAAACTAAAGCTGACAATCATATCTGCTCCTTCTAACCTAAGTGCCGCATTCATTCAACACTCATGTAATATATTACTACCATACCAACATCCATACAACCTAATAAACTAACTCCTAGCGATCCAACCCAACCTTCTTTTTAACGCCTCCTCAGCAAATTGTCGAAAATTGCCCTTGTAAGCTGCTTCATTCTCTAACAACAAAGGCAAACTTTCATTGTCCAAGGAAACATGAAAACCAATATCCCTTTGCAGTTGCTGACGCAAATCGGCATTCTTAGGGCAATCCAATAAAATATGCTCGCTCGCTTACTCTCTTCCACACCTGCAATTCCCATTATCCACCAGACCCATTCTGGCCCATTTTCCGTTTAGTTGGCCGGGTCCCGTCACCAAGCGTGAGACCGCATATGACATTTCGACAGCAGTCAGGTTGCAACCCTGTTTGCATCCTGCAAAAACAAGGATGAAGTCCTCCCCTTGCTCGAACTTCTCCACCTTGAATTCCACTCGCACAGTAATGAAGTTTCTAAACCTCGAAAAGCAACTTCTCTTAACCAGCCTTCTCTATCTCCATCAAAGGGGGCAGTATCCACTCTTATGTTACCAGAATTTGAATATATATATAAACATTTTGTTGCAGCATTTGTTTACTTACAAAATCTGTAAGTCGATAAAAATTGATGGGCGATAAAAATTACTTCGCTAATTAAGAGTCGCGAAACTTATTCATTTAATGATTTCTTAGTGGTGACCGACTTGGTCTTATATTCCTAAGCTAAACAGATGTTAAAATATAAAGTTTGTGGCATTTACCTATCTCATTCGTTATCTCAAACAAATCAAATGCTAATAGGATTCAGTTATGTCTTAATTAACGTAATGAAAATTACGATTAAATTTACTAGTGTTCAGAAAATCAAATTTTTACCTCTTATCCAAAAATCATCACAGAGAACTAGAACGATACTCTGAAGACCTTTATCACCAATATTTGGATTATTATTTAAAATTATTCTCCTTAATCCAGAAATAATCTCATGAGATACTTCTCTATAACGTAATGAATGTTTCCAACATTCACCGAACCTAGCTATTTCTTGAACCTAAAGCATTTATTGACTTTTGCAATTCACTTTTCGTTCTTTTGTTTTTAATATATACATAATTTCCATTAATTAGAAGTTATCGAAACCTTGATTAATTCAGCAATATAGTAAGCTCCTTGCTCTGTAATTTGGCAATTGGATAAATCAATCGTCTGCACAGTAGGCTGATTTCTTAATGCTTTCGAAATAAAGTTACATCCTTCATCCCCAATGTTGCAATATTGCAGCACCAAATGTTGCAAACAATTTGTCTTTGAAAGGGCCTGTAAATATTTGGGTTTAATATTTTAATTATAATTTATAATTTAGTTTTTTTTTTTTTAAATGAAATGAAGTAAAATTGTTGCAATCATCTTAAAAACTAATAAACAAGTTGGAATTAATATTTATCGAAACTATTACACTTATATTTAGAATAAATTAGTGACTACTTCTCCTGGTTTAATACTACAAAATCTGGTGTGAAACACTCACATGCTTTCGTGGGAGAATTTAAACTTTAATTAAAAATAGAAATCGATTCTTTTTTATGAATGCATAATCTCCCCCTTTCCCTTAAATGAATTTCTCCGAAATATTTCATAGGTCTCTATGTGTATAGTTAGATACACCAAGTTTAATAAAATCTGTTGGTGTTTATATGTAGAAAATCGCAGAAAAATGAAAAAACTGTTCAGAAAAAGTTTCATCCCAGTCAACGGATTTTCTTCAAATTATATCACAATTACAATACTTCCTTTTACTAGGATTAAGAGAAAGTAATAACAAATATGAATGACAAGTTATTAATTGTAGATCACAATTTACAATTACAATCTACAATTTATATTTTGTCATTCATATTTGTTATTATTGTTTATAATATTTTTCTTAGAAATAAAATTGAAATATTCATTCTATTTTTTTTAATATATATTCCATTTCTTTTTAGTTATTTAAAAAAATATAATTAAAGTAGTTAGCAATTACTTTGACGTACGCCAATACATTACAGTTCAAAACCAAATTGCGAATTTACGTTGATCGCTTTGGTCATTCATATCCACAACACAGTCATTAAACTGGTATTTTAAATTCAAATCAAGTGATACAAAATCGCCATCTACATTATTGCGAATTCATAAGCAATGATATACATTACCTTTGAGTTGAATTGGAATCATAGGTATTAATTAGTGCATACAAAAAAATAATTTGTATACATACTTAAGGAATTATATTAGGACAATTTCATTTTTTGGGGGAGATTCTTTGTAAATAAATATTTCATTTCTACAGATAAATTACAAACGAAGAGCTAAATTTTCTTTTATCATTAAGGTCTGAAAATGCGATTGTTGGCTATGATAAATTCGATTGCTGTAGAGTTCTTGATATTATTATTATTATACAAATGTGTAATACAGTTATTAATATTGAACAAAGGACAAATTAATTTATGAAGTTAATATGCATTTTCTTTTTTCTTTTTTGCAATACCTGAGCTAGAATATTCATTGCTTCGGTCTGAAGTGGTATACTTTGAAACTGCAAACACATAAGAGTTTTTGAATGAGTAATACAGGCTGCAAATGCTTCTACAACTTTTATAAGCATGTATTTTGTGAACAAAACAGATCCTTTTGAGAATTCACGGGCTTGTTTTTCAGTGCAGACATGTTCTAGAATTACTAAAAATGAATTCGGTTTTTTAAAAGTTTTTTTTTTTACAAATATTACAAACAAAATATTGAACAAATATTGAAAACTGATTGGTAGTGTGGCAACAAATTGGATGATAGTACAATTCAATTACAAAAATGTTCGAATTTTAAAAGGAAAAATAATGTAAGCTTATACAATTGCAATAACTTACTCTCGTTATTCGAGCAAGTTGTGTTTCTAAAAGTGCTTGACAGAAATTAGTTGCGCAAAATAGTTACAATTGAGCAAATCCTAGTCTATCCAAAGCCACTCTGTTACCTTATAGCTAACCCCAAGAAAAACTAGCCTCAGGCCTAATGAACTATGATTCACAGCAGTCCGGACAAATCGGATAATATATTAAAGGAAAAATAGCCACTGCTCTTCAACAGACATCCTATTCCAGCCAAAAGTCTTGAACATAATTCCTCTCAATCAAGCTATCTATCATAAGATTGATTTATCTATCTGTTTCTTCTCTGTCTCACAAACTCTACAAAAGGGGTCTCTACAAGAGATGTCTCCTTAAACTACTGGGCTCAGTAAAGGAACCAACCAAATGCCTGGAAGCTAACCATAAAAGACCCACCAACAACTCACTATCAGCCCTGATCGAACCCTCCACGAGGGGTTTAAAGATGACATTTCAACATGACATTGAAAGATGACATTTCATTCGGCATCTTAGACTGCCGAAACTCAACAAGCTTATCAAAACAATTGTCCATAATGTTGATAGTCATGATACCGACGATCAGTATTCGAATTAAAAGATCAATAAAAAGATGTTAAATTTGTAACTATTCTTAATTCTTTAGGTCTAAAGAGGGGCCATCTTTCAGAAATGAAAAGATTTTCAGTAAAATAATAACTAGGTTGCCCTATTTTGACCTACTTAGTCCTTGCAATTTCTAATTTTTTTTCTTTTCAAGTCTGCTATACACATAACCCTTATCAAAGCATAAATCCAAACAAAACAAAGAAAAACTAAACAAAAACATTATTTTGGATTCTGGAAATATATAACTTGTGAGAATTAAAATGTTTATTTCACAGAGGTACAGCAGTATGTCCACTTAGAGCTATATACAATTGAGTAACAAACCTAATGTGAAACGCCCAACAACTTTTATATATATGTAACTTATATACAAAGGATGATCCAAAAACTCCTCTCAACATGTATCTGTAAACGCTTCTTTTTCAGTTAAAATGCGCAAATTTCTCAAAAAACTCAGTTTTTCTTATTTTTCCACATTTAGACGTTTCGCAGAGTATACTTAATAAATATTTTAGAGCAGTGAATTCCAAAACTAAAGAAACCAAAGTAAATTTATCATTTTTATATGATAAACCGCTACAAAGTTTAAAATTACTTCCTTAATATGCAAATTAGGAATGTTTTTATGTTTTTACTAATTCAACGATCCTATACGAATAACTTGATGAATTTAACTTCCCACAAGTTATTAGTATACTCGATTATTTAAAAAATTTAATGGATGGTAGCGGCTAAATTTAATATTTGCTTGCTTTGTTGTATTAGATAGCTTTTCTTAAATGGATGCGGATGAATAAAAATTTTTATAAGAAAGGTTAATGCTTGATTTTGTTTCTTATTAAAATTTACACTGTAACAATAATTACAAGTAACTATAATGATAGCTAATATAATGATGGGATGTTAGATTGGAGAAGGCACCCAGTGGCGACATTCTATTATTATACTTTATGAAATATGATACTTTATTTCATCGTGTCATGGCAATAGTAGATCACATGGCAATCTCCTTAGGGGATTACCTGGTATTTAGAGGATTGAAATGAGCTGCTGTAGAGGAATGGAAACGAAATTTCGCCAGATCTTGGAAAAAAGGGATATTGAGATTCGATTTTTCTTTTTACATTCTCTTACTCCTAGTAAGAGGAAGTATTGTAATCGTGTCAATTTTCGATATGGAGTTTTCACCGGAAATATCCGTTTTGAGGTTCCCTGAGTCCAAAAAAGTGGTTTTTATCAAATAGTCTGTGTGGTGTGTGTGTACAGCATAGCTCAAAAACGAAAACCGCGAAAGTTGAAACTTGATATTCCGTTTAGTTATCACCATGGGATCTGACACTACGTTATCTGTCAAAATTCCTCAACCGGAAGTACCACTTTACTAGTTGGATTTTTTACTTTTTTGCGATTTTCTCAAAAATGGCTCCGACGATTTTCTTTAAACTTTCAACATCAACCACACATACAAAGAGCTACAACTTTTATTTGAAACATTTCTCCGGGAAAATGCATTGAAGGGCACTTTTGGGGGAGGGGTGGGGTTAGGTTTCCATCTAAAGTGCTATTTCAGTTTTTAGACAATTCTGTCATCTAAATAATGTTAATTAGAATTAAATATGTTGTTGAAATTCAGAGTTTGAAAAAAAATCGGATAACCGGAAGTGCGTTTACTTTACCACTTTCCTAAATGATTTATTCACTTTTTCGCAATTTTCTCAAAAATGGCTCCGACGATATTTTTGAAACTTCGTAAATAAACTAAACATGCAAAGATCTACAACTTTTATCTAAAACATTTATCTGGGGAAAATTCTTTTAAGGGCACTTTTGGTGGAGGGGTGGGGTTAGATTTTCATCAAAGTGCTATCCTAGTTGATTATACAATTCTATCAATCAACCATAATTAGTTAGAAATAAATAGATGGCTGAAATTCCGAGTTTCAAGAAAATTAGTAAACCGGAAGTGCGCTTTTACTGAATAGTGTTTTCAGTTTTCGACGAATTTCATTAAATTTGGTACACAAACTATAAAATTTGTCAATTATCATTTTGAGAACTGGAGTAAGAGAAAGTTGTGTGAGTGTTTCACACCAGATTTTTAATTTAGTACGTTCTTGTGTTCGGGGCATATCAGCCTCAAACGTTTACTATGCATAGTACGCGTGTTCTGTTAGCAATAGTGTCCGTGTTTGAGAAGAGTAATCGCTGTGATTTCCCAACTAAGAACATCTCATAGGGCTATTTTCCAACGAAAAACGATTGCTACGACACAGATCTTCTAGCGCTTTGTTAGCATTCAGGGATGAAAACAAGCAGAACCTGTTTTTCAGCATTTTAATGTTGATACTTTTAGATTCTGTTAGATATTCCACGAAATATAGTGTGGATAGAGCTTAATGTGGGCGGTCAGCATTCGTACCATTTTCAAAAACAGAATGTAAGGACGTCTTTCTAAACCGAAAGCGAAAAGGGAAAAGTTTCTAGGATAGGCTTTGTTATAAGTTTGAGGAAGTTAGTAATTTTTGCAGAAGAATATTATGGATTGATTGGTCTCTCTTTTTCTACTCTAATGGTCAATTCTGCGTTACCCAGAATTTTTCAAAGCTTTTTCGAAAGAAAAACTTATCAGAATAACTAGAGGTTCTTCTCTTTGATCTGAAGAAATTATTGGGATAAAATTGAATGATTGCAAAATGGCCGTCCATGTGCCAAAATTCGAGTACTGCAAATTCATAGCTGCAGTTGAACTTGCCTTCGAGCAAGAGAGCGAAATTTTGAGCAAAATATTCCTTAATGCAATGTCATTTATTAGAGTACTTTTTTTTACTCTTGGTAAGAGGAAGTATTGCGATCATGTCAGATATATTTTTGAAATTGAGTTTTCACCAGAATTATACAGTTTGATATCCCCAGAATAAAAAAAAAAGTTTTTACTGAATCATCTATATTTTTGTGTTCAGTGAACAAAATATCGCAGGTAACTGAAACTTGATATTCCGTTTAGGTATCACCATCGCAACTGACAAAGATTCCAATCCATCTACTGGAAGTGGAACTTTATTTAATGTATATTTCTAGTTTTGCTCGAAAACGGCTCCATTGATTTTCTTTGGACTTCACTTACTACTTCATATACCATATGCACACATAAATGCTTATGTGGAAAAATTGTTTTTTGGGGGGTTTTCTGGTACTTATGTTCTAACACGTAAATAATATTAGATGCCTTAAAATCATTGCTAGAATTGGTGAAGATACACATGATCTTACCCAAATTGATGAAAATGTATTACCCGAAAAGTTTTCTTCCATATCTGATTCCTTGATAATTCCAAAATAAAACTAAAGTTTAATTTTTCTGAATTCTTCGTTGAGACGATTGATATAAAAATACCTGGTGTACCATTTACACCACATTCTCTTACTGTGCAGTTTACAAGATTTATGTGACAAATTATATTCAAATTTATAATGTCTACTAAATGTTTGCTTGTATTTAATTTTATATCAATTGAAGAATCTAAACTTAATGAAATTACTGTTTTGAGGAAACCATATTTTCTCCCTTTCCCCCAAAACTCCTTTCATTAACTCAAAGAATTTTCTCGGAAAAAATTCCCAACAAAAGTAGATCTCTATATTTACAGTTAGTCTTTGGGTTGATATCGAAGCCACTTTTGCACCTGATTTTTAACTTCTTCATTGGATTGAAAATGGTTCCCATGTAGAGCCTCTTTTAGGGATCCAAACAAATGGAGGTCCGATGGGGCGAGGTCGGGGCTGTAGGGGGGATGTGGCACCCCACCCCACTTTTTGAAGTGTTTCTTGAGTTAACTGTGCCGTGCGTGGGCGCGCGTTGTTATGAAGCAAAATCACTCCTTTGGTCAAGAGTTACGACGTTTCATTCGAATGGAGCCTTACATTGTTTGTGAGCATATCACTGTAATAGTGGCTGTTGATGGTTCGTTGAATTTCGAGATAGTCACAGTAAACAGGCCCCTCCGAATCCCAGAATACTGTAAGCATGACTTTACCAGCAGGCGGCTGGGTCTTGAATTTGTTTCGAGTGTGAGAACCCGTATGCTTCCACTCAAGGCTTTGACGCTTAGACTCCGACTCAAAATGGTGTATCCATTCACATTTTACAATTTTATTGAAAATTTTTTTTTCAATTAAACATTGTTATTTCAACTGTTGACTAATTTGAAACCTGGTTTCTTTGTGGGCGTCCGTAAGTTGTCTTGGAACCCATCTCGTTTTTTGTACAGCAGCTTATTCTGAATAATGTTATGGACAATTCCAACACTCGCTTGCACTTCATCAGCTATCAGTTCCTGTTGTCCGGAATAAACGCGTTAATGCGAGATTTGAGGCAGGAAGTTGCAACTTCAACCGGTCGTCCACTTCGTTCCTCGACACGGACACTTACACGGCTACTTTTAAACTGTGCTACCCATTTGTAAAAGTTCGAACGGTTCAAACAATTATTCCCGTACACTTTCAACATTCTTTCGTGGATTTCACTACCTTTGATATCCTCTGTAACTAAAAATCTAATCACTAAGCGTTGTTCTTCCGAGGTGCAATGCTCGAGCGGACTCGCCATTGTTAACATTTGAGGTTATGTTTACCAAATACTCTCTAATAGCTGATGAGAAACTAAATACAAGGATGCCACTTGACGCACTGAAACTATTGTATGATTAAACAAACAGTTTCTGAGCTACAGCGATTTGTCTCGTTACTTATTGAATGACCATCGCATGTACAGACTTATACTAAATTTAAAACAAATTGTTGAAATGAAGAAGAATTGAGAAAATCTCAGAAAACTAAAAAAAAACTGGTCAGTAGAAACGCAGTTCCGGTCAACCGATTTTCTTCAAACTCAAAATATTGGCAACATATTTAATATTATTTAGATGGCTATATCATATAATAAATCAAAATAGCACTGCAGAGGAAAACATAACCCTTTCCCTTAAATGAATTTTCCCAGAGGAATGTTTCAAATAAAAGTTGGAGTCCTTGGTATGGTAGTTAATAGATAGTTTACACTCGTAACGTTTAAAGAAAATCGTTGGAGCAATTTTAGAGAAAATTGCAAAAAACTGAAAAATCCATTCAGTGGTAAATTCCTGTCGGACCCCATAGTGATGCCCACACTAAATGTCAATTTTGAACTTCCTGTAATTTTTCGTCTTGACCTATGCTACACACACATCATGTTCTAAAAACCACTTTTTTTGACTCAGAGGACTTCAAAACGTGTATTTCCTGTGAAAAATCGAAGTCGAACATTTGACAAGATTACAATACTTCCTGTTATAGCAATTAGAGAAAATAAAAAAGGTTTAGGAAACTCAATGTTTCCGGCACATATTCTTTTTCTAGTAACCGAGATATCATAAAACTGAGAAGGAATTTCTTATATACATATATATTCCAAAATTTATATCACCGAAATAGTTAAAAATAAGAGGTGTTCCATGTAGTGTTTTTACTTCAAAAAAGTAAATATCAACCAAAATGTTTTAGTGCACTACCGTTTATGTGTATATATATTAAATTTGCACCTGTTCCTGGAGAATGTCGGCTTCTTAGAGCCAGAAAATGTAAATTTTTGTCACTACTAATAGTTTTTAATAAAGGTAGCCAATCTTCATACTTTATTCTATCTCCTATTATATCTAATGATGAATTTAAAGCATGCAACTTTAATCCCCTCAAGGGTTGTGTGTGCATAAGATTACAGTTTTTCTTATACTTGGCGTTGAATATATCGACAGACTTGTTTTTTTGATGTGACAAGTTAGCTTCAGTAGGGCATCCTATAAAATGAAATAAAATTGCACTTCATACGACGAATTAACTGCATAAGATGTTAATTTAACTTTCCCTCATATTGCAAACAATTACTTACCCCACGATACTGTTGAAACTGCTGACATATGTACACAAATTAGCGACTTTTTTACCACTTATACACTCTTTACAAATATACTGTAAAGGTTAACTTAGAAATATATTACTTAACTACTCTGCACTAAAAACATTTGTTTCATATTAGATTAAATAAATATATTTTAGTTCATTGTGTCAGTGTCAAATCAATTCCAATGCTAACATGAATCAGATCAAATCTTTTTAAAAATTAAATCTATATTCACATGGTTCTGAAATTTAAAAAAAAAAATATCCGTAAAATGTTAATTATATATGATGGCAAAGTTGTAATTAGTTAAAGTAAAAAAAAAAATCTGATGTGAAAACTCACACAACTTTCTCTTAATGCTGTTTACAAAATTGTAATTGACAAATTTTATAGTTAGTATACCAGCTTTAATTAAATTCGTCGGAGCTTTTATGGAAAAAATCGTGAAAACTGAAGGCACTGTTCTGTAAAAACGCATTTTCGGTTTACTAATTTTCTTGGAACTCAGAATTTCGGCAATCTATTTATTTCTAATTAATTTTGTTTGGATGGTCACATTTGTATAATCAACTAACAGCACTCTAGAAGAAATCATACCTTTATCCCTCCCACAAAAACCCCTTTAAATGAGTTTACCCGGAGGAATGTCTCAAATAAAGGTTTAAGTTCTTTATATGTGTAGTTCGGATTCCTAGTTAAAGAAAATCGTTGTAGCCATTTTAGAGAAAATTACAGAAAACTGAAAATTACTTTTCAGTAAAAACGCACATTCGGTCATCAGATTTTTTTCAAGTTCGGAATTTAAAAAAAAACATATTTAATTCTAATGAATATTAATTAGATGATAGAATGTGTAATAAACGGAAATAACACTTTAGAGGAAAACATAACCCCACCCTCCCCCAAAAGTGAAAATCAATTTTCCCGAAGAAATGTTTCAATTAAATTTTTTTTTTTTTTTTAATTTAAGGCGCTCAACATCAATGGTCATTAGCGCCCGCCCGGAGCCGTAACAGTGCACGCCCGGCCTCCGGACAGTGTTCTCTCGCTACAGACAACACTGTCCATCAGGGAGCTGTAGAGGCTCCTAGGAAGAAAAAATCAATTAAATGTTGTAGATCTTTGTATATATAGTTGTTATACTTAGCTGAAAGAAATTAATAGGGGCCACTTCCAAGATAATCGCAAAAAAGTGAAGAAAAAAAAAACAGGATTTTTATCTGGATGGTTTTACACTTCACCCAAAAAACATCAAAGGAATTCCCTGTTATCTATGGAAAATAGAACCTCTTTTATTTCAAAGTAATTATTGTGAGGAAATCGTTCAAATATATATTTTCGGTCCTATCTTTGTTAATATCAATGTAGTAATAACAAAAGTGCCTATAGTAAAGAGCTATTATTATACGGATTCTTCACTGAAAAAATTTGCCTGAATTTTAAATAGAATCAATTTTTACTTTCTCTTGCTCCTAGTAAAAGGAAGTATTGCGATCGTGCCAGATTTCGAAACTGAGTTTTCACAGGAAATACATTTTCAGGTCCCCTGAATAAAAAAAAACGTTTTTAGCAAATGGACTGTATATACGTCTGTGTGTGGTAACAGAATATGTCAAAAATGAAAGCAGCAAGAAGCTCAGTCTTGATACTTCCTACCACTAAATCGGGCATGAAGATTTCGGGCAAACCGAAAGTGCGACTTCCTGAATTTTTTATTTTTATTTTTCGTGATATTCTCAAAAACATTTGCAACGATTTTAAATTTCGTATACTCTCTATACAATAAATAAATACCGCTTTTATTTGTGACATTTCCCTGGGAAAATAGGACTGTATTCTGGAGGGAACAGTAGCGTTATCCTTTTCTCTTAAGTATCACTTCAGTATAATATACAGTTATATGTACATAATATTAGTACACATTAGAAGCATTGATAGAATTACAAATTTGAAGAAATCGGTTGGCCAGAAGTCCGATTTTACAGAATAGGTTTTTGAGTTTTCTCGAAACCGGTTACGATTTTCGTTAAACTTGAAATGCTTGCTGCTTAGATAGAAATGTATCCTTTTATTTGAAACATTTTTCTGGAAAAAATCATTTTAGAGAGGTATTAGAGGTCTCTCAGTTAGTTTAAATTTCAATTTGCCAAGGTTTCTTGGTTTTTAATAGAGCCTCCGATAAGGCCGTTGAGATTTACAAGTGAATTCCTCACCTAATCATTGTAACACTGGAATTTTTAAAACAAATTCTTGATTAAATTGTATTACTTAGAGTAGGAGAAAGTCGTGTGAGTGTTCCACACCACAAAATGTGTCCGTGAAAAGAAAGAGACGGGTATGGGTTCGAGAGTGGATTGCGAAAAGATAGAGAAGTGGAGTTTTCGGAAATTTACTCATTGAGGAGTAAAGACCCAGCAGTATCTGCTGCGGACTTTGATTTTCTACTGTCACTACTGAATCTGTTATCCGGAAGAAAGACACACTAATGCGTAAATCCATTTCTTCAGCGGATAGACTGGCAATCACCTTAAGGTATTTGGCAACAGGTTTGTACAATGATTATTAACCAAGCTCTTAATTATCAATTAGTTTTGCAATGTTTTTTTACATATTCGTCTATTTACAGGGCAGTTACCACCCTTTAATGTAATTGTTCAGTGCGCACTATTTCTCAAATAATTTCGGAAGTGTGCATTACAATATATCTGAAGAATGAATGTTTACAGGTAAGAAGATTATGGACATCTCATATTCTTTAATAAGCATGTTAACAGAATAAAGTATCTTTTGGTACAGATGAAACCCATTAGTGAACCTATATGTTAGTTTCATGTATTAACCTCCATTGATGAGAATTACCTGCACAATCCCATTCCCTATACCTAGAAATAAAGTAAAAACAGACAATAAAAAGTATTTTATTCATTGTAAAAAGTACGTATAGTTGGTTTGGTACAGAAGTATCATAAGTGTAATTTTATTAATATGGGTTTTATAATGCAGCCTAACTTAATTTGTACATATTATTCAGTGCAGAAATATCGTAAAGAGTATGGGATACGAGAATAAAAAGTCCGCACAGTTAACTTAACTTAAAATAAAGATTGATGCAGAAATATCCTAAAATAAGTTAAGTTGGTTCTGAGCCATAATATCAAACATACTTACTTTTCATGTAAGTACATAGGACTATTATAGTGCGACTTTCTTCAAGAATAGTTCTTTTAACAATCTTTGTAATATATAATAAATGGCAAATCTGTTTAGTACCATGAAATCGCACGCGAAAAAGATTCTTGATTTGGTTATTAGGGTAATGAAATTATAAATGCCTTTCAGGTTACCTATAATATATTTTTAAAAATTTATTTTTTTAAATTTATTTGTATAGTTACCTTATAAATACAGAAAATGCACTAATATTTCAAAATTCTCCCACAAACAGTATTTCCATCGTACGTTGAACGTATGAGTTTAAAAATTTACCCGCTGTTAATAATGAGATAATTATTCCTTTTATAAATAACTAAAAACTAGTTCAATAGAAAAACTAGTTATTTTGAATCGCATTAAATTCAACCAATCTATTAACAAATAGTTATGCAAAAAATTGGCACTTAATGCTTTCAAAAACCACAGTAAAAATAATGATTAATTTAGTTAATATACAAGTTAGTAAAAATAATGATTAATTTAGTTAATATACATACAGTGTCTCACAAAAGTTTTCATACATCCTGGTTAGCAGAATTAATGAAGTGAAATTCAGAAATTAATAAAGTGAGGAAAATGTAATTTTTGTCTTCTAAAATATAAATATTCAACCAGTGACGAAGAATCCATTTCGAAAAGTTACATTTACTGAAATTTTAAGCCGATAAATAAATAAAACAAAACAAAAAATTACCAATTTTACTTCACAAAAGTTTTCATATAGTTCAATGTTTTATCAATATTTTTAAATGTATGACCTTTCCGTACAAACAAATCTTTATTGAATCTTAATCTCATGAAAGATAAAGGTTAAAATAAGTAAATAGTGGCAAGAATAATTTCTCAATTGCATTACTGAACTACCCAAATAAGCGTGAGTCCGCGTGGTAAAAACGTCTTTTTCGAGATAAGAAAATTAATAATTGAATATTGGGAAAAGAATGAAAATTACCGGAAAATCAGTGATATTGTCAAAGTGCCGTTTCCTACAGTGCAATCCATAATTCAAAAATTTAAGAACTCAAAAATAATTCATGAGAAACCTAGAAGTGGCCGGCCTAAAATTTGAAGTTCTCGTTGCGAAAAACTTATAGTGCGAAAAATTGAGCTAAATCCCCATATTAGTGCCCCTAAAATACAGAGCTTAGATCTGAATTAAACATGATAGTTCGTGCAGAAACTATGAGGATGGTTTTGCGGAATGCAGGATACAATGCTAGGATAAGCCGCAAAAAACCATTCATTAGCAATGAGAACGAAAAGAAAAGAATTGAGTTCGCAAATTTATTCTTGGCAAAGGACAAAAAATTCTGGGAGAAGTAATTTTCAGTGATGAAAGCAAGTTAATCTTTTCGGGTCACATAGAGGAGGACTGGTTTGGAAAAGAGCGAATAAGGAGCTCGAGATGAAGAACATTAGAGCAACCGTCAAGCATGGTGGTGGATCAGTTATGGTCTGGGGTTGTTTGTCGTCCTCTAGTCCAAGTAATCTGCATTTTATAGATGGGCTCATGAACCAGTATGTGTATGCTGACATTTTAAGAAAAAATGTAAAAGAAAGTGCATCCAGAATGGGTATTCTGAATAACTTTAAATTTTATCAGATCAACGACCCTAAGCATAAGGCGCGAGTTATATACACAAAACGTGCGACATTGCACCTTATCATTTCCTCTTCCTGGAACCTTGATAAAAGGCCATCTTTTTACTATATAAATGGCAGTCCCCTCTTGGCAAAACCAGTTCTGCTCTACCATTCAACCAGTGACACCATTCTATCCAAGTAAGTCGTGAACATTCCCCTTTTCCCTACATATTATATACTAACTGTTTATACTTATGAATGAACTTTTGTAATTTAACTTTGTAATGTGAAAAATAATAAACATTTTGCTTTTTAAAACTAGCAACCAGTTGTATATGATATAACTGGCGCCCGATTGCAGAGACTCGAATTAGTATTAGTATTTCAGTGCCGATCGCAGAAACTCGAAGTAGTATATCGGTAGTGATTTAAGAAACTTCAAGAAAACCTTCAACATACAACATTTCACCGAAAGTGAGAAAGATTGAGAGAGAGAGCAAGAAGACATCAAGGCAACAACACAACATCTTACGTCACAGGTGGCAGAACTCACATGTAAATAAGCTTATTATTATTCTTTCCATTCTATTACAATCTTGGCAGTGAATAATCCTTTTATTCTCATAAGTTTATATTTTAATTAATTAATAACTTGTCCCTATAAACTAAATAATTGTCCCAATTGCCCAATTTATGATTACCCCAAACTATTAGAAGCCCTATAAGTCCCGAAGGTCCCCTAATTACCCTGCCGAAACAATAAATTAAAAACGAATAAAGTAGGCAAGGGCATTAACTAAATAAAAACCCCCCTGAATTATAAGTCCATAAGCCCCATTAATTATAAGTCCACGTAATTTTAATTAAATACCAATAATTCTTTTGTATATATTTATATTTGTAATCACCTGAGCTATTTAAGATGTCCCTTGTACCACAAAACACCAATGACCTACCTCCAGTCCTTACCCCCCAAACGCCAATCCTTACTCCAGAAACCGAAACCCCTCGTTCCGGCACAAGTCAGCCCGCGACAAGAATTAATCACCAATTACGTAAAGAGGATTACGATCACATCCCCACATTTAGTGGAAAACCTAGTGAACTATTATACTTCGGGCAAACAGTCGAGGATGTTTATAATGTAACTTGTCAACCTAACATCGTAGAAAGGGCGACAAATGAATATTTACTACTTAACAAAGTTAAAGCAAAACTTACCGGTCAGGCACAATCCCTAATCTTAACTAAGACCATCCATACCATCAAAGATCTCTTGGACATAATTAAAAGAAATTTCTCGTATTCTAAAACATTTGAAAATCTAAAAGCGGAAATGTATAGCATGAAACCACACTTCAAAGAACTCCCAACCGACTACCTCCTTAGACTAAAGACAATAAGACACTTAATATTTGATAAATATATGATTGATGGAGTAGATGAGAACATAACTAGAACATCAATGCAATACATAGACAAAGAAATCATCTATCACTTTTACTCCACTGTACCTTGGCAACTATCAAATCACATAATGTCTTTTAACCCCGTGTCCGTAGAAGAATTAGGACAAATCCTAAACACTAAGTGCATGTTTATTATAGATCAACTCTATAGAGAACCACAAACACCTCAAAGGCCCCTACCACAGCATAATCCTTCTCCCAGAAGATTCCAACAAGGCCAACCACCCTATCGCAACCCCAACTCTCCTTCAACCTCTAATTATCCCCCTCTACTAATGCAAATACAAAGTTGCAACCCCAACTCTCCTTCAACCTCTAATTATCCTCCTCAACTAATGCAAATACAAACTTCTTATAGACCTACTACTAACAATCCTAGGCTCCAACGAAACCAGCAACCACCTAGACCGATTTCACAAGACCATCAAATCCGTCAAATTTCTACAAAAGAAACTCAGCACCCTTACACATGACCACACATAACCCCCAAGATCCCAAATCAAAAAGTTAACCGAAAGAATAGACCAACTCGAAATTTTTTTAGAAAACGGCGACTCCAGCAGTGTAAGCCCAAAGAACAACCACAAGTAGAAACTAAAACGCTCCCCTACTGTAAAGACAAACTCCAAAACAAATGGCTGATCGATACAGGATCAACTAGAAATTACATCACACCCACATCGATACCTCCTAATACACCAATTTATCCCGAACCTTTCTCCATAACAACCCCAGCAGGATCCAAAGGAGGAAACTCTTACATCCACCTCAATCTCCAACCTCATTTCGGAATTAACTATGAAGCTAAACTTTACGTATTTCCATTTTCAAACGATTATCACATGTTACTCGGACAAGATACTATGACAAAACTTAACCTGGTCCTAGACTTTAAAACAAATACAATAACATATCCCGGCGTTACGATACCTATCAAAAATTCGGAAAACCATGACATCTCTTTACACATTAAACACCACAACAAACTATCTACAAACAAAATCGAAAAATTCATAAGGACTGAACACATGCTACCAGAAGAAAAGACAGCTCTAATAGAACTTTTGACCAAATACCCTAAAATTAAAAGACTAGAAAACGACAAATTAAGTTCTACAAATTTACTAAAACATGAAATAAAACCGGAAGACGAAACCCCTGTGTATTCGCGTAACTATAGATATCCTGTAATTTACAAAGATAAAGTAAATCCAGAAATAAAAAAGTTATTAGATGATAAAATAATTCAACCTTCAAATTCACCCTACAACTCCCCTATATGGGTAGTTCCAAAAAAATTAGACGCATCCGGCAAAGAAAAAATATGCGTTGTAGTTGACAATAGAAACCTAAATAAAAAAACAATTAGCGACAGATTCCCCCTACCTAACATTGAAGACCTATTAAATCAACTAGGAAAAGCTAAGTATTCTAGCGCCATAGATCTAGCATCCGGGTTTCACCGAATTGAAATGGAACCCAACTCCATAGCGAAAACAGCCTTCAGCACTGACTCAGGACACTATGAGTTCTTGAGAATGCCCTTCGGTTTAAAGAACGCCCGCCCACATTCCAAAGAGCAATGAATATCATGTTTGCCAACACCGAAAATGTATTGGTATACATGGACGATATAATAGTATTTTCCAAAACAACTGAATAGCACATTTCTGACTTGGAAACAACCTTCAAATTACTTGAAAAACATAACCTAAAGATCCAATTAGATAAAACCGAATTTTTCAAAAGGGAAATCACATTTCTAGGTCACATTATATCAGCCCAAGGGATAAGACCAAACCCAATCAAAATTTTAGCAGTAAAAGAATTCCCTATACCAAAAACCCAAAAACAAATTAAGCAATTTCTAGGCCTTACAGGATATTATCGTAAAATGATCAAAAACTACGCAAATATTGCGAAACCCCTAACAGAAAGATTAAGACAGAATAATGAATCCACAAAAATAGACGATGCTTATATAGAAGCCTTTAACAAACTAAAAAACATGTTAATCAACAGCTCCATACTACAGTTCCCTGACTTTAACAAGACATTCATACTAACCACCGACGCTTCTAATTACGCAATTGGAGCAGTCCTATCACAAAATGCATCTGGAAAAGATCTTCCTATCTTTATGCTTCCCGCACTTTAAACTCGAGAAGAAAATCTCAGTACTATAGAAAAGGAATTACTAGCCATTATATGGGCATGTAAATACTTTAGACCCTCCCTCTACGGAAGAAACTTCACAATTTGTACTGACCATAAACCACTACAATACCTGCACAATATGAAAGACCCCAGTGCAAAACTCCTCAGATGGAAAAACCAACTATCTGACTATGACTTTGAAATAAAACATGTAGACGGAAAAACCAACTATGTTGCAGATGCCTTGTCCCGTAATCCGGTTCCTTTAAACATTATACTCGAAGAAATACCAAGTATTGCAACACCATCAAACCCAGCTGACGACATCAACGAAGTCAATCCCTTCGACCCGCTTGAGTCTCCATATTTAGAACAAATTCTAGAAGAACCCCTAGAAGATGACAAGATCTTTAGAATAATAAACGAAATTAATCCTCCAGAAGAAATACCCCCAATGGACTTAGAAGAAATAATCAGGACACCCTAAAAGAATTTAACTCCCCAGAAGAAGCAAGTGACTCCCCAGAAAAAATAAATGGTCCCCCAAAAGAAACAAATGGTCTCCAATTTAACTCCCAAAATGAGTCCCCAAGATAACAACGAAATAACCGAGGAAACAATTCCCAACCAATTTATAATAATTACAGACAAAAATTAATGCGTGAATACCGAAAAACACCGAATTCATATAAACATTGGCAATCCCGCGAATAGCAAATCAAAAACTTACTTTGGCAACCGCACAAGATTAATAAGGCAAGTAGCATGCCCACATAAAGAAGTACTGACCAAGCACTGCTTAGAATTTCTTAAACCAAACACTACATACGGCCTATACTGTTCCAACCAAGCAACGGTAATGAATAACATTCTAGAAGACATATATAAAATATTTGAAAGCATTATATTAACAACCTACCCTACAGTACGCATAAAAAGATACTCTAAGATTAACATTGACGTTGAAGACAAAGACGACCAAATTGAATTAATCAGAAACCACCACTTCAGTAAAACATGTCACCGCGGTATAAACGATACTTATGAAAAACTAAAAACAAAATATTATTGGCCCCGTATGATAGATAATGTTACGGAAGTCATTAACAACTGTGACACATGCAAAAAAGTCAAATACGAACGAAATCCCCCGAGACAGAAATTCAAACTTACCCCAACTCCTAGTAAACCCTTTGAAAAACTACAAATTGATACTCTATTCTTCTCTAATAATCCCATCCTAACACTAATAGATTGCTTTTCTAAGAAAATGACAACCTTTATAATTACCTCCATCAACAGTACGGAAGTCATAGACAAATTAAGAGACTATCTTAGCAATTTCACTGCACCCCGAGAAATTCAAGCCGACAACGGAAAAGAATTCGCCAATAAAGGATTCGAATCATTCTTAAACTATAACAACATCACCCTTTATCTAACTACTCCACACCATCACAATTCCAACGGCCTTATCAATCGTGCACACTCCACCTTAATACAACTACTTAACCTAATCCGCATAGACGAACCCAAATTACCGCTAAACCAAGCATTAAAACTTGCAATCATAGCTTACAACAATACTCCAAACGGAACACTGAAACTCAGCCCTAACGAAATTAGTTTTGGCATTACCTTCCCCACAGAACAAAACCAAGCTACCATTTTTGAAATACAAACAGAAGAATATCACAAAGAAAAACAATTAATACATAAAGCCATTAAAACTCTAACTGAAAAAGAAAAGGTAGAAAGAACCGACCTACTCAACGAAGACAGAGAAAACACAGAAATACCCCCTGGCAAAATATATGTAAAAACCCATAATCGCAACAAAGCTAAACCTAAATACAAACCTGTAATATACGATCCAACCAAACAAAAAATACTGACAGGCAAAACAAAAGAAACAAAAATACATCCCACACAACTCAAACGCCCCAGAAAATTCGAAGACCATTCAAGTGAACTTTCTTGTTCGCAGGACAAGCAAACAACAGGAAACAGACATGATCACCCCAATGACTCTGATTCTCCTAAGCCTGGGACTAGCAGCAGCTTATAAAAGCACAAGCATACACAAAGGCCCTGGCATTATCCCAATTAAAATACAAGACTCCTACATGATTAACAAATATTTTACCTATATGCATTCCATCAACATCACTTCCCTTCAGGAAGAACTAAACAACATAGACTACACCCTCAATTCTCTGACGGAATCAAAAAGAGACCCGAAACAGACCTATATTGAACCCTCAAAATCAATTCCCATTCATTACTACGTTCCTATATGAAAGCCCATATTAAATATGCACAAAACAAACTAGATCACGTGCTTGTAAATTCAAAAGTCACACGACCAAAACGCGGTTTAATAAACGCCCTAGGCACAGCAATATCATGGATAACTGGTAATATAGACGCCAATGACAAAAAATATTACGACCAAGTAATAAGAAAAATAGAACGACTATCATTTAGAACATAATGTTTTACAACAACTAACAGTTAACAAAAAATTAATCAACGAATTTAACAAAGAAATCGCGATCATCCGCGACAATAATTTAAAAGTAAAGAAATTACTAAGCTATGACATTAGCAACACCCTGGAAATAAATCAATTATACACCACCCTCCATTCGGCCCTCACCCTTATAGTTAACAAAATTAAT
This sequence comes from Triatoma infestans, assembly GCA_011037195.1. Taxonomy (NCBI): domain Eukaryota; kingdom Metazoa; phylum Arthropoda; class Insecta; order Hemiptera; family Reduviidae; genus Triatoma; species Triatoma infestans. Next base: position 171,775 of record JAAEAF010000120.1, on the reverse strand, counting down.
GATCTAGACGACTCCATAGAATTTTGTAAATTAGGAATAATACATAGTAGCATAATTTCTCAAAAGGAACTAATGCAATTACAATACCTTAACAATATCAAATTGATATCTAATAATGCTGAAATATTATGGCAGATCGGAAAAACTTATTGTTCAATCATCCCCACACATCTTCATTATTTGGTCCAACTTCCAGTTGGAACCCCTCTAACAGAAACTTACTTCCTCCTATCTTACCCCTATGACCACTCAAATCAAACGTTCACCATACCCACATTTCCCTCATTAGTCCTGAAAATTGACGAATTGTATACTGCTCGTGTGAACTACTATTAAGTAACTATTATTGTAAAAATTCAACAATAATTAATAAGGAATGTATATTTAATCTTTTAAACAACAATATTGAATACAAATGTAAAACAATAACCATCCCTAAACCTAAAACCCTTTATAAAATATGTAGACATTGTTAACAAATACTTAATATACGAAACCCCAATTGTAAATATTAATAAAAATAATGCAAGCTTTACTGTAAATGTTAAAAACACTGCGCTGTTAACTCTCGAAAGTGGAGAACAAATTAGCAATTGTAAACCAATTTATATTTATAATGAATTTGAACATGTATTAATTAACCCTTCTATTCCCAACCAATATGACACCCTTAATATTTCCTTCCTTGACCTTCACGACTTGAATATAAAAATGAAACCCTTGGAAGAACTCGAAGAAGAGTCCACCTCAGACCACACGTCAACCTTGTTCATCATTGCAACCATCGCTCTCTGCCTCTCAATCGCTCACTTAATAACACAACACAGAAAAAGAATCTACAAACTTCTAATAACACCAACAAAAAGGGAATCACGACAACAAGAAATAGAGAACCCAGAGGACACACCAATGTCTCTTTCACAACAACCAAGTCATACATTTTCAACAACCATGGCAGCCTACCAACAACATCTTCAGATGCAATAACCACCCAGAGCTTCCAAATTTCGTGAGGACACGAAAAACTTAAGGACGGAGGAGTTATATACACAAAACGTGCATTGCACCTTATCATTTCCTCTTCCTGGAACCTTGATAAAAGGCCATCTTTTTACTATATAAATGGCAGTCCCCTCTTGGCAAAATCAGTTCTGCTCTACCATTCAACCAGTGACACCACTCTATCCAAGTAAGTCGTGAACATTACCCTTTTTCCTACATATTATATACTAACTGTTTGTACTTGTGAATGAACTTTTGTAATTTAACTTTGTATTGTGAAAAATAATAAACATTTTGCTTTTTAAAAACTAACAAACAGTTGTATATGATATAACTCGCGTAAAGTACGTGAATAGCTCCTTTATAATTGCCCTAAAGTACTTGATACTCCTCCTCAGTCACCGGATCTTAATCCTATCGAACATTTGTGGGATTATCTAGATCGAAAAATTAGAAATTTCCAAATTACCAGCGTTTCTGCTTTAAAGGAGAAATTAAAACTAAAATGGGAAGCGATTCCTAGAAATTATACACAAAAATTAGTATCTTCGATGCCAAGAAGGTTGAGAAGCCTAATTAACAATAAGGAAGGCCCAACTAAATAACAATATTTAATTGCAATTAAAGTTTGCTTACAATGCACTTTAAGTGTAAAGTAAAGTTTAGTGTATGAAAACTTTTGTGATATTCCTAAGGTGGTTTTTCAGTTTTATTTTATTTTTAAATTTTTCTATTTAAAGTTAAAAGGATTTTCATTTTAGATGAATAAAAAAGTGTATATTTTATTAATAACTACTTTCCTTTCGTTAAACCATTTTCCTCTAAATTTCCCAACCGCACTTTTCTAGAAATAGATGGTGTATGAAAACTTTTGTGAGTCACTGTAGATAGGTTAATGAATACAAATTTTCTACTGCATCAGTGGCTAAAATTTTCTGCTGCGTCGTTGGCAACGTCACTGTCAAAAACACTATCTTCGTATTGAACCATTATTTGTTCAATTTCGCTCCTCAATCTTTTCTTCTTATTTTTACTCAACCTCCTCAACTTACAGTATATTGCCCCCCAAAACCTGCTCTGAATCAGTTGACTTGTGCATTGTGACTATGGCCATATCGAGTTCTTTTTTTTCTAATTTCGCCTCTCTCTCATATTCCTCTTTGATGCGTTAAAAATATTATCCATGTGAAAGTTGGGAATCTCTATTTCCAGAAATGGAATTTTCTGTAAAAAAATAAATAATATTATTGTAATGTATATTGTTTGTGTGTGTATATTTATACATAGCATATATAGTAGCTTTTAATTCCATCACTATGATTTCAGACACTTTAAGCCATGAGGCGTTACACAATGAAACCTTACTCACATAAAAATCTGAAAGGTTCAGAAAGAATTTTTGATTACATGCTGTCACGGAAATGATATTCTGAGAAAGAAATTTCTGAGAATGTGTTTGGAATTGCCAGCTCATTTTAGAGTTTTGCGAAATCAAATTGAATCGAGTCCTGAAAAAACTACAACAGTGGTTTTGGCAATATGTGTTCTGCATAATTTCTTGATGTCGCGTATACAACAATAACTTCAATGCAACTAGTGAAGATTTTAACAGAGAAAATGAAGGAGTTGTAATAGAAGGACAGTGGGGAAATGAAGAAATCTTCCTAAATGGAACATCTGTATGCCACTTGTTAATAACAATGGCTAGTTAATAACAATAGCTACTACTCCCATCAGTGTAAGGTCACACGAGACATTTTCAAATATTATTTTATGACAGATGGGGAAGTACCACGGCAGACAAACATCTGTAAAAAAAAGTGTAAATGCAATTAACCACCACCTGCTCTTGTGAATTTATAATGCATTCGTATTCTGTTGTTTTGTCAATATTACTAAAAATATTATGAAAGTAAAAACATCTTAAACAATTAAGGTACGTTCTTCTATAAAGTGAACAATTGAAAATCGTAATCCAAACACGAAATAAATTTTATCTGTGAGAGTTTTTTGTTGACCTTGTTTATTTATAATTACTTTTATTATTAGTGTATAGGTCTGTTGGCTAAAGCGATTCTGTTTTACCATACATTTGCTAGAGACTTACATAAAATGCCAATCTGAAACAATAAACAAATCCTTAAAAGACATAAGTACATAACTTTCTCCGCACATAACAGCCAAAGAAAGGAAATATACATCAAAATTAAAGACAACATCCCATACAACAAACAAACCAATCTAGTATTGAAATCAACTGCAAAAACTGTACTAACTCATTGAAACTCGATATTTGAATTTTAACTTCTTCCCCTAACCTCAAAAATTGTGTAAATAAGTTAGAAATATCTATTGATTGCCATTAATTATTATACTTAAATATTATTATTATTTAAGTACACTTACCGCAGGGATTTTTCTTTATATTGATCCAGAACTGAGTTCCAGAGGCATGGTTTCAACTCGCACTCACTAATTAGAACTTGCATAGCTTGCACCGCTTATCCATACCGTCCTATTCCGCATCTTATTTTTTGGTCTTTTTCAAGATATTTTTCCACATTACGTTCCATTTTTTCTTCAGAGTCATAAAACCTAAGCCATAAACACACAGTAGAGGCAAACAACATGTCTGCGCTGTCAAAGAAATTGCCTAAACACTGACGGATGTGGTCGTCAATGATTTCTCTGACGCTCTCTCGTGGTCAGCGAGGAATGTCAGTGTAACAGCTTTGCATTCCGTTTTCTTGGTCAGAAGATTATAGCCGTTAAATTTGCTGGTGGAATTATATAACTGAAAGAGAATTGGTTATTATTTCTCTTGAGAAGGTTTTATTATTAAGTAGTTATGACCGTTCCAATTATTTCTGTCCATGAAACTGAACAAGAAGTTATTTCGCATTTATGTAAGTTAATAGAGGAGATTTCTCAATCAACTTGTCAGAATGAGCAGCATTTCAAAATTGGATTGTCGGGAGGATCCATGATTACATTTCTTAGTAAGGGTCTTATTGATATCAACACAGACTGGTCCAAATGGATTTTATTCTTTTGTGATGAACGTATGGTACCTGTTGATGATCCCAACTCAACTTTCGGTGTTTATAAAAAAAAATTGTTAGAAAAAATTCCATTGCAAGAAAGCCAGTTTATTCAAATCAAGGACAATGTAAGTGGTAAGTTTTAACTCGATTTTTTTTTTAATAGGAAGCAATACAGCAGTTTTTAATGAAAGCTTGATATATTGGTTGTATCTTCATAATTTGTATGCATTACAGTTGAAGATGCTGCTGCAGATTATGCATTAAAAATGAAAGAACATTTTCCAGAAAGTAATTGGCCGAGATTTGATTTACTTCTACTTGGTATGGGCCCAGATGGCCATACAGCTTCTCTATTTCCAGACCATCCACTTCTGAAAGAGAAAGATTCTTGGGTAGCTCCTATAAAAGATTCTCCAAAGCCACCTTCTTCTAGAATAACTCTTACATTTCCAGTAATTAATAATGCATGTAACTGCATTTTTGTTGTTACTGGTAAAGAGAAAGCAGCTGTAGTTAAGGTAGAATTTTTATTTTGTTCTTATATAATACTTCATGAAGCCCAGATGAAAATTAAAGTAATGTTTTGTTTAGGAAGTACTTAAAGATTCTTCTAAACTTCCTGCTTCATTGGTGAGACCTTCTAATGGAAAAGTATATTGGATCTTAGATAAAGCAGCTGCTTCGGAGTTATAACGTTGATGTAATGAAGGGATTTTTTATTTACAAATTTGTATAAAATAACTTTTCCAAATGTATTTTTTGTGGCTTGAACTAAGGGAACAAAAAATTAAGGAAGACTAATTTTTTGGATATTCTTAACGTATAATATTCCATTTTGACAGAAAAGCAAATTATTTTATATTAAAGCAAGCTTCGTGTCTTATATCTTGAGGTATTTTAATTTAGATTGTTCAAGAAAATAAAGGATATTTTTATATATTTATTATTATTGTCGTATTATGTAAATAAAGACTAATCCAGAATACTATAACTAGTGTATTCCTTAAATTCGTCATGCTGGAAAAATCGTTTTTATAGTATAAAATCATATTGGTTCTACAGTTTTTTCTTTTTGTTTGTTTTATGGATTAATAGTGATGGTTCTCTCTTTGGCATGTGTAGAATATAAATAAAAATAAATAAATAAATAATATTGTCTTACAAACACTACGAATAACGGCAATGGGAATTGCGATGTGCTGACTAAACGCCTCCTAATAAAAAAAGGGCCTACTGCCTGGCATCATTTACTTTCTTCAAAAGCTGTTGGCTGTTAGTTTATTTTTCAATGAGATTTTATGTTAATCCAGCTACCCGATTGTATAAATATCCAATAAAATAAGGTTTTATTTTATTTATAAGATATTTATTGAATCGATTTGCTTTGGGTATTCCATAGCCCTTAGATTTTTGGCTACAGATTATAAAATTTATTCAAGTTATTTAAATTGTCCTAATAATTTGGTTTTTTAAAGGAATCCTATTACTTTAATTGTCTGCAGTACTATTTTTATCTTTGTGTGAGAATAATTTCGACCCAGTTTATATAGAGAAGTAGATTCCTCGGTCATATCTTTTAAGTCAACGATAAGCATTATTAGGAAATATAGGATTGGAAGATTATGTAATAAGAATAGTGACATGGTCAGTAAATCGTTGTAAGCATTATCGGATCAGATGTAAAATTGTATGCACTACAGACAAAATTCAAATTTGATCGTCGAAGGCATCATTACTAAAACAAGCCGAGATGGCCGTAGAGATGAAAGTTCTTGGAAGTAAAGCTTTTACACTTTTGGAATAATATACATTTTAAACTGGTCAAGCATAGCGAAATTTCTTTAAAAAAAAAAAAATGATATTTTAACGATACTAAAGAATTTCCTTTTTTCACAAAAAGACCTTATTTACACACTGTCAGAAAATGTCTTTGATTGATTAAAACATCAATTGACTTATTGATTAAATATCTTATTGAAATATTGATTTGATTTCATTATCGAAAACTTATATTCTCACTGCGATCTAAATGCAATTACTTTTATTTTCTAGGTTGCAGTACTTGGAAAAAACTCAACAAAATGAATCCAGTTCCATTATTCCAACTGTATATTTTCTAAACATAAAATATACTAGTTCCTTAAATTTGAAGTGCTAGATAACTGCAGTAAAAAAAAAAACAAATTTTTAATTATAGCCCTGAATATCAGATCCTTACTACTTTGTAATTCTATAATGCCTTCCTAATTATAATTCTGCTTGGGTAAAAGCACTCATCACGAAATAATGAATCCTTTAAACATCATACTTTTTACAGTCGAAAATGAAAAATTTGAACACAAATATCTTCTTTTTTCAATTAATTATAACGTAACCTTCTCCTTTCGATCTTGTAATGAAAATGATTTAATTATATTTCTTTTTCCTTAAGCGGCCCCTAGATGGTCAATATTATTGTGCAATATAATGGTAGTTCTCCCGAAACTGCTCAATAAATTGCGCATTACTAGTCTGGTTCGAAATTTTGAACGATCAAGACGCTTACTGCTATTGTAGTTGCTCTACAAAATTCACACTTGAAAACCTGATGAAAGAGTTGAGGTCGAACGAGGCAAACGATTACTAAAACTTTTTAAGCATTGATGGTCCAACAGTTGCTATATTACTGGAAATGGTTGCACCTATGATTAAGAAACAAAATATAACCATATGAGATGCAATACCAGCGCTTATCTGTTAGCTGCGATACCTTGCTACCGGTCTTCTTTCGAAGATTTGAAGTTTACAAGTGCGATATCACCTCAAAGTATTGGAACCATAGTTATAGGAAGCGGTCTGAGTATCATGCAATAAAACATACATTCAGAGATTACATTCTGGTAAGTGATGTATAGAATGATACAACTTGATATTAACAAAAATAAAACGAAAAATTTATTAGAAAAAATAGAATATTCAAAAAATTACAATATTAACTGAAAATTAGTGAGGAACAGCGCTTTTTCCTGACGGGTATCTTGCATATACATGGTCTAGGGTCTAATTCTCTTGTGGACTCTTTGAAGTAGATGAACTGAATGAAGTTAATGTACTGATCACAGGTGAGAATGAGGGCGGTGGATGTATCTGCACACAGTTTCTGTACAAATTTCCCAGCTGACCCTCATACAAGATGTCATTTATAGCTTTCTTAGCGTGGATTTGTTGCTCAGAAGACATTTTCGAGAGTTCCACAGCCCAAGCTTTAGCGATCTTGTCGTATTCAGATTCGCCTGTTCTTAAGCGATCACATTCTAAATTCAATAGCTCTTCTTGCGATGTTTTCTTCTTCTTCTTCTTGGCAAAAGGATTGAATGTTGCTGCATTGTGGGCTTCACTGCTTGTTTGAGTGATCTAAAACAAAGTTAATTAATAAGTAGAGAAAGGCTGAATTGAAAGCCTAAACAACATAATTTCCCTTGCATGTTACAGTTGCCTGATACACCAGAACTATGGAAAGCAACTGCCAAAGAGTTTGAGCTAAAGTAGAATTTCCCGCACAGTCTCAGCGCTACAGACGGGAAACATGTTGCTATCAAGAAGCCCCCTGGCTCCGGAGCCCTTTAATACAACTATACATACTTTTCAGTATAGTAATGTTGGAAGTAGTAAATGCCAACTACGATTTCTCAATGGTGGATGTTAGGAATAACGGTCGCGATGGTGGTATTCTTTACTACTCCAAGTTTGGGTATTTGCATAGATCAAACATGTTTCAGCATTCACCTGAAAATCCCTCCAGAAGCAGTCTTAGCTTAATTTCTGCACCATTTGTGTTTGACGGTGATGATGCGTTTGCAATGTTACATAATTTATTGAAACCTCACAGTCAGACAGGACAGGCAACAGAAAAAAGAATTTTCAACTACCGTCTTAGTCGTGCCCGCCGGTTTGTGGAAAACGCTTATGGAATTTTAAATTCAAAATTTGGTGTATTTCAAAAGCGCATTCCTCTGTCTCCTGAGAAAGCGAGAATAATAGTATTGACATTTGTTGTTTACACAATTATTTAAGGAGGAGGAAGTCTGTATCCAGGGCAAACTGACAGTGAAAAAGAGAAGGAAGGAAGTCCGGTACCAAGCTCATGGAGGTAAAGAGGAGAATTACTTTGCGTACAACCTTCAAACTCAAGAAATCCGTGTGAAAGCAGCAAAAGAATAAGAGATACTTTTCGTAACTGCTTTAACAACGAGGGTAAAATTTTCTTGGCAAAACAAAATTTTGTTAGTATACTTGGATAAATTTTGTATAATGCAGTGTAACATTCATATACTGACTAAATATTACCTGATTACTCTTTATGTATATATAATAAACTAATTGAAAAAATACTTACATCATAGGGTGATTCTTCCTCCTCTTTCAATGGTTCCGTCGTACTGATTGAGCTCATCACATTATTCTGGTCTCCAAGAAAACTCATCTGGTCGAAGTACCATAATGTAGGTTCAACTACTTCATCACTGCCCGCACCGCTTTTCTTTGAGTCTTTGATTCTTCTGAGTTCCTTCCTGTAGTTCGTCCTCAAAGAATTGATCTTTTTGATCAGATCTTCCCTTGTAGCTGTAGGGTATCTCTCATTATATTTACTTAACAACAACTTATAAGCATTGCTTTTTTCCTGTCTGTTTTTATACTCGTTCGCCTTGACATTCCATAATGCTGGCAACGTTTTGTACAGCTCTATGCATTCTATAAGGAATGCTCTTTCTTCATTTCTTGCACTCATTTTTCAATAAATTTACTTAATAATAACAAATTTATTAAAACGAAATAACAAATAACGATTCTGAAAGTCTAAAAAGTAAACGAACCTCTGTAGCCGAGCTCAGTGACTGTACCTCACCGAGTCTTGTGAGCAAGTTGCAGGATATTGCGCAATATGCCCACAGACGACACAATATTTCTCATATTGCGCAATATACTTTAAACGTTTCTGTTCCACTCAATAATACTGCGCAACATTTCAATCTAACCTATACACGTTCAATATTATTGCGCAACCGAAAATATTGTGCCGTAATATTGACCGTCTAAGGCAGTTTTTACTTTCTTATTCTGCTGTATGAGGGAAAATTGGGTGTGATAGCAATTCTCAAAAGTGAAAAGTCGCAGCAAGTTCAAATTTGATATTCCACATGGATATTCTCTATATATGTGACTAGGATGTTTCAGACAAAATCCGTTAAAGAAAGCCCTTTTATTAATTACCGTTATTTTTAATTGGAAGCCTTTTTTAATGATTTTTTTGTTTGTCATTAGGAAGCTCTTTTTAATGAACTATTTTCGCGAAAAAACTGTTTGAAAACAGTTCGAATGATTTTCCTTCAAATTTGTTTATTCGTATATATAATGATGTTATCATTTTTATTTTTATGAGAAATTGATTGTAGAGATTCTAGACTGGGCCAATGTTCCATCTAAAATGTCATATCAATTGTAAGGATCCACAACCCTTGCAACATAGACGGCTATATACGAACTGTAAAAATTTCACGTTATTTGAGAAATGTGAAAGTGTAGTTATTTATTTATATTTTCAGATATCTATAGGTTATGTCGATTTCCCTTTTGATAAAATTTTAATATTTTATTATACATAGGCTTAATTTTTCAAAAGTCAGGATTAGAAATAATAATTTTACCAATCGCTAACACAGCTAGTCGCTATTTACTAAGAATTAATACAACAAAAAAAAAGGTTGGTGTTGGTGTAGTGTCAGCATGGACCTGTAAGTGGGAGAACCCCAGTTCGAGTCCAGCGTATATATGCTAGATTTTATATTTGTTTAAAAAAATGTTAATAGTAAAGTAGGTACTTCCGGCTCCGTCCACGATACCTAATTTGGTAGTTGGACGTTAAGCCCGCCTGAAAAAATTGGAATCTTTTTACTTTTACAACAAAAAAATGTCCCACGGCTTAGATGTGTTAAGCCGGCTACACACGTAACTGCATACTTGAACGGTATACGTGCGCAGGTCTTTTGGGCAAGTATACATCTGATCCACCCGGCTCATGTATACTTGAAGAGTGTTAGTGGATGCTTGAAAGATGGCAACGATGGTCGTAGACGACGATCTCGCTTTAGCTGCTCTTGTTTTAATTTACAAAAGAAAAAGTCAACGAAAAGATCGTTCTTTGTGGTGTAAAGGATGGCTGAAGAAACGAAAAATAATCTTAATAAAACTATTACTAATACTTACATCTAGTTCACTTAAATTTGAAGATGACCTTCTCGGAATCCCTTGGTCTTCTAAAAAATTGAACATATTATAGTACCACAGTGAGGGTACATAAACATCTTCGGTACCAACCCCAGAACGCTGCGATTCTTCCAGTTTCTTCCTCTCCTTCCTGATATTGGTACGCAAACTATTAATCTTTTTGGCCACTTTATCTCGATTAGCATTTGGCTCTATTTCTGAAAGTTTTGTGATTAATCTAGCATATGCAACATCTTTTTTCCCCTTGTCGTGGTAGTCTTTACATTTTACATTCCACAGACACGGTTCGCTTTCATAGATATGAATAAATTCTTCTATAATTTCTCTGTGCCCCTTCCTAAAATTAACCGACATAATGATTTATATATTTTAATAATATAGCCTTTATACACTTTTACTAGAAAAGTAAAACAAACGCTTTGGAGGGCACAAGACTGACAGAAGTTGCACAAGTCAGCTTCACACGTTTTAAACATGAACAAGATGGCGCGCACAAGTATGCAGTATGATAGTTTAAACATTTACTGACTTGTGCAAGTTTTCCATACAAACGATCCATACAAAATATGCATGTACAAGCGGACTGCGCATGTATACTGTTCAAGTATGCAGTTACGTGCGTAGCAAGTCCATATGATTTACATTTTACATACAAATTATGGTAAGGTGTTTTGTGATTTTTCTTGACTATTTTGGTATATTATAAAATATATTTTACATTGATTATTAATATAACATGTAAATAAAATACGACCCAGACCGGTTTTATAAGTAAATATTTATCAATAAGATGAAAAGTAGCAAAATTATAAATAGTTAATTTTTTCGTGATTAATTTATGAAAAATGGTTTGCGTGTAACCTATTACCTTAACATGTTTGTGTTGGGCATGATTCTAATTATTCATTTCAATTATTTATTATTTATCATGTTTAACAGGTTATATTTGTATCTGAATTTTTATATCACCAACACTAATTAATTGCAAGCGAAGTGATGTCGGCCAGAAAGGCTCCTCCACTCAAGAATGCCTTTTTTTTCTGTTTGTACAATTATCAGATAATACCAAAATTGAGATAAAATATAAAAATTATTCTACAAATAGGCAAATTCCCTTGTGGCATCAGCAAACTATCCCCCTTCCCTGGTTACTGTATACTTTTTTCATAAATGAACGCCGTTGGCCAGCTAGTTCGTACCTATTTTCCCAACATGCAATATAATTATATTTATAATGTATAAGCGGATACTTTTCCGGAAAATAGAGAACAAAGCGGATACTTGTACGCAATAATGGGAGATTTTATGAAGTAAATATTTGTATAGAAAGTTATTTCAATTTTTTATTTGATTCCAACAATTACATAGGTTGAATATTTTTGGGATTTTATTGGAAATTGCATGATTTTTTTTTCTAAGATGAATTCAGACAGATTCGGATTTTCCTCCGCCATTTGGTTCATCAAGTTCGTAGAGGTTGCCACTTCCACCAACAGTTTCTTTCTCACATCGCATTGGTTGCAATGGAAAAGTTTTATTCTTACCCATATAAATCAATGTAATAGTTAGTAACTTATCATCTTTCATCTCAACTAATGAATGTGATGGAAATATTATGCTTTTTATCTTTACCATAGACTGCGCCACTGATATCATGCTACTTAACTAGGTACAGCGCCACTAATATGTTCAGCATATCTGATGCCAACGGCAAAATTCTACCAGTTTAAGTGACAAGCTTCCCTGTACCTCAAGGAGAGGCATTCTTGTAGGTAGGCAATTTGCAGATCAAAAAACAAGTCAGTAAAACAGTTTTGGAAGAGTTGAGAGTTAAACTTCCCTCTAAAGTGCCTTCTCCATGTATTTATACAGTTCTACCACTATTTAGGCACTTGAAGTGTTCTAAAAATTCCATGATTCAATTGAATTGGATGCATCAATTGAAAGTTAAGAAATACAATAGAGAACAAAATTTTTGTTCGTTATATATTAGATTAATATGTGAATACAACGCGCTTTTCCAATCTAGGACCTGTAAAAAAAAGAATAGTCGATTCACAGAAGGCTTTAGTATACGATCAAATGCACTTAAAAGGTTCTGACAAATTGTAGGCAGGCATCTTCGAAAACAAATCATTATTTGCATTGTCACTTCACAATAATGAAATTTATTTCAAATGGGAGTAATGAAACATATAAAGCACTCCCTCGCTAAGATCTTTATTTTCTCAAGAATTAACGAATAGGAACACTTAAATAAATATTACCAGTTGAGAACGCTAAGAATATACTTTTTATTACAAAACTTTACGTCCATAATTGACATAATTTTTTTAAAATCATTAAGTGGAAGTTGGGATTAGCTCAGTGGTAGCCTGCTGGATTTGGAACGCGAAGGTCGCGGGTTCGAGTCCAACAATATTGTCCTTAGATTTTCTCGGCCTAGCAGCTCTCAGATCGTTAATGGGCAGCGATGTTTGTAAGAGGAAGGCAGTATACCCTTATTTATGGGTGCACAACCATACACTTGTTGGAGAAAGAGTTCCGAACTTCAGGGTGAGCAAAAAGCCTAGAGGGCCTTGGTCCTTTCCGCCTATCAAGGCGACTACAAAAACAAGTGGAATGAATATGGTGCATTATACATGATTGTCATATAAAGGTTTTTATAAAACACAAATTTCAGTAAACTGATTCAGTATAATTTCTTTTTCCTAAATAAATATTTAATAACATAAAACAAAACAATATTAACAGTAATGAATCACACATCACTGCAATAAATATAATTTTTATGTATAAATGTATGTATACTATATATTTACAAAAGTAAATTCAAATAGTAATAACTTAAATTTATAAAACTATTCTTTTTAAATCAGCTTATATGTACAAGTTTTATAAATTGTAGAAACATATTTAGTAAAAATTTAAATGACTAAAGGATTAATCTTAAGTTTGAGGAATTGTATGCTGACCTATAGAATAATTAAAAATAGAAAAGAAGTTATATATAAAAACAGTATCAAATTAGGATTTATAGTATTAAGCTTTGCAAATAATGTTTATTGAATTTACAGATTAGGCATAATGTGTGTATTATTCATTTCTTTTTAGAGCGAAAATTAAATTTTCTTTCCTAAATTAAAATCAGTTAGCATTTATAATCTGTCATGTTTTTAATTATTAGTCTATCACAAAATTCCTTTTTTGCATTTAAAGTATGAAATTCTGATTACCTTATGATATACTATGTACATTAGAATAAAAAGAACGCCATGAAGAGTATTCCGTAATGATAGTAACATTGAGCAAGACATTGTACTATTTTTTTTTAAGCTTCCTTTAATTGTTGTAAGAGGAAGAATTGCAATCGAGTTAAATTTTCGAAACTGACTTCTCAACGGAAATCCTGTTCTATGAGAATTTTTGTTGTTGTTATTGGTCTATACTTTGTATCTACATAATTGAACAGGATAATAATTTAAAACGAAAAACCGAGGAAGCTTAAACTTATCAATCCGTTTAGGTATCATCAGGTAATCGGAAATGAAAGTTTTGATCAAAATTCGTCAACGGAAGTCCAACTTCACATTTTTCCACACAACGCAATTTTCTCGAAACAGGCTCCCGATTTATTTGAATATTGTATTCAAAAAATTACTACATAACTAAAAGGATGATTATTTTAATTACCCACATAGGCCGGCACTCCATATTTTCCGAGGCATGTAACTGCCATGGATCCTCATTCAAGTCCTATCCAAGCACCTCGTCGTAGTTTCAAGAATATGTATGCTCGACTTTTGTGGAGCTAAGAGGGTGAACAAAGCGAGGGTAACCCTTAGGCTATGTAGAAATTTAGCGCTCCCACTTACCACAGAAACAAATGTTGATGGGCTCAGCCAGGAAGTGACAGTGAGACGGAACTTATACCCTCTGTTCAGCAAGTCATACCGCCGTATGTGCATTCTGAACAACAATTTTTATTGCAGAGCCTCTGATCGGAGATCATGCTATTCATGGTAAGAACCTCTTTACAAATTAGTTCTGGTCAGTCGTGTAGCGTGAAATAGGCATGCATGAGTGAGTTCGTTTTGAGTCATAATCCTTGGGAATCTTTGGGATAGGTCTGGTATTTCTCAAAATGAGAAGGAGTTGCTCCAAATTGGAGTGTCCATGAAAGGTGGATAACTCCGAAGATGATATTCATATCCTTATTTCACATGGATAACATTATGGTTTCCAGAGACCCGTAAATATCTATAACTATAGATGTAATACAAACGCGCATGTTGTTATTTGGTAACAGACAACACCGAGAGTAGGAGTCGCGCTGCGTTGGGCTTCTTGATGGGCACAGAGTCAGAAGAGTGGTTCTGAATCCACATGTCTAATCTAGATTAGATGACATGGTGATGTATCTTTGTGGACCCTGTTTTCGAAACTGAGGTTTATACGATTCTCTGTTATACTTTGTATGAACGGATACGCACTTAATTTTAAAAGGTATTTGCATCTCTCGGATAGTCAAGCTGCATTGAGACACTAAACTGAATTCTTGTCTTTATCTCCAAATAGATACTAGAATTTCTAGAACAAAGGAAGAGCTATCTTCCTCCAAAGAGTTCTTCTAGTCTGGGTACGAGGGATTCATATGTGAATCTCAGAAAATGAGGTAGATAGATTGGCCGAATTAGGCGCCTCTCTTCCTTCGTTGGTCTCGATCCTGCTGTTGTGACTGTGCACAGTCAGCTTCCAGGCAAGTCATTATAATATTCTATAGAAGAATATCGATAATATTCATCTCTCTGAGATCGGCAGTATAAGATGCTGATCGGAGGTTCGAACAGAGCTATTAGTCAGATGTGCCATTCACGGACTTCTCTTAGAACCTGTAAGATCCCTTACAGCAGTGTTTCCCAACTGTGAGTCGCGAGAGTTCCTCAGATACGTCAGTAAAATATCAAAATTTATAATAAACAAATAAGCTTATTAAAATACCATAATACAAGCTAATTAAAAATACATAAAATCTATAATAACTACAATAATTCCAAAAAATGCGCCTCGGTAGGAGTTTAGCACGCAATTCTTGTATTAACCTAGATATGTTTCCAATCGTTAATTATATTGGATAAAGAAGAATACACAGAAATAAGATATGATAGAAATTTAAGATTAGAATTTGATGAAACGAATGTACCAGCATTTTGCATAAAAATTACATCTTATTTTCCAAATACTTCAACAAAGACCTTAAAAATTTTATTGTCCTTTTCTACCTCGTATTTATTTGAATTGGCATCATCATCAATGACCGAAATTAAAAGGCAAAAACCGTGGAACGAGAACTCTGTTTCCTTATCTACAATTTGTCCTAGAATAAAGAAATCATGCGGACAAGCACGAGAATCACATCAGGACGAAAACTATTGTATTTTTTCAATAAATATGAAATATGTATGTGATAAAATTGATTTTTTTATAATAAATATAGAATATTTGTTAATTTTGTCCTGAATTTTCAGATGCGTCGCAAAAATCTCTTTGAAGTGGATCACTGGAAAAGAAAAGTTGGGAAACACTGCCTTACTGTATTATGGTTTAAGGAAACATCTCTCCAACCAAATAAGTAATACCGTTCATGCCTGACTCTTTTGAGACAGAAAAAGAAAGACTCATCACATGACATACTCTCCTCATGACACACTTTGTGGGTCCTGAGTAGATGGATCTACGAGCGGATCTGGACTTTTGTTTTAGATTCGGTTTGTTCTGGGTCAGCTATATATACCTAGGTGCTATGGGTAGGGCCGGGGCCGGCCCCTCAGACGAATAATAATATTAAGATAATAAACCTATCACATTTATTTGATACATATTTCGAAAAAAATAATTTTAGGGGGTCCTGGAAGAACTGCAACGTTATCTTCTCTGAAAAACGTGTAACAAAATTTAACCATATTATGTGTGGTTCCATCACCTATTTAACATAAAGAATAACTATTTATTTTTAAAAGAATTTGTCAATTAGGAGATGAGATTAAGAGAAATGTGAGTAAAGGAAAGATTGGTATGTGTTTGACAACTGATATTTAAAAAAAAAAATATTAGAATATTAGAATAAGTTTCTACTGAAGAGAATGTTTTCATTTGAAATTAACATAAACAGAACATGCTCAGATTACCGAAATGTACAATGTTTAATTACAATTTATTTTTAAAGAAAGAAACAATATCACAGATTTACTACTTTAGACAAATTTACTAATAAATATAATTATAAAATGAAAACAAAAGTAACATACTTGAACAATTAAGTAATGAATTCAGAAGAACTTCATAAAATGTAATTTAACCGTCTTGACATAATATTTTTCGACTTCCTAGATGTAGGACTTCCATAATCTTTACTAATAGTATAAATTCTTGAAAGGAATAGATATCCAAAAGAATCAATAATAAATTTTCATAAGTCAAAATATCATAATACCCACAATAATATAGGCCTCCAACAATCATTCAAGTGCAATTTATACAGCTAATTTGTTTTGGCATTTCCTTAATTTGAAAATTAAAAAAAACCTAAGAGGAAACAATGTATTTATGCAACAACATATCATTGTAAATTTATTCTTTCTAAATGCTCTTAAATATTGACCAAAACGTATTTTCAACCGACCACAGCATGTAATAAAATATAAAAATATTTTTAATACATAATATTATAATTATTATTATTTTCTACAATAAGTAAAGCTTAATGGGTGCACTGGATATCCCCGTTCAAAAACATTTATAAAATTATAAGAAGTTGCAAATCATTACTAAATATGTACATCTACAAAAAAAGAAAAAGTAAATGCGCAATTTTTTCTTTTATAACAATTAATAAATTCAACAAATGTCTTAAAAGGTCAGTCTCATTATTATGATAATTTTTATAAAAACAACCGATACTTAAAAATTATTTTTTCTCTTTTTTTATTTGATAACATTACATAGAAGAAGACTGAGGAAGGAATAACATATACGTTTTAAAAGAAGAAATTAAAGAAATGGTGTCGTTCACTCGGTAAAATAAAATCTAAATTTAATTTGATTACAAAAAAAAGTTAAAAATATAATTTAAAGCAGAAAAACAAAATATTTTCTAATGCAAAAATGATAGGTAACTGCAAACATAATAAATAATTTATTTGTTTATTTATTTATTAATTTTTTTGTGATAGGACTAGCTGCAAAAATAGTAGTATTTATTTATGATATACGTCTATATAATAATAGTATATTATATATATGAATACTGATTATACATTTAGTTTAAGTAATAGTATTTACATTCATCCCTGTATACTAATTTGTGCTTCCTATTTACAAACATACACTCTTATATAAAATATCATTTGACAATAAATTAAAGAAATAAGAATAAATGCATTTTGTTTTTTTCTTTAATATTTACTGTGAAGACACATATAACCAACTGATCTTCCAAAAAAACAAACAATTGGAAGAAATGAGATAAGTAGAAAGTTTACTGGAATTACTAGATATAGTAATCTATCCAGCAACAATACCTTCAGTCAAATTTAGTCCAGTTATTTTGGGAATATGTTGCTGAAGGTGGTGAAATAGAATTAAAATCAAGACCGTACTCACGAAGTAAATCCAAATCTCTATGTGTATCTGATGCTTGCCCACTAAAATACGGATATAATGGATTCGTTAAGCTATGACCTAAACCTTCACCATTCTCTAGTGGATCAAATTCATCACTTGGTGTGGAATCTAATCTAATTAGATCAACTGTTTCTGAACTTGAAGATTTAACCTGAAAAAATATAGTGATTCAATTCAAGAAAAAAAGAATACCATAAAATAGTTTATTTAATTATTGAAAGAAATAAAAAAAAGGATTATATTTGGGCAAATAGCTCTTGAAAAGAATGATGAATTAATTATTATAAAGGGAGAATTAATGAAATATAAAATAGACTATATGTTTTAAGCGTTAGGTATTTTTTATTGGAATTTCAACAAACTCATTACTTTGATAGTTCAAGCAAATTCATAATTTGTTAAATTTAATAACTGAGATTTTGTCTCTTTTATTTGCTTTTTTCCTTTTCTTGATTGGTCTAGCCATACTGACGTGTAATCAGTGTTTCTGTCAATACTAAAATATTATAATGGTGATACCAAAATTTATACGCTGTTTTACTAGGTACCTCAAAAGAAGCAAATCCTGGAACCAGTAAGTACAAAGAAAGTTAGCTAACCAACAAAAGTCTCGAATGATGTCCAGCATGGACCCAACCACTTATACTGAATGAATGAATTCTTTGTTGATTGGAAAACTTTAATAAAAGAAATATATTTCAATAATTTTAACAATTAAAATCAATACCATACTCATGAGGTAAACTTTAAACTGTAACTACTTCCAAATATGGATATAATAAATTAGTTATATGATTTAAAACTCCTTTTTCAAGTTTATTTCATTATGGCCTCGGTTAATTGCATGAAACCGATAATAAAGTTATCTTAATAAAATTCAAAACCATTTTAGGTCGATCCTTCTGATAGATACCTCTATTTCAAATTCAGCACCAGATATCGCCACATATGAAAATCTCCTATATAAATTTCGAGTTTCTACAGAATCGAACCAGTACCACCCGGTACCTGAGGCGAGAACGTTAGCCCTGGGGTAGGTAGAAGCTTCAATGAAATAGTTTTACTCTAATACCAGTAAGATCAAAAACGCTGTTTCAGCATATGAGATTCAAGATATAATACAAAAAAACGCTTATCAATCAAGGTTAAATGGTAACAACCATTTTGCGTGAACTAGCCAATATCTTTACACTGGTGTGGTGAGGCAAAAATAAAAACAGATTATTTATATAAAATCTGAGTATTTGTTAAGAAACTTAATTATTTGAGGATTACACCTTGCATCAATGCTTATTTATTCTTTAACTGTTTTAGTTCAACACTTATAATAAGGTCTGTTTATCTGTCTTGTCAGTAGATGCAAGCTTTTCTGAATGCTGCACTGATTTAGTGCCAATAGGAATATAGGGAATACGATTGACAATACTGAATTTAATTTTTAGGATTAATTTAAATTTTCACAATAATTTATTGAACATTTGGTTTAATTTTAATATTGTTATTGTTTATTTTCCCCTTAAATTTAAATATGGAACTAAAATGTTTTTCAAATATGTATTAGATATACATGTAATATACTTTACTTGTATTAATAAACTCCCTGGCGTTAGAGATACTCTCGCCAGAAAAAATAAAACCACACACACACTCAACTCACTCATCCAAAATAAACCCATTTCTAAAAACCACTTTTTCTAAAGAAACACAATTTCGAAAATCTGATACAATGCAGTATTTCCTCTAAAAGTGGTAACAGAAAATAAAAAGGTAATTAAAGATTTTCCATTTTCTAGTTCTTAAAAACACAAAATTAGCCGAGTTAGTAAAATGTTTGAAAAATATTCAAGAGAAACGTTTATTATTTTCCCAAATGCCTTCGTTTAATAGCTTTTATCAAGTTTTTTATTTTACCTGGGATTTCTCTGGCTTGTGAGTAGATGCAGGTTTTTGTGACTGTTGTTCTGATTTAGTGCCCAACAGGAATACACTATCATCACTACCAGCAGCACCAATATCGGTTGGAAACACAGAATTTTCTAATAAAGAACCATTACCGGTCGTAAAGTTATCAAAACTCCTCACTGGCTTTATCTATATGTAGATAATTTTATATATAAAATTAAAATAATTAATGCTGGCAAATGAAAGAACCATTTATAGTTAATAGTTTTATTGACCCTCAAGCAAAGAATTAATAAACAAAAAATGTGTAAACAAAAGATAATGTGATAACAAATAATTGCTTAATTTAAACGAAAAATAAGTAAAGTCTTTATAAAAAAAAATAAGGTACTTTTCTTGATATGGAATATAAAATTTATTTAGTGGAGATCATAAAAAATTAAAAAATGAATTACTAAAAAATACGTGAATAAAATTAAAAAAAAAATTCATTATAAACTGTTCACATAATTTTTTAAAAATTTCATTCCATAAGATAGTAATCACTTAAATGCTTGAACGAACCATTTTATTCGGTGTTTGGCCTGGAGTTTCAAGTAATGAGCACTTGTTAAATAGTACATCCTGAAGATCGCCCATTAAATCCATATTTAATGGAGAAAAATGAAGTGCAGAATTTTCCCCATGATCTGGTGATGTTGGTGTTAAAGCTGAGTATGGTGCTTGACTCTGACTAAAAAATTGATCATTTTAATAAAAGATATTCATAAATAAAAAGAGATGTCAAAGTTACTAAAATCTGTTCAAACAGATAGAAAAATTGAGAGAAAACTTGAAACAGAGATGTCACTAAAGAGCCTTCGGTTTGAAGGTGCCTAATACCCGTAATCTAATATAAGCACTAGGAAAAAAAAACACCGAATTTCAAAATTTAATTTGCTCATTTTCTAATTTTTTAAATCATCTCATACAGTGAATCTCATAAAAGTGATTGTCAAGTAATCAGTATTAAGTGACTAGAATCCAATAATCAACGCTATATTTATATAAACAGTTCATTCAACTTTAGATACACCATATTATTATTTGGATGATAGAACTGTATAATAAACTAAAATAGCATTTTAGAGAAAAGCATATCTCCACCATTATTCCAAAAGCCCTCTTAAATGAATTTTTCCGGAGAAATGTGTGAAATAAAAGTTGTAGCTGTTATGCCCATGGTGAGACCCAAACGTCTGTCTTACAGCAGTAAGAGAAAGCAAAAACAGTTTACCTCATGTCAGGTGCCGCACTTCTTCTCTGCTTATTAAGTATGTCTTTTCTGAATGAAGTGCTTGGTGCAGTTGTCGCAACATGGGCCCTCTGTTTTCCTTTCTCATCACCTAGGTCCCTCAATTTTGACCGGATTCCTTTGTAGGCCTTCCCAACATCTTTACCTCTCTCTTTTACCTGCAATCATTAAAATGTGTGATTATTATTATTTCAAGAAAGACTATTATTGAAAATACCATAAGTATCGACAATCTGATAACCTATTGACAAAACAACAATAGAGCCGGCTGCTTACTACTGTTTTTAAATTAAAATGGAAAATTTTTGTAAAATTGCCTTTATCTGTACGTATATCATCACTTCTCAAATGTGACTTAACAGATAAAAATGCATCTGCTTATTAATGTTGTTCATATTTGTTCATTTGTTTGTAATTCTGCTCATATTTTTAAATCATTTTTTTTTTTTTTTTTTTAATGAATCAGCTTATCATTAGCAATAAACATTTTTGGGTTCTATTCTATACATCAATTTTTCTAACTTATACATTCATATCACCTTTTTTTTTTAAATATACTGACTGTTATCACTATTCTCTTTTATTTTCAAATTTATTATTTTTATTTTTCTAAAAAACAAGTGTTAAATAATGAAATTAATGATTTAAAAAATGTGTTTAAATGAAGTATAATCATTTTTCGAATAAGAAATCTCGATTTTGTTTTTTTTGGTAATATATTTTAAATCACCAGGACTTCTAATTGTTCAAGCGATTCGAATGCTTATATACTTATTTTGCATCTAGCAGTACTGCTATTGTTGCTGTTTAACGCTAATAACTTGACATCATCATAGAACTATCTCATCTAGCAGAGCAGAACCCTTAGCCGAATACTTATCAGCGTGTGAACAAACTCATTGGGTAGGGTAATCTATTATATTTATTTCAAATCAATTTTAGATACAGATGAGTGTAATGCCGCGGACATAAGTTGGTTGTGGAATGTTGGTAGCGTTCTATATTATGTTTGTACAAACGTTATTAATAAATCTGCTTATAAAGTCTGGTTTGGGTTTGAGAATGTAGAATCTTCAGCCTTATATCATTATATTAGTATCATCTTATATTATTGTCTATTATTATCCTTTTATTATAGGTCTGTTGGGTAGAAAGATTCAGTTTTTACCATACGTTTCGGTACGGGATGCCTTCGCTTTGGTAATAAACCTTTTTGAGTTCCATTCTATGAATCAAATATATTAAATTATACATTCATATTTTATTTTTCTTATAGTGACTATTAACGGATCTCTGCCAGAAGCAGAAAATCTAGTCCACTGAAGTTTCCTACTACAGTTTTAGAAATTCTCAAAACTCTGTTCCCCTGAGAACTATGCAGATTTTCTTGATAATACAAAAGAATGTCCAATTCATTACTGACATTCCTTAAGGGGCCTACCCCTTACCCAGGGTCAAGTGCGAACCTGTCTCTGTAAAACTACTCACAACGCGCAAAAATTGTAAAACGACTTTGAGGAATTCGTTGCAGGAACCTTTTATTGTAAACACGAGCAGCTCGTTTATAATTTCGATCGCATTCGATGAAAATTTCGAACATAAGCGGCTTTTCTTGAGGGGAGAATACTTGCCGCGGCATAGTGAAAAAACAATAGAGACTATAATTCATTTCAATACTTTTGTTTATAAAAGTTAATTGCTTACTTGATATGTTAAAAACAGAATATGTTCAAAGTTTAAACAAAAATAAAAATTAAAAACAGAAAGAGCGAAAAAGAAATTTAAGAAGTAAATAAAGTCATCAGTACGAATTTATTCCAATTTAAAACAAAATCATATCTCCGAATTCGAAAAAACTTGAAAAATCTTTTCTGTAAAGATGCACTTCCAGTTAACCACTGCTATTAGTATACCTTAATATTATGGACTAAATAGGCAGAGACAGAGACTAAATAGAGTTGAAGACGGGAAGTTCCAATCAGTGTTTGATTATGAAATGGAAACATCAGAGTGTGCTGGACGTCGGGTCTAGAAGTTGTCAGCATGGAAGACACACATATATATAATCAAGAAGGCCAGGCAATTCTTGCAAGAAAAATCTTTTGAAGACTGGAGTAAATGCAGATGGCAGGATATAGGTGTGATGCTTTTCAAAGATAGCCACAAAGGAAATCAGTTCATATGCAATAGGAAAATTCTCTCTGGAACAGAGTGGACTAACGCCATGAAGCTGAATATTAATTATGCTCCTCTTCAGGCGGTTCCGGGGGTCGGCGATCAGGCAATAACGGGAGGTGTAGGACCCCATTGTCGCAAATGCGGTAGCGAGTGCGAAACCCCAGCTCATTTAATGGGAAATTGTTCCAAAAACAAATTAAGCAAGAGGGTATACTTGCTTCGATGAAGTTTACTGCCTAGATACAGCGTGGTGTTCAAGAACGGCGGAAAAGAGGCCCTTGCGATTGATCCTACTGTCCGCTTTGAATCCAATGATCCAGTACAGGGGAGGAAAGTTGATTCAGAGAAGAGGGACATATACAAAAAATGTATCCCTCACCTGCAGGAAAAATACCGGGAAAGGTTTGGTGAACATCAGTTCCAAGTGAAGGGTCACTGGTTTGGGAGTAGAGGGGCCACGAGTGAATTTTTTGACCAAGACTTTCTGTGGGAGATTGTTAAGACAAATTCTCTCATCATAATCCACCACCACATATATGGGACATGACCAGCAATGATAACTTGACTTACACATTCATTTAACTTTGATCTGTGTAGTTATAGCTCTTGTTGTCCTCTATTAGGTGTTACATTTGTTCCGGTTTGAATTTGTGTAAAATAAATACTTCCGCATTATTCCTATCCAACCATTGTTCTTTGAATTGATTAGTATGCTGTGTGTCAGCAACTCAATGTAATTGAGCAGCCACATTTATTTTAATTATTGAAATAAAGTGCTTTTTCTCTGGTAGAATCATACATTGTATTGAAAAGGTACTTTAGAGGAAACTTTTTGCTGTCCACGACAGAACCCCCCCCCCACCATAAAATGTAAAAAAAAAAGTGATATTCATTTATGTGTTGAGATAGTTAAATAAAATCTTTGGAGCCATTTTCGAGAATACAGCGAAAAATGAAAATCCACAAAGTAAAGTCGCACTTGCGGTTGATGGATTTAGTCAGATGTGGTAGTATACCAAAATCGAATATAAAATTTAAGAATCCTGCAATTTTGCACTTTTGAGATATTTTATTTATACACACATACAGACCTGCTGATAAAAACTTTTTTCGTATTCAGCAGTCCTAAGAAAATGTATTCCGGTGATAACTAAACTTCGAAAATTTGACAAGATCCCTATACTTTCTCTTATTCAATAAGAGGAAGCAAAAAACATGAGTGAAAATCAGACTTTCTCTTACTGCAGTTTTACAAGTACTATAAAATTGGTAAATATAATATTTTCCTGTTACCAGTAAAAAATTACAAAGAATTCATGCAAGGAATTTAGTAATACTATCTTTTTTAAAAGGAACTATGCTTACAAAATAACAAATAAAAACTCATCGCTGAAAAAAATCAACAATTTTTTAAATCAAGCCATGCAATGCGATCTAAAAGTAATTAAGTAAATACTCAAACTCATTACTTACTGTTTTAACAGCAGATTTGACGGCAGGATTAGCCTGGAATAATGAAATAAACAAAAAATTGTTGTAATTTACATTCTAATACTAAAATTTAAATTTTAAATCTAAAAATTGCATGCTATACAAACTAAATAAAAAAAGTAAATAAATATACTATGATTACTAAGAGTGCAGAATACCTAAAGATTTCTCTCTTTTAATTTTTAAAAATCATATTTTTGCTTTTTTTAATTTTTGTTTTCTTAAAGCAATAGTATATTCATACTTACTTGTGAAAACCGCCGTTAATTAAATATTGATAAAACATGCGTTCAACTGATACATTTCAGAGTTAAATAGTTCTCAAACTTTGTGTGTTCGCGTTCCGGTAAATTATTTTTTTTTATACATAAAAGTAAGAAAGGCCCGACGCCAGTACACTGAAGCTATCATCTTCCTTGCCAGGACTGGGTCCCACGCGTATGTGTATTTTTTCGATATTTTTATACCCATACCACCACTAACATGGCCATGGGAGCTTCATTACATTAATTTGTAATAATTTTTATTTGCATTATCAAAGCAACCTCCCCCCCTCCATAATAGCTTTTATTTAGGGCAGACAAACAATTTAATCACTAAAAACTTATCTTTATCTCTGGTAAGCACGCATTGGAAATTAAATACATGAAATATATAGCATATTTATAAACCATTACAAAATGGATTTTTCTTTGCACTTCTTCGCGGCTTATGTTTCTCCATGCGTATGTATTGGGGCTTTTAGGTCAGAAAATGTTTTTATAATATTTTTAAATTTTGAAAAATGAATTAAATGTGCCAGAACTAAATCATTTACATACTTGTGGTTGGGTCCGCAGAGCTGGTAAACATCAGAGATATTTTCCGCGATAGCATGCTTCTTTTTGGTGATCATCAACCGGTTTCGACGTTCGCCCATTACCAGCATATTTTATCAAAACAGTGTCATAACATAAACTTGCTCAGAGAAAATTTAGTTTATACACGAGTATAAATATTTAGTTTATTGTATATAAACAGTAAAGATTTGGTTTTACTCTTAGGTTTCTGCTGAAATATGGTTGCAATACATATTCTGAAAAATCAGATACTTCATCCCCTACAGAACTAATGCTTAGCTTTTCCTTCTTCAGTTTAGATAAATTTATCAGAGGTATTTTCCGTGATATCCTGCTTCTTTTCTTATATATTGTATTTATTGCCTTTTCTTAAATAGTTACATTGTATACTATACACACTTACATTGTACACTGTACTATTTAAGTTATAAACGAGTCATGTATATACTAAATTTGCTCTGTGCTAGTCTATGTTATCGCAATGTTTTTACAAAACATCCTGATGATGGGCTAACATCCGAAATCGGTCGATGACCACGAAAAGAAGCAGGCTATCACGGAAAATATCTCTAAATATACATTTAGCTAAAGATGAAGAAGGAAAGAGCTATGCATTCAGATTAAGAGGAGCTCTGAGAGTGATCCTGGCTAACAAGTGGCGAATGTTTCATAGGATACTTAATCGAATTTAGTGACCATCTTATTTTATAAAAGCATACTTCACAATTTGTGAAAACGAAATGGGACTATGAAAATCGATTGCTAGCCTTACAAAACAAATTATGAACCTACTTGGTTCATTTCGAAAAGAAATGATAAAAAAAAAAACAATGGGTTGTGAAAGCTGTTATGACCAACAGATCCCGGCTATAAAAATAATTAATAGCTGCTAATAGTGAAAATGCTAAAAGTGTAATATGTAGGATGAAGCCAAGAAAAGAGTCGTAAAATGTTTGAGAACCTTGTGAACTGTCACGAGGACGGACAGCTGGTTTGAAGATTGGGGCAGAAAATGTAAAACTAGACGTGATGGGGAAGAGTGAAAAAAATCGGTGTGAAACACTTATACGACTTTCTATGCACTAATATAATTATAAAATTGGCTAGTGAAGATGGCAGCGCCAATAATATAGAATAAACCGACTAAACAAATCTATTCTGAAAGTGCAGTGCTGTCTTTATACAGAGAACACTGCCCGAAGGCGGCAATCATCGCAGATATTGAGAACTCTCACATAACACTTCAAAAATTAATTTTCCTGAGAAATGTTTCAATTAAAAGTTATCGCAGTACTTTGTGTAGTTAATATGCCAAGATAAAGAAAAATGGTGGAGCCATTTTCCAGAATCACAAAAACTATTCAGTAAAGTCGCACTGGGTTGATAGATTAAAACGAAAACCTTCGAGTCTTATTAGGTACTAGAGGGAGGGGCTATACAGCCTAATCCACTGTGACCTAAAAGATCTGTTGTGAATTCGTTATGGTTAAAAATAGAATACGGTTATCTGTAAGAAGTGCAATGTATATCAGTGAGTGAGTTTGGTAATAAGTGAGCTACGAGGGTCATTCAACACGTAACGAGACAAATCGCTGTAGCTCAGATGGTTTAAACGGATTAAACGGTTTGTTTATTCAATACAATAGTTTCAGTGCGTCAAGTTAGCATCGTTGTACTTAGTTTCTCATCAGCTGTTCAAGAGTATTTGGTAAGCATAACCTCAAATGTATTCAATTAACAATGGCGAATCCGCTCGACCATTGCACCTCGGAAGAACAACGCTCAGTGATTAGATTTTTAACTGCAGAGGTTATCAAAGGTAGTGAAATCCACGAAAGAATGTTGAAAGTGTACGGAAATAATTGTTTAAACCGTTCGAACGTTTACAAATGGCTAGAACAGTTTAAAAATAGCCGTGGAAGTGTTTATAACGAGCAACGAAGTAGATGACCGGTTGAAGTTGCAACTTCCTTCCTCGAATCTCGCATTAACGCGTTAATTCAGGACAACAGCCGTATTACTGTTGAACTGATAGCTGAAGAAGTGCAAGCGAGTGTTGGAACTATCCATAACATTATTCAGAATAAGCTTCAGTACAAGAAAACTTGTGCCAGGTGGGTTGCAAGACAACTTACGGACGCCCACAAGTGGTGTGAGAGATCCTTCCACATCCCCCCTCTACAGCCCCGACCTCGCCCCATCGGACTTCCATTTGTTTGGACCCTTAAAGAGTCTCTACGTGGGAAACATTTTCAATCCAATGAAGAAGTTAAAAATCAGGTGCAAAAGTGGTTTCGAGATCAACCCAAAGAATTTTATGCCAGAGGCATACACAAATTAGAAGAACGATGGGACAAGTGTATAAATGTTGCTGTTGACTATGTTAAAAAGTAGCCAAGGAATTAATTAAATAAATCGTATTTGAGCTACAGCGATTTGTCTCGTTATTTATTGAATGACCCTCGTATATTATATTGCCTTTGGCTACATTAAACCAATTAGAACTTCATATAACAACTACCTCTGAGGTACGGTGTGACGGCGTGAGTGTTGGTTAGTGACAGAGTAAAAGTAAAGTAATGCCTATTTTTTATCATCCATATTAGGTAGGTGAAACTGAAAGTGTGTTGTATTAAGATATTCGTAAAACACGCTAAAGTCCCTGAACAAATGCTAGTTCACTTCCCTCTACACTACAGGGTTCGTATCTATGCAATGGTAGTAATTAAACGAAAATTATTTATCAATTTGCCTATTACTCTGTTTAAATATTAGCTTTTCGTGTAGAAAAAGTAATTGTAAGAAAAGCATAACTTCAACCAGAAAGGCATAAGTTGCACTGAATGTTAAGTCAAATTTAATTAAGTATTGCTCTGGAAGAGACAGCATTACATAAGAAATATTTCTTATTTGGTAAAGTTCACGAGAAAAATGGTACAAAACTTAATGCTGATTTGGTTTAGACGTTTTTGAAATTATTAATTTCAAATGTGGCAAATGAGTAGGTATGAAGAAGAGTTTCTAGGCAAATGTGTAAGAGATAACATAAATATCAAGGTGGAAGCAATTTCACAGTTAACATAAATAAATTCTTTGTTTTATTGTATTCGTTGCAGTTATTATTATTATTATTATTATTATTTTAATGTTTCATGTAGTATGTTAGATTATTATTTTAACGATGTCATTGCTGGGGTAGTCTTACTTTTTAAACCATCGTTACATACATATATATTTTAAAAAAAAAAACTGCGCTTCATTGTAACATACAATTATATCTGTTGCGCGTAAAACGTTTTTGTTGTATGTTAAATATGTTGAGTCCGCAAATAAAATAAAAAATTTAAAAAAACTGATAAAATTATGGATAAAACTTTTATACTTAGAAATTTATTTAAGTACTTGATAATTTTTTATTTTCTTTTACTTGAATCATATCTTATCAGTATTATTTAATTTTCTAAATTTACTTTTATCAGTGCGCTTGAATAAATTGCCCATGTAGTAAGTAGTGTGTAAACTCTTATTTTATTAATAGTTTTAAAATCTTTTTCTTTCCTCTGAAATAAATAATGTATTCAATTTTATTTTTGCAAAAAAATTATGGTTGGATTACGATAAAAAATAAAAAAAATTATTTGTTACCAATTACTTTATGCAACAGCACCAACCTTTTCCAATCAAAATGACCTTCACTTTTTAATAGGTAAACTTTTTTAATTATTGAAAATTTAAAGAGCAGTTCCGACTGTTTTCAAATTTTTACTTGACCGGATGTAAATACATATTGTAGAGTACTATTGGATAACAATTTTTGAATTGAACAATTCCTTTATTTGAGGTAAGATAATATATTTAAATCATCTTTCCCACCTATACAATTTCTGCTCATCCGCTCTGGTAAAAATCTATTTCAGAGCTGTCTGGTTGCAGGACGCTCTTATAAAGTTTGACCGCTCTTGATTACTTCTATTTCTTAAACTTAGCTGACTGCCTACACACACCTATTCTCATCTGCCAACCTTCTTTTAATACCCTCAAATATAAAATCCAAAACGAAAGTAATTGCTTTATTTAACTAGCCTGGAGAAAAAGCAATAAAAATAATATTTTTTTAAAAAGGATACACTTTCCACTTTCTCTTCCTGCAGTATTTAGAATTGAACCATCTACTTTTTCAGGGTTACAATTTCACCTGAACATTCCAGCCTAACAATAATTGGCATCCCCAACGCTCATATAACATATTCTGGGTTTGCAGTGATAGTTATCAAATTGGTTTATCAAATTTACCGTTAATCCTTTGTTACCGCTAGAATTATTTTATGTTATAAATAAAGCAATATCGTTTGTCGTTTCAATCCAAACTTTTGCACTTTATTTAGGTTTTATACCATTCTCGGAAAATTGGGCAAAAATCTAAACTTTTTCTATCTGAATAATATATGGGCTATGAACATGATGAAGATATACATACGGTGTTTTTAGATATTAAAATGGCCTATGATCTAGTAACACTGATTTGACTCAGTGTATGAGTGATCCGGATGTCAGAAAAATTAGTGTATCTTTAATTGAAATATGCTTCAAAGAGATCCATTGAAATGTAAACTCCAAGGCAAAATATAGAGGGAATTCAAAATCAGTTTGGGACTTAATCAAAGGGATATGATGTTGCCGCTATTTAATAGTAAGTCTTAAATCTGACTAGAATGGTTCAGCTACTGGGATGTTTGTGATGCTGCTATACAGTAGATCCCAGTCTGACTGAATTCAGCCCTTTAGAAATTTGAGGTTGCGGCCAAGAAATTCGAATAGGAGATAAACTGCAAAAAAAAAAACACACACAAATAAATGGTAAATATAGGACGAAGAAGTATTTCGAAATCTATCGGGGCGGGTTACACTTTGAAGGAGTTATAAATCCACCGCTTAAATGAAACTGGTTAGTCCACACTTCCTAGTACCACCTCCAAGCGCTATATGATCATTCTCATTATAGACACAGCTGAGATAGCTAACTTAAGCAATTCTGCCCGTTAGTGCTTCTCTTCTAGAATTCTTTTTGCGACTCCTACCTTTGGCAATTTCAGTCAAGACCCAACTATTTATATTGACTAATCTTCACGAAACCTTTGTCGAAAGTAATATTATCTTGTTATTTGAAATCATACTTCCTTATATTTTGCCTTATATTAGCCTTATATTTTGTTGAGTATCCTCTTTCATCTATTCTAGAATACTGGCAGCAGATATTCAGTAGATACTAATTTTCAACAAAAGAAGCCAAGC
The DNA here is from genome assembly GCA_011037195.1 of Triatoma infestans. Classification (NCBI taxonomy): domain Eukaryota; kingdom Metazoa; phylum Arthropoda; class Insecta; order Hemiptera; family Reduviidae; genus Triatoma; species Triatoma infestans. The sequence continues at coordinate 140,786 of JAAEAF010000120.1, read as the reverse complement.
ATACCCCTAATCTATTTTCAATAGATTCGGAATTATGACTCTTTTTTTTAATCAAAACCGACTTTTACCCCGGAAACTCATACTTTTGAGATTCTCTTAAATTTGAGCATTGTTTGGAAAGAGCTGTTCTACTAAACGAAGCTCTTTTTATTAATGCAATTTGGATACAAGTATTGTTACTGCCTTTTAACTTAGGTGAATTCATACATTTGAAATTTTGAAATTTTCAATTTGGTTTAAAAACCAAATTTACCTTAGTACCTTAGAATTATCTTATCATATGAATAAATAATAATTACTAAATTCCTTTCAATTCGAAAGAATTGCAACATTTTGCGTTTTATTTTCGTTTCATACCTTTCTAGGCCAAATGGGCAAAACTTCAAATTGTTTTCTCTCTGTTCTGTTCTGACATCACGTAGAAACGGTTAACTTTTTTTTGGTGAACGGGTATTTTGTTTTACCAATTGGGTTTCCCTTCAAAACTGGGCTACTTTTGTATTATTGGTCGAAAATCTCTCTTCTGACAACAGAATGAAACGGAAACTCTAAATATCTCCTTTGCTCCTAGATTTAAGAATTTTTATAGGACAAAATTGATATAAAATGCAATTGCGAAACTTTTGTTTAATCAATTGCGAATAAAATTGTTTAATTCATTTTTAAAATTTCCCAAAAATCTTTACTTTTAGAGCAATCTCTTTAGTTATCATATGCCCAAGAATAGTTGACTTTAACCACGATAATTTCTTGGAAACAATAAAAGTATCATTTTCTAAAATGGAAATTTTTAAATTTTGTTCCAGCATCACAAATCTGATAACTTTTTCAAAGGACTTGCTTTGATTGTGGTGATGGGAAAAGATAAATATTTTTACAAAGTGCCCAGTTTCATAAGCTTGGGGCATTATGAAGGGATGAAGACACGGGATGAAGGCATATATTACCAAACAGAATTCTTTTTTCCAAGAAAGGTCTTAACTTTGGCAATCAGTTGGGCTCTCTGGTAAACACTAGCTCACCACAAGTTACACATAATATTCTTTACAGACGACGGCATTCTACTTACAAATACGGTCAAAATTCTTCAATCAGTAGTGAGTGAGACTTTGAATTTTAGTTTTTAAAAAAATCATGATTTAGAAATGACTGATAAAATGTTTTACCTTCCTTTTTCTTTTTTTACTATACTTTTGTATATATTGCAGTTTTACCATGATAGATTTTTCTCAAATATATTTTTTGCACTTCATACAAATTTCGGTGGTCTTATTATTTCTGCTGTATTTAATTCTAAATACTGAATATTACATACACTTTCTCTTGACGATTGTAGAGGAAGTGACACAAAGCCTTTTGTGACCTGAAATGCTATTGTAGCTCCCTTAGGTGTCACTGTTTAGACACAGAAAAGAGTACACTGTGTTGTGAAGAGTGTGCATAATGTTAAGTTAGAGTTCGCCTGCAGGTTTGCTTAAACCAACCAGGTAATTGCACACATCACAGCAGACTCTGTGTGCATTACGTGCATGTTGGTGGTATCAGTGGAAGCTTGTTCATTGCTCGTTAGGGCCGTCGAGATCCCCAAAAAAGTGACTACTCACTACCCCTACGAGGTTACACTTTCTCTTATCTGATTCTTTTAGATTTCGTTGTTGACCTCTTAGCTTTTAAAGAATGATACTGTCTTTTGATTTCGCTACTGTTATCACATACTAATGAAAGCATTCATTATGCTCCTTCTCATATTTTGAGAATCTCTATCAATAAGACGCTTTTTTATTGCGTTATCTAAAAGCGGTTTCTTCTGACCAAGTTTCAATCGGGACTTCATCTTGCACAGGTGCCGGGTAAATCTACATCATATTCATTTATATTTTCATTTATAGTTTTATAACAGGTAATTTGATAAAAATCCAGTTAATTTGTCGACAGGTCAAATAACCTGTTGCGGTACATAAGAGAGATGTACTCAAAGAAAATTGAAATAAAAGAATCTATTAAAAAAAAAATTAATAAATGAATAAATAATGCTCATGGGCAAAAAAAAGTGGATACTTATATGGAACACTCGAGCACTGCATTAAATTTCTAACTTACAATTTTTATTCTTATATTAATTAATGTTATTTGTACTGCACACCGAACAGTTGCGCTCAATAGCGAACATTCGTCTTTCACTGACTTAACCTTCTGCCCGGAGGAGATCTTCTCAACTTAAAACCATTCATTTAGACAAATTACTTAATTAAATTCATTAATTAATTTTGAATAAAAAAAAAAAAAAAATGATTAAATGAAAAACTTACTCAAAAAGTTATTTGAACGGTCAAAGAAAAACCAACCGATTTGCTCCATTTTTATCTCAAGAGTATTAGAAAGGAGTAGTAATAAACGTAAACAACAAACTAATAATGCTTGTGTTTATCTTTGATTTATTATTATTATTATTACCAACTTCGGGTGGGCTATATCCCGGCATTAGAGGCAACAGAGGCTTATTGTGCTATCCCCGATAGTTCCTAGTAGACAAACCCTCCCTCCTTAAGAAGTCTGAAGGCCTTCACCACCAGATCATTATGAGCTACTATCTCCTCTGGTCGCAACGTACCAAAGGTCTCATACCTCAATTTAATTATCTTTGATTTATAGAATGGATTTAATTTATATTAAACATAAATTAAAAATAGAATGTCTTGGTTTTATGTCCATGAGTCTAAAAGTATAGACTCATGTCATAGTATCATAAAGTCAAATAGACAATAAAACAAAAATACAAAATTTTTAATCGAATATTAAAAACAGTTCAACTGACCGGGCGTGATACTTTTATTATTCTTACACTTGATACATTAACTATATACACATAGTTCCTATCACTTTTAACTGAAACAGCATTCTGAAAACGGTTTTACGGTGAATATTATGATAATAGATTACTTAAAAAATGGTGTTGATATGGTTGAAAACTTTCTTGGTGGTCTACAAGGTAGTCAAAAAGTCAGGTAGCGTCAATGTGCATAGATCCAATTACTACGGTTGCCCACTATTACCTATATGTAATATCAAGAGCAACTATACCAATAAAGAGATCTATGTAGAATTGTAACTGCAGTGAGACAAGTCTTGAGAGTGCTTTACTCCAGATATTTTTTTTTTTTTTTATATATATTCATGTTAAATTCCATTCACCATTAAGTGAATGGTTATTGGAAAAGAGTGAGTTGATGGAAGGTACCAGCACATTTTGTACAAAAGCTTCACAAGTAGGGAGAGTTGCTTCAAAAAGATAATTAAATTATCTATGTTCAAGAACTCTTTGTCGTGAGACCCAATACCCGCTGACTGCCTCAACGTGGGTACACAAATATAACATGTTGCATATTATGATTGTAACACTAGAACTATTTAAACCTTTACTACTTTAAAAGATTATAGATTAAAAAAAAAAAAAGAAAACAGCAATAAATAAACTTATCTTAAAAATGTTTCGATTGGCCATATTATTGTTTAAAAATAATTGGGAAAAAAAGATTAAACAAATACCTACCTGAAATCTTAAAAAAAGTCCAAATATTTGATGAAGTGTTCTTACACAATTCTAAACTACACGGCATGCAAGCATGTGCTAAATGTTTCAAATATTTATTCGTCAGCCAACAAAACAATGTTATAAGAATAATGTATATATAAATACATATATATACATTTTTTTTGCTAGGATGTAACCAATAAAGAGTTAATAGTAATTCAATTATTCCTTAAATAATCCCTTGGAGGATGCACGTATTAGAAATCGTTCCAAATTAGCTTTTCAGAACAGATTAACAAGAAAACAAAATTTAAAATAAACATCCATTTTTTTTAATTTCACCTGATTTGTAGCCATTATTTTAACGAATATCTGCCTGGTAATGGACCAAGAGAGGGGGCGATAAGGACACACACACACACACACACACAGAGAGAGAGAGAGAGAGAAAGTGAGAGTATGAGTGGAAACACAAAGAGAATTAAAATTTTCAAACATAAATTCTAAATGGTAGATTACATTTCAAAAACCAAGTGTCGAGAAAGAAACTTTTTTTTTAAACTTAATTAAATAAAAAATAAAAATAATTTAGCTTTAAATGTCAAGGAGCTAAGTTTCAGTTCATACTCACTCTATGAGGTAGATATTTCGAGAAAAAGAAGCAATTAGAACGCGAAGTTGTCTAATCTGCACCTGACCTGAAAAGTACTGGTCTCTGATCAGCAACTGCTGAATAGTTAAAGGAAATTTTAGGAATAAGTGACTGAAAATTTAGACAAATCGTACAAGAGGAAGGAATTTCTTTGAAATTTAAGGTGATGCCATCAGAACATTGGTGGACCGGACATCCTTTGAATTGTTAGTAAAAGGTATACTCCAGATAAAAAACAAAAACAATGTTCAAAAATTGTTATTAACAACAGAAAACATATAAAATTTGCTAAACTTGGAAATATGTGTTGCTAAAATCAGCAAAGCTGGATTACAATATCATCGATACTTGCCAAGTCTCATAACGCGAAGTATCAACGTAAGCGCAGGCCGCACAAGTTTAGAAGAGACATCAATACATCGAAAATTAATGACCCTGGAAGCTCTCTGGGGTTACATTTTGGCCTTCCGAGAAACGAATTATTCTTAAAAGACGATATAATATGGATGTTAATACGGAAATTTTCAAAAACAATGGATCATAACGGTTTCTAGGCATTCAGAATTCACCATGGCAGTACAGAGCAATGCGCAAGTTATATCTGAATAACCTGTTTATTGGAAAAATTAGACGTTCATTCAAATAAAGGAATTCAATTGTCTTTTTTTTTATAAGAAATGACTTCGATTCTGTTTAGCCAACAAATGAGAGTCATTTCATCGAGAGAAGGACCAATGGATATCCGTCAATCAATATGTACGAAGATAAGTTGTGGTCCTAGAGCTTATTGGACTCGGAAATGATCATCTATAGACTTAATCAATGCAGTAAATTTGTGGGGAGTGGACCGCAACCAATTTGGTATAGATATCCAAAATGAAAAGCTCAACAGAGTACACGAGATATTTTACATGAATATAATATTAATCAATAAGTTAATATAGTAAAAATATAAAAAGAACAATAAAACAAAGATATAGATAAGAATAAAAAATTAGGTTATTCCTGCAGCGGCTTTTTGAGAATTTTTGGGGAGCGTTCCAAGCTGTCTCAACATAGCGTTTGCTCAGAAATTAATGAGGTCATTTCAAAAATTCAAACATCTAAATAGAGATAAATTAAAACTGAAAAAAATACGATAAAACAATGAACAGACATTGCTGTCAACATAGAACCTCGTAAAATTTGATAAACTTAAAAATATGAACTACAAAAACTCCATTTTATGAAAACAACAAAAATGTTTGTTCTATGTCATGAAGAAAATTACCACGCAAGATCCCTAAGGTACTAAAAATTTGAAATAACTCTTAAAAGTTGTTAACTGCTAAGCTGATTAAGATTAAGAATTTGGGAAACGAGAAAAATCCTTTTCTCTTATAAAGAAATCCGTTTATGAATCCAAAGAAGAAAACCAAAAGAACATAATTTGGAAATTTGGGGGAGCAAAATTTTAAAATTTCTAGCATTAAGTAGATTACAATATATGTATAATATGTACAAATTGAATTATCACTTTTATCGCTGGCAAGTAAATAATTTGGCAGATGGATTACATTTCACTCATGGACGAACAAATTGATTTCATAGATACGTCTTTTTTTCTGTTTATATTGATTTTAAATCACATGCACAATTGAAAATTATTTGAGAAGTTACGGTTGCTAAAATGTTGAACCAATAAGAATGTAGATTCATAACTCAGATTGTCTAATATACAAGCTGCTTATAAATCATTGTACTGAACACTAAAATAATGAATGAAAAATTATTTCTTATTCACTGTTTAAGAATTCCAAACATATTGTGTCATAATAAATTATGAAAGTATTTACCCTTGTTTTTACACTTTTAAAAAATGCTGTCCCTTCTTTTTTCATTGTATATGTCCATTCTTTATACTGTGCTTTCAGCTTAGAACTATTTTTGTCACAATAATTCCAAGCTTCTAATTCAAATTCATCAGAAAATCCTCGACCTTCATTCAGCATTGCGAGTCTTTCATCTATAAACTAAAATAAAGAAATTTATCAATAAAATAGATAATAACTACTTTTTTTTTTGCATTTAGAAACATAAATAAAGAAGGTACTGGCCAATTATATCGGGTGCTGCAAACACGGCGTATTTATTAAAGAAATATTAAGAATAATCGAACATCGTCAATCGTATGTACATTGAGACTTAAGAGGAGTCGTCAATAAAATATCCATCAATCATTTTTATCAATAAAATCAATTATATTTCTGGGATTTTATCCGTCATAGCATGCATATTTCTGATGTTCCTGACCGGTTTCGGATTTTCATCCATCGTCAGAGAAAAGTTATCAAGTTTATGTAGTGAGTTGACTTCAACTTAATGTTTCTGTTACACACTACACTTGTTGATTGTATTTCAATTATAATTATTATTTTTATAAAGTAAATTATATTTATTGACTGTATTAAATCGACTACTTACCTTATAGAAACAATCAAAGACATAATATATATATATATATATCTATATGTAATTCTTTGAAACTACAGAGTGATCATATTTATATATTATATACTGGAATTCATCGAATTAATATATGAACCGCTGCATGCATGCATAATTTTAAATAAGTAAACAAAAACCTTAAGAGACAGTAAAAGTAATGATTTAGTATGTTCTCATAAAATAGTACTATATGTAAATAATGAAAAGTTTATAAACTATTTGCATGATTTGCTGTAAACCATTTCAATGTCTATCTTTATTTCTTAATCAATAAACCATGGTATTTATTTCAATTCATTAAGGTAAGTGCTTGAAATATTTACATCAATAAATCAACAGAAATTATATAAACTGGATATTGTACCTGCTGGAAAATTTGTAATTCAAGAATTTTCCTGAGAAAAGGCTGCATATTGGAAGGCCGTGATTCAACAAATGCTTCACTATTGAATGTTATTTTTTCCCCCTGATTAACGTTTAATGCATCCCTATATCCGCCAATCAAGTGGACAAGGGCTCTAAGAAATGCCCGACTAACACCATCTCCAAGCAAAGAAGCTCGATTTTTTAACTGGGATTTTAACTGCTTAACCTGTACATTTTTTAACAATAAATACATAATAATTGGAAAAAAAAATTAAAAATTTCATAAATTGTTATTAAATAAATGGAATACTTTTTTTATAAATTTTTCTGAAGTTTACGATATATAAAGTAAGCCCACTATTCCAATCTTACTACTCTAGATGTATTGGATTCGTATCAAAATTGAGTTTACCCGCTCTTTGTTTTGAAGACCTATGAGCATGAAGAAAAAAATAGTTTTAGAAATTGGTCATTCATGAAATCGGAAAATTGCAAAAAGTCAAATTCGATATTTCAATTAATGAATCAAGTTTAATCTTTCAGTGGCATAAGTATGGGGTGCAAAACCCCGCACTGCTGGACATTAGTTTTAAATAGCTATATATTGTAAATGACCACAATTAATTATTTTTTTTTGTGAATTACAAATTTTATTTTCAATTTACTTTAATATGTAATATAAGATCAATTTAAATGGGTTGTTTGTATTTTTTGATAATCTTATGTATAATTAAAACAACTTAATCCTGATACTGTTATTGCTATTGTGGCATCACCACCACAATCGGTGCATTTCTTGGATGTTTTTATTTGTAATGATTACCACATTGCAATTTTATCCCGATATTACCGAATCAATTTAAATATAATACGCCATAATCTTTTTAGTTTCTTTTTACAAATTTGTATAATACGGATGTCGTAGACGATAGACTGTTTAATTAATAATTAAAAAAATAATCCTTTACTTTATATAGTTATTAGCGTTGGTCGTATTTTTCTCATCATTTAGTAACTGTTTATAATAATGTTTGACGTTCTTTACAACCGCTGCGTTTGAAAATGTAAAATTCTGAGGTTCGTTGGGAAAAACAAATTTTCACCTTTTGGCAAATTTAGTGCCTCCTTAAGTGGTAAAATTTCTTTCTTCTTGAATGTTAAGTGTTGATATATAATCGCAAATACTTGGTAATTACTAGTAAAACTATAGTGAGTTTTGCACCGAATGTATGCTAGTGGCTGGCACAGAACAAAGAAAAAAAAAAGAATATGAAGAAAAGTTCATAAACTACATTTTTTTATTGCACAAAATAAAAAAGACATGGCTATTGAATCAGCATTAGATGAACAAGGCTGTAGTTTAACTAGACAAAGGGAAAATGATGCATCAGAAATAGTAGATGAGCAGGGCTGTTAGTTCGTATAATACTATCGGGGATTTAAACGTCATACTATATTCATTTTTATTGTTTCGGATTCCCATGACGATGATATGGAACGTTTTGTTGATAATATTATTTATATATATTATAAGATCATTATTAAATTTGTACCCTTATAATAACCATTTAAAAAAAACCCATTACAAAACAATAGGTATTTTTCTGAAAATTATTATGCTCCAACATATACAAACATGTTAGTTACATATTTTATGAATTTAAACTTTAAAACGTTATTTAAAATCAGAAAAGCTACTATAAAGCAATTTACAAATTTACTATTGGTAATATTTATATATCAATTTATGGAGACTAATTTTCTAGAAATAATTACAGCACATTACTCTATTAAACCATTACCGGTAACAGTAGCATCTGCAGAACATTCATTCAAACTAAAATTAATAAAATTTTAAGAAACAGTAAGTAAGAAATCTTAAGAAACAGTGTGAAAGAAACATTTGAAATTTCTATCTTCACTGGCAGTTGCAACGAAATGAGCCAGTGCAACATTTCTCCAGGAATGATTTAATTTCTGAATTTGCCAATAAAAATATGAGAAGGATGAATATATTATGTGAGACTGTAATATATTAAAAGTGAATAATTTTTTTTTTTATGATGGTGGCCCAAATTATGATTTTGTGGTGGCCTAAAAATACTAGGTATGCCACTGCTTTCAGCAGTGTAATGTATTTCACTGTTATTTTAATCTGCTTTCAGCAGTGTAATGTATTTCACTGTTATTTTAATTTTTTTGCGAAAAGATTGATTTTACGAAACTCAGAGGTGAGTTTCGATAGAAGAACGCTAAAATCTCTAACATTATTTTATTTGAATGTAATGTATCTACTTATTCATCAAAAGCGAACGACGGAGTTAAGAGCAGTGAGCTAGAGGAATTTTAAGAAACGGCTCTCATCGTCGGGAAAAAAGAGAGGGCAAAAGAAATCACTCTTTACCTAAAAATGAATATAGCTTCTTTACAAATGCCAATTCGTTATAGAGAAGTTGAAACAATAATTCCAAATGATCCATACACTGCCGAATAGACCAATTTTTATTAGGTTACGGTATAGGTTTCTCGCTCAATATATTTCAAAACAATTTTTTTTTTTTAAATAAAACAAGAACTTGCAAAACTTGAGAAATATTTAACAAAGGGCTCCGCGGTGAGCCCCTTATATTATGCTGTCTGGTTACTGGGATATATCCCCATCGACAATTTGACAAATACATAAAACTGTATGACAATATTTCTTTCAGCAAAGAATGGAAATTTAACTACGTTATATCTGCATCCAGAATGACCTCGTCTCTAAGAGATTCACTGACTTTCACTTATATGTTTCTATAAAAAAAAGGGCTGGACAAAGAATTCTTACCTTATAGTTTTTTCTTTTCATTTAGATCATGTTAAACATAGATTTGTTAATGGAAGCATAATGTAGTTCTAAATGCGATTTTAATTTTGCATTAATCTTAATAGCAATTAATTTTGAATTAATAAATATTCACTCACAATATCTTGAGGAAGACTTCCTAAATCATCGAAAGGAGATTCAACAGTGTTATTATCTGCGTCTAGAATGACTACATCTCCAACATCTGCTTTTCGTACTTTCTGTGAATAAAACGGTTTAATGTATTTTTTTATTATTCAGAATTTCAAAAGTAATCATATCATCCAGAAAAAATATTGCAGTGTTGTATGAAAAATATATTCATAACTATATAACAAGAAAATAATGTAACCGTAAAAATCTAGCTTGAAGACAACAATACAATTTGAAGGTATTGATATATTAAAATATTAGAACGCTAAAGCCTTGTATTAATCATAATTAAAACATACTTTTAGAAATACTCATGAATTAAATTTTATGCTTATAATATGACAGTTTTTCACTAGGTCCTAGTAGATTTGGCCATTCCTTTTACATTTCTATTGAAAAATCTAATAAAGTATCGTGTAAATTTCAGCATTCCCCAGCATTCTTGAATTTACCAATTTGCTGGATTAGTACTGTGCATTTTTTATTTGTTTTATTTCATTTATCAACGCTGCTAAAACTAAATATACACCTAAACTGTGTGTGACCTGCCGTTACAAATTATTACAGATATATTATAAATGAAAAGGCAGAAGAGATTATGATGAAGAGTTTTTACGTAGTGCACTTGCGAGAAAAATAATAAGAGTAAATGAAGGCAAGATGATAAAGGAGCCATCGCTGGAAGAGAAAGGAATTACTGAAGAAGATTATAAAAATCATAATGGGCGAGAATTCTGATCAATTCTTGGAGTAATAATGAAATCGAAGGGGCAAAATGAATCTAAAACTGGAATAACTTCTAGTCCGTGGTGTTAAATCCATATTTAATACTGTGAACCTCCGTCTGGACCATTAGGGCAGATCCGTTGAATTGAATATGATTCTATTATAGCGCCTTGCCATTAAATGTCAGAAATGTAGCAATTCCAACGACCAAGAGGAGCGATTCGTCAGACTTCTTTAGGGATTATAAAGGAAGGTGACCGAACAACTTTTATGCAGAACAGAATCAGGTAGATTCGGGCGATAAGTCAACAGCAAGTAGAGACGTTATTCGACTCCAAGATTGTTCTCACGTGTCCCCTGGATAACCAACTAAACGAAGACCGCGCGACGTAAAATAGTTAGCTAAACAACCGATGTCATGGCGTTAAAAATAACCTAGGTTCTAGTATACTGCGGATCTTTCTTCTCAGTCTATTTTGCAAAAAAAAAGAAGAATTTACAAGAATAATGGAGAAAGGCTCTGAAGAAAACAGGTCAAAGAAAAGAGATCTGTTCCGAGAGGCTGACAGAAAAGGAGACGAAAGTCTATTAACTGCAAGCAAAGCTGTGAAAAAAAAGAAAAGGATTAGGTACGCAAAACTTTCCACGGAACTATAGAGTTTTTTACTCAAAACGTAATGCTGAAGTGAAACGAAGATGGAAAAATAAGTTAAGTGGTTTAATTATTTCTGTTTTCTGCATATGTAGAAGTGGACCTGTGGCGTCAGAAAAACATATTTTTTACTTTTTGGTGTATTTATTGAAGCTGGAAACTCTTCTCGCTTCACACAAACTGATTTTTACTGTTCCATTCTTCTTTCATGAGAGTTACAATAGACTTATTTCTTACTGCTCGTAAGAGAAAGTTTGTAATCAAGTTTTCGATTCGAGTTTGCACCGAAAATACACGTTTTGCCCGATGGTTTTTAAGAAACCCGAATATAAATTTCACGATGGAGATTGAGGAGAATGGGGAAACTAGCTTCCCTTCTTGGATGTACATGTTTAGACAAAGAAGGATGGAACATTAGGACATACGGTATACCGAAGAAAACCTAATTGCTACCAGGGTTCAAAGACAGGTTTCCAGAGCGAAAAAATGGGCTCTATGTGATGCTGCAGCTGAGGGTAAAAATACATAGGCTAGACTAAAAGATTAATCACAACAAGTCTTTAAAAGCATATTCCCTGGGTAAGCATAACAAAATGGAGAATTCTGCCTTCTAGAACATTCGTCTACAACTGGGCATGCCATAAATTTTGAAGACTCAAGGTCCTTGTTCAGGTAAACAATTATTACGACAAGAGACGCAGTGGAAATTGAGAAAGAGAAAAACTGTTTAAATAGAGACGATGGACTCCGTCAAAGCAGAAAGGAAAGCTAAGGAAAAGAGAGAAAAGCAAGGAAAAAAAGTTTGATGTTTTCTGGAGCAGAACAAGGTTAAAACGTTGGCAGGAGGGCAGTGGGATGGGAGAGGAAGGCAAGGAAGAGAAACCGAAGCCCGTTACCTACGCTAAGATGGTGGAAGAAGGGGTCACATCCCTTTTATACCATGGTTCATTGCTCTATTAGCTTTCCAGATGTAACGACCCTGAAGAAGCTCACTGCAATAGGGGAGAAAAGTCGGTTTCCAACAAACGACTGAACGCGGTCTCAACCTAGAAACTCTAGTGTTATTCACGAAAATGGCTGCGGAAACCTAAAAAATCATTTTAGAAAACAGATGTGTATGAATTTGGGCAGCGTAGCTCAAAAACAAAATATCTAGAAAATTCAAACTTGACATTCCGTTTGGGTATGTAAGGAATCCAACAAGAAGTTATTTGTCAAAATTCCTGAAAAATTGTTTTTTTGCGGGGGGGGGGGTTCTGAGGGTAGCATTAAAAACAATAATATTATGGTTTCTTTTAAAGTACCATTTCATAACAATAAATGATTTTACCACCTCTATAATGTTAATATTCACTAAAAGCAATGGTAGAATTTCGAATTTGAAGAAAATCAGTTAACCACAAGTGCGAATCTATAGAATAGTAATTTTTTTGGATTTTCTTGATAACGACTACAATTTCGTTTAAACTTGGAATGTATTGTACATAGATAAAAACCTATCACTTTATTTGAAAAATGTTTCCAAAAAATTTGATTTTTGGTAGTTCTGCAAAACATATGGCGTTAAATTTCAAATGTTATATGGGTTTAGCTCAATGTTATTCGCGCTCTTTTCTGTACTACAATGTAAAACCTCTATACCTGTCTGGGAAGGTATTTGATCAGATATAATTCTAATAATATGTTAGGACAAATGAATAAAATTACAAGTTTAAAGAAAATGTGTCATTTATGCATAATGATAGAAACGGGTATAATAGGGTTTGATGAGAAGGAGAGAAGTTGGGTTAGATAGATAAATGAACTAGAAGTAAAGCTGAACACAGTATAACAGAAAAGTAGCACAACTGCCTGGACTTTACACTAAAATATATAAAATGGTAGTGAGAGGTAAAGAGAAAGGTTGATGACGCATTGTGACTGCTATATGTACTCTGCTGCAAGAATGACGGTAGACTCCTCCTATGGCTGTATTTAAACAGTTTCTCCCACTCTAGTATGGCCTAAACTAGAGGGTGATCCTGTCGCTCTCTCTCTGCTTTGGATCCCTCTCTTCGGATCCTATTACACAGGAGAAAGAGAAAGTCGTGTGATTGTTTCACACCAGATTTGTCCACTACAAAAAGAAGGTGAAAGTCCATCAGTGCTGGAAGTTCGGTCGTATACTTTACCGTTGTTGTTAAATTAAGTGAAACAATATTTTTAATTATTGTAATTATTATATAGTAAAGTTAAGTATTGCCCATAAATTGTCTTAAACAAAAGTAATATACTGACAAAAAAAAGATGCAAAAATGTATCGAGAGTTTCTCCTAAATTCTCCTTAAAATATAATTAAAAAATTATTGCAAGAATAATTGTATTTAACGCATTTAGCAAACATTAACTTGAAAATAATACGTTCTTAATTCTAAATAAAACTCAATAAAAAACATTAAATATGAATAAAATGATAATTTACATTGTTATAAAAGTTTCTTTTTCCTTATTAATAACATGTTTTAGGTCTTCGCCTTATGGCAGAAGTTTAGGCTGCATTAAGAGCCATGGTCAATAGCGCACGAGTCACCTTTATATCTAATGATATTAACAGCCAACAAGAAAAAATGTTAAGTGTAATATTAACCAAGATTTCCGATATAAGGAGCTGTTTTTAAAGATAATATTTTACAAGAAGTTTCTTATTTCTTATTTTCTAATGTAGTGTAATGTAATTTTATTTAATTTTTTTTTTTTAATTTAATATCTAAAAGAAAAAACTTACGTCTAAAAGAGTATTTGGAACACCAATAAGATAGGGCATTGGTGCAAGAAGATAATCGACTAGATGTGTTGGAAGCACAGGAATAAAAATATGTTGCCAGTTCATAGGGTAGATAATAGCATTGGCAGCTTGAACACAAGCGCTCAGCCTATAGAGACGTTTAGATGTAAATACTATTCTCCTTTCATATAACATAGACGCAAAGATTCTTATCATATTATCACAGTCCACAGCGTTATAGTACTCTGTCAAATTTCTCTAAAATGAAAAAAGTTAATGATGTTAACGGGTTATATATTATTTTGTTTATAAAAGCAGTAGAAAATGTGTTTGTGAATTTACGTTTTCAGGTATACTTGGAAGCTGAAATTGTTTGGGTGCTTGACAAACAAATATCTGAAACAAAAAGTAACAAAAAATAAGTTCGAAGAACAAACAAAGTTCTTATTAATACTGATTATTTCATACTACCCTTATTTGTTAACAAAACATTGCCGCAGGCAGAGAAAGAAAAATTATTGAAACAATCAAAATTTTGGTTGGCTGGGGCCAAAGAAAAAACTTTCAAAGACAAAAAGTTTTTTTCTTTGACCCCAGCCAACCAACATTTCATTAACATGGCCATTGCTTGTTTCATTAACAATGGCCAACCGTAACTATTATTTATATTGAATATTATTATTCCATATATAGTTTGATAAGATTCAAATTTTGCGAGCTGTGAATTATATATCTAAATGCCCGAAGTACACTCCCAGTTAGCTGGGGCCAAAGAATGCTCTAAACTCGAATGATGATCTGCAGAATTTGCTAAACAGAGCCGAAATCACAAAGAGGTTTGCTATAAAAGTTGAAATCGAAAAGTGAAGCCAGAAAAAATTAAATTGTATTACTACTAATAAATATTATTTATTTATTTATACGGGTATTACCCAGTTACAAATTTCAATAGCAAAATAGTTGTAATCTGTTTACGATAAATACTGATATATTGCATTTTTTACTGCAAAATAGAGATACTACAAAATTCATTTAGGTTTCATTAATGCACTTTTAAAATAACTGCTAAATAATACTAAATAAAATTGAATGTCAATATTATTTGGAATTTAATTCATCATTGTGTGCTACTTTTCATTAACAGATAAGCGTGCTATGACGGACAAAAACCCCAGTAATATCCTGCATTGCGGATCCAATACAAACCCATATGATACTGTCAACTTAAAAAATATTTGATCCTGATTATAAAATTAAAAAAAAACATTTGCTACGATTATAAAATGTAAACATGAAATTTTTTATTGATGTTCTGAGAGGTAGGGATGAATGAGCTAATTCTCTTTTAATCCTTTGTCAATTTTTCATTGTGGTAATATGCAATACATAGCAGCAATGCCATTCATTAAACCAAGGCGGGATATAATGATTCTTCACACTTTTAATTGCAACATTTCCGCCATTGGGTCCAATACGTGAATAGTATGTTATTATTTTAAAAATACATCTATACATTATTTCTCTAAACAAACTTTCTCATTTTATTTTTTATTTTATATATATATATATATACAAACAGTTACTTACATTGTTGGTGTTATTATTTAGAGGTACTTGAAAAGACATTCCAGGATCAGGGACTTTGCTTGTATAAACCTTATTAAGAAATGGGGAGAGCAAATCAATTTGGGCATTATGTATTAGATCTGAAATACTGTTTAAAAGCCTGAAAAATAAACAATAACATAACTTAACTTAAGTATACAACAGTCATAAAACTGCAATAATTTAGAACTTACTTGTAAAAAGTTTCATGCCAAGGTAAAAAACTTAAAAGAACAACTGCCGTAGCTGATTTAGGATCATGTCGGCAAAATCCAAAAGTCCATTTGGAATCCACACTTGTTAACACAAAGGAATAGTGTTGTATCACAGAACTGAAAAATTCACATAATTTAGATGACACATTTCAACAAATAAATCAAGATGAATAATTGGACCTACTTATCAAAATCACAAGGATAAGCAAATTTCGGTACAGATTTTAATACTTCTTCATCTTTGTATACATCTGGAAATTTTTGTATGATCCATGCTTCCTTCTCATCAGCTTGGGGTTTAACTACTTCACAGAAGCATTCGAATAAATGATGTACATTGTCTCTGAAATTAGGATAAGATAAGTTTGATAATCACATAAGAACCATATCAATCGGGGCATTTTTCGTTGAACACAAGGTCTATGAGTTTATTATACATAGTTGTACAATCTATATCGAATAAGTAGTACATAATAAATAAAGACTGATTTTAAATAAAGTTTTGCAACATGAGATTCGTTGATCTAATCTCATAACTACAACGGCGGCAAATAAAAATATTCACAGGAGATTAGGACGTAAAAAAATGGTTTATCATCATACTATCTGTTAAGAGTATTGAAACTGTCAATTCAATTTAAATGTAAAAAATAAATCGTTATAAGATATTTACTTTAAAAATAGGTTTAACATGAATATAAGGGACTTTTACAATTTGAGAATACTTCCAATGAACAATGTAACCATCTAAGGACCATCCTTGAACTGCCTCATCTAAGATATAAAAATATTCCTATTTTGTAACATTTGCGAATTGAATTCCATAATGTGTTAATGTAATTTAGAAATTGCAAGTGAGGATAAATTGAGGAGTGATATAGAGTGAGGAGTGAATAAAGTAAACCTTTATTCAACGAGGTATACGTGGTTATCAATCTGATTATCGAAAAAGAATATTAAATGACAACTATTTAAACATATATTTACCTTATTCGGGATCCCATTATATTTATCGTATATTTTCCCAAAAATAACCCATTTATAAGCAAACTTTAACGTCAATCTTAATCAGGAACTGATGCGAAAACACTTACATTATCTAATAAGAGGATGGTTAAATCCTAACAGGTTTGAGTAAGGGACGAATGACTCACAATAATCTGCCATTTAGATAAAACTTAGGAAAATTCAGTTGGTCAAAACGATTGTTATTATAAAGGCTTTGGCTATTATTTCACAAACATGTCAGTGTCAGTAACTAGAGGTTATAATTTTGTTAGAATGTTACGAGTTTAGATAGAATCAAATGGCAGATAAAAAAGTTACGTTTACGGACGATGTTTTAAATATCTCTTGCGATTTTTCAACCACTTATGAACTTGAAAAGTGTGTTCAGTGGATAAAAGATAACGAATTCTCAAAGGTATTTTGGTGTTTTGGTGTGACATTTAATTTGCCTTAAGTGATTGCTGAACATTATTTTGAATAATAACTAACATTAGTTTTAATATAGGTGTGTCTTCAATTTCCTGACTCATTATTGCCAGACTCTGTGGAAGTTGCTTTATACATTGACGAGCATACTACGAACAAAACGTACATTCTTGGTGACACCTCATATGGAAGGTAGGAATCGTTAATGTCCTGTAATTTATAAAGATGAATTCTGACAAAAATAACGCTTTGTTGAAGGCTGATGATAATTTGTTCAAACAGCCTCCGATTCCCAAAAGTAAAAAAGTTAGGAAACAAAAGGTATTGGAAGAAGATTCATATCTCGAAGAAATGGGTAAAATAATACAAAGGGATTTCTTTCCGGATTTAGAAAAACTGAAAGCGCAGAATGATTATTTGGACGCTTTAAATAGAAATGATACAATAAAACTGCAGCAAATTCATGCCAAGTACACTCAAGGTTCTCGTACGATATGTTCTGAGAGGTATTCAAGCCCTGCTACGTTCGAAACTCCTAACGATAACCGGACTGGTGAAGATGAAACTTTCAGGCAGAGCAGTGCAGATGCGGTAAAGAAAGAAGAACCTTCAAATGATACAAAATCAAATATGTCATTAGATGAATATTTGGGTTCCCATACTAGTGAAGATAATCAAAGTTTTGAAGAAATTATTGCTGAGTCAGCCAAATGTCACCGACAAAAATATCCATGGCTTTATAAAGAAGAGAGTTTAGAGACAAATGAGGATCTACTTTCTCTGCCTTCAGCTGATAATAACACAAATATTTTACGTCCAAAACAAATAGATACTTGGTCTTACAAGGATAAGAATTATATAATGTATGTACCAGATGGTGTAGATTTAACTCCTGAAGAAAAAGTAGAAATGGCCAAACGGAAGCAAGAAATAGTCCATTCAAATACTCGTTTAAAAGTTAATCCTTTTGATGAAATTGAAAATAAGGAAAGAATACAGGATATGGCCCATTCTCAAGCTAAATCATTGGATGGAAAAATTGGTGTTGATGGTAAAGAACTTGTTACTGAAACACCAAAAGTTAATGGTTTTTCCTTTGTGAATACACCATCCCCTGCACCTGGTGTAAATGAATCTCCTCTGATGACATGGGGTGAGATTGAAGGCACCCCCTTCAGATTAGATGGTGGAGATACACCACTACGCACTTCCGCCGGATTATCATATTTTGTTCCTGAACCTCCAAAAAGAGAAAGGCTAGCATTAAAATTAGCGGATAAGGTTGGGGAAAGGCATAGAGATCAAAAGAAAAAAGCAATAGAAGCAGCAAGACGTCAGTTGACATCCCCTCTCAGTCGTCCTGGTTCTCTTGATAGACTTCAAATGCTCTCACCAGCTGCCAAAAAATTCGCATCAACCCAGTTGCAGAGATTTGGTACTGATAAGAGATTGACAGCTTATTACAGTCCAGCGCGGCCATCTAACAAACTTCATACACCAAAAATTCAAGATAGTACGCCTGCTACACCTCATAATGCTATTACCACAGATAATCTTCTGAAACTGAATGTTAAAAGGAGACCTAAGGCTGCTGATTTCTTTAATTAATTTATATATATATTTTCTTTGTAAATATGTAATATTTGAATTGATATTTCTTTCTTGTAAATATGTAATATTTGAAAGTGTAACAAATTTTTGAAATTAAATGCTTATTTCCTTGTCACTATAAACAGTATTTATATCTGGCCATTATTAATGAAACAAGCAAAATGTTGGTTGGCTGGGGCCAAAAAAAAACACTTTAAAAGTTAAAAAGTTTTTTCTTTGGCCCCAGACAACCAACATTTTGCTTGTTTATTTCCTTAATTTATTGTAATTCAATAATCGTTGTATTTGTTATATAGCCTTGAAAATAAGGAAATTCAATTATTTTAGGAGACACGTTCTTTTTAAATGAATTTTTTTTACATTTTGGGTTTTTCAGCGCATTGTGTAATACAGCAACAATTTTTTTTTTTCTTCTACTCTACCAAACCCTGTAAAATTAGTGAATTCTAATGGCATTTAAAAAATAAATATAATAATTGGTATTTGATAAAAATATAACAAATCAACTAAATTTGTTTTTTTAATGTAAAGGAATTATTTTCAGTTGCTGTGTTGATGAAGTGGCAAGTAAACATATTAATGCCGACGCTGTCATACATTTTGGACATGCTTGCCTTAGTGGTACTCCAAATATACCAGTGCTGTACGTTTTACCAAAGAAAGGTTTTAACATTCAGCAATTTATTGTCCGCTTCGAACAGTTTCGCACAAAAGGAGATATTCTTCTTCTCTACGATGTTGGAATTTCGTATCTTATAAGTAATTATGTTTGAAGTATATAATATTATATTTTTATTTTATTTTCTAAAATCCTTTATTTCCAAATTTTGAATATTTGAAGACATTTCTCTAATTTAATATTTTGTATTTCTAAATTGCTTTTTACAAAAATTCCATATGAATAGTAGAAAGATATAAAACATTTTTCCTGGGGCCATAATTAAGCAAAAAGTGCTTTCCGTTATGGATAATTAAATAATAATAAAAACGAAAATGTTCGAAACGGAAACAAACAGAAACCATCAAGGAACAGTGATAGCTGAGAATTGATTTTAGATATGTATAGTAGTCATGAATATAGGAATTGCAATTAAATGAAAGAAATCTTCAATCTAATGGTCTATTCTGTTTGAAAAGGCACCTGTTTTAGGACCGTTTTTAAGTTATGCACTATATTCAGATGCATTTAAAAAATAATTTCTTAGTTTTCTTTATTTGTCTCACTGTTGCAAAAGGAAGTATTGCTATCGCGACAAATTTCTACCGAAATAAATATTTCGAGGTTTCCAGAATAAGAAAACATTTTTATAGAGAATCAATCTGTATATATTTGAGAACAAGATAACTTTTTATTTATTTTGAAACTGCATACACACAATGCAATAAGCAAAAATGATCATATGAATAATGCGTACATATGTATTCATATGATCATTTTTGCATGTACTATCGTAATAACTTGAACGGCGACCATAAAGTGTTGGTAGCCATAAATTAGACATGACAGCCAACCTAGGGGACCGATGTTATGCAATTATATGATCAAAGGGCCATCGCCGCCTGAGACTTCGAAGAATATCATGATTGTTCTGTATGTTAGTGACCAGATTGAAGCGTTGCATGCGGTTGAGGTTAGTTCGTTAGGCTGTCCCTCTGAGTGCCTGCAAGGGATTGAATAGTTTTTTTATTCGTAGAATCAGTTTAGTCGTTTTTATATTTTGTATCTGTTCTTACAGTCCATCCATTTTAGTCGAGTGTGAGGCTTCCATCCATGTTAGTCTTTTGTCTAGATAGAGACAAGATTGCTGCTAAATGAAAGAGAATTCGATATTACATTTAAATATCACCTGGAGTATCAACTTCATGATTTCAGTCAAAATTCATCAAGTGGAAATGAGACTTCAGTGAATGTTAATTTAATTTTCTCGAAAATGGATTTTTTCTAAATATCATGTGCCAGCTACTCGTATAAAGACGTAATGTATCACCGTACATATTTACTTGTCACATTATCATGACGTATTTTCGGTGCGCACAAATTAGAAGACATAGCCCACTAGCTGTACGATCGCTGGAGGCGTGACGTGTCTCCCTACCTCAAGCTTGTAGAGGAGCCAATCTAAGGAGTGCACCTGATGATATTGGAGGGAGAAGTCAAATATAGTACAGTATGCACTTTCGCATAAAAGGCATATCTCTATCATTCAAACGCCATTCGAACAATGTTGCAACATACAATGACCATCATTCTCACTCCATCACTCTACCACTGTCAGTCTGTCACTCTCTTCTTACACTGCCAACTCTTCTCTAAATAATTATACAGTGTATAGACAGTACAAAATGTTCAGCAAATCTAACTTATCACAGTTTTCTCTACCCAACTTCCAAAAACATCCACTACACAAATTTTTTTTGACATTTTTCATGGAAAATTGATTCTTTTTGTCATTTTAAAATAACCTACAAGTTATTTATCGTCATTTTAAAATAACCTACAAGTTATTTATCCATGTCATATTAAAGACGATTTAATCAAAAATTTTGTGTTAGAATAAAAAAAAGTTATCTGGTATTGCGATTATGCAGAATTGTTTTTATATTTTACACTGTTTTCTCGTGAACAGCTTAAAAAATTTTCATTATATGTGGCAAGCTAATTATATGTATATACTATACTATACATTTATGCAAACAATTGTTTATTAAAATACATTTTAGAGGATTCTGTGGGCTGATGGTTCTGCAAAGGTCCTTCTTGTCTGAGTAGTGTGTGTGTTAGTGAGTGAATAAATGAAAAAAAGTGCAGGTTTTTGAAACTTGATGTGCCTTTCAATGCCACTATAGGGGATCCGACTCAAAATTTTAAAACAACGAAGATTTTGGGCAAAATTCGTCACCTGAAAGTACAACTTTATTATGTTTTTTGTGGTTGGGTCCGCAGAGCTGGAAAGCATCAGAGATATTTTCCGTGATAGCTGGTTCATTATTGTCATCGACCCGTTTCGGGCGTTCGGTCATCATCAGGATGTCTTGATAAAACAGCGCGATAATATAGATTTGCACAGAGCAAAATCAGTTTTGGGGGTACAGGGGCCCAACGTGTCTACGACCTTTTCACGATCTATTGTGCTATGCCCCTTGGGTGCCTTAGGCTAGCGCGCAGCATCAAATGTCAAATGTCCTGGCGAACACCGACTACTACACCCCCATCAGATTAAGATCCCTAAGGAATCCCAATACCCTGGCGGGCTCTAGGGAGAGTATATTCCCTCTTCCTTCTGGTAACTACCCAGATTCTTAAATTTCTGACTGGCAGCCTCGTAGTTCATTAGGAGATCTAATGAAGTTTCCTTCTTCTCCCCACAAAATCTGCACTCCCAAACCAGCTTCACCAGGTGTCCCCTGAGTCGACAATGCCCTGTGAAGAAACCCGTAAGAACGCGGAGTTTGTTCTTACTAAGGCTGATGCAAGCCTCCGATCTCCATAATTTCCCAAGCAAATCTTAGCCTACCTCAGTCCGGGGAGGGAGTTCTAGAGTTGAGACCTCCTTACCTCCTACTCCTTTCTAAGTTCTTCCAAGTGAGGCTGGTCGCTGACCCCGCAAAATGGTCCAGGTACTAGAAGCCGGGATGCAGCACCTATCTTTGCCAGAGCGGCGGCTAACTCATCCTCTTCAATGCCAACATGCCCGGTACCCACTAAAGAGTGACTTTGTTCTTCCTGCCTGAGTCATTAAGTTTTCGTAGGCATTCCCAAACCATTTTAGAGGTGATGACAAAAGAGCTTAGTGCTCTAATGCCCTGACTATCGGAAAGGATTACAATCTCCTGATTCCTATATATCCTATCGAGGTTAAATTGAACGCATCTTCCAATTGCGTATACCTCCGTCTGAAAGATGCTAGGAAATTTACTCATGGGTTCCGGTGCTTGGTTTATGTTATCGCACTGTTTTATCAAGACATCCTGATGATGGGCGAACACCCGAAACCGGTCGATGACCACAAAATGAAGCAGGCTAGCACGGAAAATATCTCTGTTTTAATATCTTTTTTTCAGTTTAGAGCGCTTTTTCGGAAATGCTGCATTTTCTCTTTACTTCGCACTATACACACACACAAATATATATATCCAGGAGGACCTATATACTTACCTATATAGTTCTGTTGGATTTTTGCTGAGATAATACATTTTGAATTAGAGAAATTCTCTGCCTTCTGATTGCTAATAATCGACTAGTTTTAGAGATTTTTGTCAGAAACATCAAAATGGGCACCGTCATTAAAATAAGCACAAACCGCCTTTTTATATTAATATATTTATATATATAAAGCAGGCTAGCACATACATATATTTAGAGAGAGAGAGAATTATATGTTCAAATATATGAAACAAAGAGAGCAGGAACTGTGTAGCAAAATATCATATATCTGCATGTTATTTAGATAAAAATCCTATTGTGAATGATTAGCTATCCCCCCCCCCAACTTTATAAAAAATCTAGTTATAATTATAAATTATATTACAGGTAAATTAAGTGACTCAATGGCTGATGAATTGAAAGAATCATTAGTGATATCGGAATTAATTACCAGCCCTAGTCATAATTTGCCATGTTGTTCACATTGCAGACTTCTTAACGGAGAATCAAAACATTCATCTAGTAGATTTTCCCGTGGCTTTTGTGAACCTGAAGACAAAAATTTTGATTTAGTAATTTACGCAGGAACTGATAAAAGTATGACGAATTTTTTAATGATGATGAAGAGTAAGTGAGTTCATGTGTTAATTATTTTTTTGTTATTACATTTTTTAATATTCATTAGAATTAACCAGATGTATCTGTTAGTTGGCTGATCGGCCAGGGGGTATCACAAGAAAACACCCAAAAATTTTTTAAGGGTTTTTTTATTAATAACCCGACGTTTCGACAAACATTGTTTGTCTTCTTCAGGGGCTATTTTAGAATGGGAAAATTTGTATGTCTTATTACTACATGTTCAATTATGACTGTGGTTATGATCGGCCCCCTGGCCGATCAGCCAACTAACAGATACATCTGATCATTTCTAACGGCCAGCAATTGCGATAATTTGACATTAGAATTAACATTATTCTTAAAATTATATGTTATAAAATATATTTTGTCAAATGATATAAGGAAAACTTTTGCAGATACAGAATTTTATCAATATACAGGCAATGAAGGTTTTGTTTTAATGAACTCCTTAAGCTTATACAAGCAGTCTTCTTTCCTAATTGAAAAAATAAAAGCTGCACAAACTATTGGCATTTTGGTATGCACTTTAGCTGTTGAAGAATTTTTAGTCGCCATTGAACACGTTAAAAATTTATGTAAACGAAGGCAAAAAAAGTTTTATGTAATATCACTTGGAAAGCCAACTCCAGCAAAATTAGCTAATTTTACTGAGGTAAATGCATGTTTTTTTTTTATACTATACTTCCTTTCGTTGAATAATTCCTAAAACTTATTTTGCAAATTAATTTTCAGGTGGATTTATTTGTATCCATTTCTTGCCCCGAAATGGATTTTTATGATCGAAAAACCTTTGTTCAGCCAGTAGTTGGCTTACTAGATGTGGAATTGGCATTAAATGAAAATAGAACTTGGGATAATTCATTTTCTAAAGACCTTAAGGATCTTGTGCGGGGTAAGTGCCATTTCAGTGTTTTTTACTGTTTTTTTTTTTTTTTTAGCTTTTTGTTGTAATCAATTAATTAATCTGTCCACAGTATTTTCTATTTGGAAATTCCATAAATTTTGAAACAATAATTTCTAACTTTATCTTCCTTAACTGAGTGTTAACAATGTTACCAAAATTCCGAGTTTGAAGAAAATCGATTAACTGGAAATCCAGTGTACTGAATGAAGTCAGTTTTTAGCTAATTTTCAAAATTGGTCGCTGTTATTTGCTTTAAACTTGGAATTTTTTGGAAATCTTGGGGAGAGTTACGACGTCACGCTTCTTACTAAATGCCATTTTGCCATTTCACATATAATTATAGCACCTGTTATAATAGTATTAAGAACAACTAAACATGTAGTAAGAATTCCAATTTTGAAGAAAATTTGTCAAACAGAACTGTGAGAATTGCATTAAGAGAAAGATGTGGGATGTTTCATACCAAATTTTCGTTAACAGAAACATAATTTCCATTTGGTATTTTATCCAGCATTGCGGACTCATCCTCATATTCAATAATTTCCATTATTATGGTAGGAATTTTATCTAAGCAACCAATATTTGTGGGACTCCTGAATTATGATTTAGGTCTCGATCTTATTGGTTTCTATTTATTTTCTAATAAACGATAGAATGTAAAAATATAAAGATTACCTTTATTACAAGTAAATTTCTTAAAAGAAATTGACGGTATTTATATTAACTTATTAATTGCAATTTTAAAAATATGTTTGCGTAAATAATAATTAAATTCTGTTGAATGGAAAACTGGGTCGGATTGTATTTGATTTCTATATTATTAACTAGATATTGCATATTTTAGATAATTCAATGAGTAGCCATTATGAAATATTTACTAATTTGTTTCAAAATAAAATTATATAAATCATATTACCAATTATATTTTGTTAACAGGTGGTAGAGATTATATTGCTCCTCCTGAAGAAAATCCTGAAAATGTTCCTGAAGTGTCATTAGTATCCAATAGATTATACGGTGTATCCAACACTCCAAGTGGGTGTTTAGAGGTAGATATCATTCCAGATAAGAGTTTGGCGGATACGATGGTAGTACCTGACCGAGATAGGTAAGTACTTTTTCTTTTTGGATTCAATTTTTTTTATTCTTATATTACATTACATCAAATTGTTGTACTTGTTGGCCGTTAGGTTTTATATGACATTATTATTATTCGCACACTCCTAGCCACCGTACTTAGCGCATAGCGCCAAAACCGGTGCCTATGGTCACTTGGCCTTGCCTATGTTATAGGCAAGTTACCGTCCCTGCCACGGGGAGGCGGACCTCTACTTATCCGTCTAGTCCTTCTTATTGTCTCTACTTCTTGAACAAACTCCATAAAGTCTTCGTAATTCATAGCATTTTTTATCAGTTCTTTACATTCTCCCGGCCAGTTCTTCCCCCTACTTATCAGCTTGAATTCCATATGGATTCTAGCCTTGTCGAGGAAGAGAACGTGATGCACTGTGTCCCGTTGACCGCATTCACAATCTGGGGAATCTTTCAATCCCAAGTCGGAGAGCTTAGAATTGAACTCCCCGTGACCCGTGAAATTGTGTAACGGTCTGAGATAGCCGCAGCCATCGCATCGACAGTCTATGATGCAGATTCGGAAAGAAGTCATAAGTGGTTCTTCCTGTCACTGCCTCATCCCAGCGTCTTTGCCACTTCCCTATCTCATACTTTAGGATCGTTTTCTTAACGAGAGCAGGAGGCATCTGACTAGACAACTCCCGACCATCAAGGACGATCGTTCCCCTTTTTTGGTGCTTGTATCCTCATCTCTGCTTGGAGATCGAGCGGCAACACTCCAGCGACCACCGGTAAGGAGACCGTGGATGATGTCACATAGGCCCTAGTCACTGAGCATAAAATAGCTCTTCGCATTCTTAGTAGAATGCCGCTGTACGACTGCATTTCCAGCTTGTCAGCCCAACAGGCAGCTGCGTGCGTTGCGACATTCTCTATCACGCCCTTGTAGATGGTCAGAGCCACACCGTCTTCAGCCCCCACTCTCCACGGGCTACTCTTTTGATTCCCTGGTATAAGTTGAGACATCTTGAGGCAACTCGCTGAATATGGGGCTTAAAAGAAAGCTTCCAATCCAGGAGCACGTCCAGATACTCAAACTGGGTTACGTGGGCTATTCTTTGTTCGTCCAGCCGGATCCAAGGTGGGCGACTGATGAAGCTTGCCTTTCATGAGCATCACTTTTGACTTCTCAAACGAAATCTGCAGCTTTTCCCCTTGACAGTCTTTTTATTTGGGACACAGCTGTGCTAGCACGCTCCTCTATCTCCCTACGAGAATCTCCATGGACAACTATTGCTAGGTCGTCAGCGTATGCAACCGAATCACAATAATCCAATTTTTCAGTTTGTTCTAACAGCTCTGACATTTGTGCTTCCGCCATTACTGTTTTTGAGCGTTGCGCATTTAGCTGCAACACTCTCAGGCCAGTTGCCGTGTTATTATGGAATTCTCCCATAGTCAGTGTTGGCCATTTGACGATCTAAAGCGTTGAGATACGCTGGGCATTTGGTGCTCTTAACGGAGTGGCTGTGCGGCTTATGGTAAGCCTTACAGGCGGCTTCGGCTTTCTTTGGGCACTTATCATAGCTATGTCCTTTTGTGGCACAGTGTCCGCAAGTGAGATCTTTCTCCTTGCAGTACTTTGCCACGTGCCCATATAGCTGACATTTATAGCAGCGTGACGCCTGATTATAATCCATAACCTTACAGCGACTCCACTCTATGTAAACCCTGCCACTACTCAGGGTTCCCTTCTTTAGAAGTTCACGCATTTTTGGCGCGACTTCTATTACCCAATTTTGCTACCCGTTTTTGCTTTTTTCCGTCTTGGCCAACACATTAATGGAGTCGTGGAAGTCATCTTCGGCATTTCTGATCCCAGGTTTTGATCATATATGGCTTTTAAGATTTTCACGTCATCGAGTTCGCTTGGTACGTCGAAAATTATCATTTTCGGAAGCCTTTTCTTTGGCAGCTCAGCCTGAAGACCAGTGTTCCTCAACTTTTCATTATTTAGCAAGGCTTGTGCTTGCTCAGGGCCTCTGTTTCGACTACGAGGGTCTTGTTTTTGGCTCGTCGGAGGGATACGACCTGCCAACCTTCCTCTGAAGGATTAAGACTTCCTTGAGCAGTCTTTAGTCTGGTCGCTGGTCTCAATTGTCATATTCTCTTGTGGTTTGATCAGAACCATATGCTTTTTTGTTGGCAACGGCTTTTTCACTGCCTTCTCTTTTTGCGGCTTTTTCTTTTTTAGTTTCTTATTTTTAGCCTGCTTTCCCTCAGGCTGGCTTCCTTTGGACACTGCCTTCCGCATAGGAAGTAGCCGTTGCGGATGATCCTGCGGTGTCCTTTTTCTTTATTACAACCGCACCTTCGCTTACTGTTGCCGGTTTACGGGCTGCCTCATGCGGGGACACGGACAATTTCGTCCTATCAGCCTTGATTTGGTCAGTGTTCTCCAATATTCAGAGAACTGCCATCTCCAAGGCTTGCTGCCTTTTTATTGTCTCATCATCCGCCGCAGCGAGTTTGCCCTCAAGCCAGGCGACACGAGTGGCCATCTCATTTACGAGGGCCGTCACTTCCTTGACTTTTCTAGTTATAAACAAGGTGTTACTCTTATTTTTCTTCACACTTGGGTCCTGGCAGTAACATTATTTCAAGCTCTATTTCGCTTGCTCTTAGGAGGGGATCACCGGTCACATACCCATTTGTGATACCACTCTCCTTGCGGCTATTATCATTTATGTTCTCGGGTAGATCGTTAGATACAGTAGGATCTACCTTGTCACTTATGGTCTCTTTACCATTGTCAGAGTTTTCGCAACTTGTAGTTGCTCGTCCTTAAACAGTTTCCTTTAAGACCACCGGTCAGAGATTTTAGATTCGGTGGAGTCACTTCGATGTCCGAGAACGGACTAGGCGATCTAGCTTTCGTCGGTGTGCTTGTCATATCAGTTTTTGTCAGTTCATAACTCTACTATTTACAATAAAACAACTATATACAATATTTAAATGGGCTCAAGCCGAAGCTTACGCCCTCACTCTGAAAAGAGCGGTTGGGTGCCTTCCGTCCCCTCTACAAGAGAATATCTCCCTTTAGCCGAGACAGAAATGGTGCAACTACACTTCCAAACTCAGTCTGGTGTCCAGCCCCGGCGACGTGGACGCAGGAGACCACTCGCTGAACAGAAAGCCACAAAGCTGTACACTGGCTTTTGTGACTCGTCAAGCTCAGAAAGTTCACTTAATAATCACTCTAAATATTATAATCAGTCAAAAACAGAACTTTCTCAGTTATCAGTTTTTAATAAACGCTCAACAATTAAAAAAGAGAGGGGCGCGGGGCTAATTGCCGGCTTATCGGCGAGGTAGTTTCTAGGTTAAAAAAACAAAAGTGTTTTTAAGTTTTTTTTTTGTAATTTAATCCCGCCTTTCGCAAACGTTATTCGCCATTTCAAGGGTTCTCTTAAAAAAATAAGTAGATAGAATATATAATACATTTCCAAGCCTACATTATTTAATATATAGATATTGTATTTTATTGATTATTAATTAAATAATAATAAAAGAATTTTTAGAGAGTGTATAGAAAAACGGAATTCATTAAAAGATTAGCAACAAGAAAGAAAATCAAGTAATTACACGTGAGAACGCAGTTTCATCAGGCATTGATAATAATCTGTACAAAGAACACTGTTGATGAACTATCTTTCTGATATCCATTTCTTCTTCTAAAGTTTTGGAAAATTGTGAAATTTTTTAAAATATTTTATGTATTCAAATATTTAACGTCAGCCCTCAGGACCGATAGTGGAGTTTAGATACATGTTATGTAGTTGTAAAAGTACAGTGAGAGAGATCTGTCGCAACCGCTTCCATGAAATCATTCGCGAAAAAAATTATTATAGTGAAACTGAACTTTATTATTCAAATAAGTGTCGAAAAGTAATGCATATATCATCACGCATAATAAACTTATATTAAATCATAATACTTTTGACCAAATTCTTTAGTTTTTTAAGTTTATAATATATTATTTAATTTGAATATATTAAATTTTGAAATTTTTAAGTATAATCTTTTATTTCAGAACGTGGGATGGCTTGAATCCAAAAGTAGGTGCTCTTGAGCCGAGTAAACCCGAACAAGGAAGAATTGGTATTCCCCAAGGTTACACAAATGAAAAGGATATTTTAAAAGACAATACTTCTGAAGAATGAAAAGAGGGAAATTTTCTTTGTTTTTTTTAGCTAAAAATGACCCAGGTATTTTGTCTTCCTAACTGTTGTAAAACAAAAAAAATACAAGGGCTTAAGTTTTAGACTTTTCTTTAGTTTATTTTATTATTATTTTTTTTTTTATAGCCCAGTTGAAGTCAAAGAAGTTTTTTATCCATTTATCAGCAAGTACTTCCAAAAAGCTTTTTTAAGATCTCTTACTCGGGTGTTTTACTTCCTTGAAATATTATTGACATAATCTTACGGAAATGATTTTTTTTTTTTTTTTACACACTTCTTGCCAATAATCCAATAAAGTTGTATCGTTAAAAAAAAATAAATCAATAAAAATAAGTTTTTTTGTATTTATTTGGTACTTAATATCACTTTTATTGCAAGGAATTATCCAATTAAATCTCCGAATATAGATGTAGAATAAAAAATATTAATTTTTTTATTTTAGGCAACAAACCTTTTAAGACGCCATAATAACAAACCTTTATTTATTTTGTTTTTATATTAACAAGGGTGTTTAGTAAGAAACCCTAAAACGCTAAATTACAGTCGTAAGTCTCGATGAAGAATTTTTTTTTAATTTAAGGCACGTCAACATCTATAGTCATTAGCGCCCGTAACCTTCGCCGATCTCCGGGCAGTGTTTTTTCGCTACAGACAACACTGTCCATCACCGAACAGTGAGCTGTAGAGGCTCCTAGGAAGAAAAAAATCTACGGGCAGCACTTGACTCGAACCCGGACCTCGTGTGGGAGTCCAACGCGCCAACCACTTAGCTAATCTCTCCTGCGATAAAGAATTCAATATTGAACTGGAGAATTCCTGTATAAATGAATAAATAAATAAATATTTGTTGTGGTGGTTGGTTCCGCAGAGCTGGAAAGCATCAGAGACATTTTCCGTGGTAGCCTGCCGGTCGATGACCACAAAATGAAGCAGGCTACCACGGAAAATGTCTCTAATAAATAAATAGTTATAAATTCAAATTTCATATTTGATTTTTTAAAACTATCACTCAGGTAAGCAAAATTTAAACTTAAAACACAGATCAAGCAATTGCCAGAAAACGAAAAAAAAAGAATGATAAAATGGAATATTTAGAAAATTTCTAGAAGAGAAACAATTTGATATTCAGAGGCATAAATGTTATTGAATCAAATTGCCAAAAAAAAAATAAAGTTAAGATACATATGTTCATAAGATCAATAAATGCTTAAGATTTAAGGAGATAGAGAATATAAAAATGATAGGGAATTTAAACGAGAGAAGTAACTCTAAAGTACGAACTAGAAAGTAACTCATATTAGCACAATAATAAAGATAAGGATGTTATGGATATTTTGAACAATTGTAGAAAATTAAAAAGAAACAAATGTAACTATTAGGACCTGGTTAATTAATAAAAGAATACAAAAATGTTAAAATAATGATCAGAGAAGATGAAATAATAATCTAAGATACAAAATTTAAATTGGACCGATATAATGGTTGTCAGCGTCAGAGAATTCCTATAGAGAAAATGTTCTGTCAAAATAGTAGTATGTAGCAATTACTGCAAGGGAATCAGTAAGTAAGAAAGCGATAACATAAACTTTCAGAACATCACTTGTAGAGGATATAGGAAGAAAACTGAAATGGGCAGGACATATTATTAGAAGTAATGATGGAAGATGGACGAAGAAGATTACAGCCTGGTACCCACAAGATTTAAAAAGGAAAAAGGTTGACCTAGTAATATGAAATATGGATATAGAAGAATATGTGGTGGTGCAGCATGGAGAAGAGTGAGCTGGTATCGGAAGGAATGGAATAGAAGGAATATGAATGGAATAGAATGAAAGAAATGGTTAGAATGGAATGTGTGGTTGTGTAAAGCAGTGTTCGGCAACCTTTTCTTGCCAACGGCACAACAAAGTTCTTCCCAAAATTTCACGCACACCAAAAGTAAAATGTTTATATACAAAATAGAACATATTTTTTTTATTTGATCCATATACTTACCTAACATAATGTAAAAAACAAAAAAGGATAATTAATGTGATACCTGAGCTGGTTTCAATGAACACAAACGCTTCATATTGGGCTCGATATTTGAAAGTGCATCCCGAAGTTCTTGATCAAGATCTTTTAAGCCTATTATTTTTAATTAACACTAATGTTCAAAAACTTTGTTCACATAAATATGTCGTTGAAAGTGGGAGTAGAATTGAAATAGCGTGATCTGAAATCCGAGGATATCCTTCCTATCCGAAATCCAGAAAATATCCAATGGAATTCGGCTGGCCACCCCTGCATTGAACCTACCATTATCTTATGGGCGCGGCGGCACACCGGTTGCGGAGCACTGGTGTAAAGAGTAAGAGATGACTATAATACTAGCAAACAAATACACACTTGTAAAATATGGTGAATATAATTAAAACTGGAGTTTTAGTGAGTAAGAGAGAGAGGTAAGTAAAATAAAATTTATAATATAATAATTACTAATTATAAAATCCTTTATGAAAAATCTTCGATTTGATGTTTAAAATGTGTAAGTCACTTCATATAAAAGTAAAAATAAGATAAATGAGTACATTATAATTAAGATATGCACCAAAGTAAAACTCTATTTTGCCACGGCACAGTGTCGATTTGCTATATTGTAAGTTGTAAATATACTCCTGAGAAGAGTCTCGTTTGTTTGTTAATTGTATAGCCAATCAGTGGCAAACAAATAAATAAAAATTAAGCTTGTAAGAAAAACTCTTCTCTTTTCATCACATATCTTCTTAAAATTATTTAAAAATCCATAAGGAACCGAAACATCCTAAGTTCCAGTGTCCACTCTGATTCACCACTCTCAAAAAATTGTAAATAAATTTTCCTTTTCTATGTGCATATATTTTCATATAAATGAATGTTCAACTATTTATTTATTTTAAAAGTTTTATTGTGCTAAAGTAGCCTTTTATGGAAAAATAGTGTATCTCATTCACAAAAATAACCAAGATATTATTGACGAAATTTCAGATTGCAAAATGTAACTGGTACTAAAAATGGTATTCAAATCGTTGACCTCAGTCTCAACGTTCTTAACCTTCACTTCTCTCCTACCGTAAAGAGCTCCTGAAGAAGGCCACCAATGGTACCCGAAACGTAGAGCAACAAACAAATTTTTTTTCTTTAATAACTCCTTTGGCCATTGCCGTACAAACATCTCATTGTAACTGGTACTACTTTTTTTACTTTCTTTTATTAGGAAGGAAGTATTTTGATCGTGTCAGATTTGAGTTTTCACCGGGAAAACATGTTTTAAGGATTTCTCCATACAAAAAATGTTCTTAATACATGTTTAAATATATTTGTAATTTAAAAAATATTTTGAATGGTGTGTTGGAAACAAAATATATTAAAAACGAAAGTTCAGGAAGCTAAAAATTCATATTCCGGTATAAGTACTGCCACCGCATTTTACATAAAATTTCGGTAAAACTCACTCACGAAAGAGAGAGAAAAAGGAAATTAAGTTTTTCACTAAAACATAATTTTTCATACTGGAGGTACATCAAACTATATTTTAGGTGAACATTTACTATTCGAAAATATGGCAAGTTAGCAAATTCCCTTTTAATGAGCAATAAAGAAAGGTAGAAAAAAACTACTAAGTTTGCCACATAATAAGTAATATGTCAATGTACTTACTTGGCGCATACACAGGAAATTGCACGTTTACTAAACGCTACGTCAACGATTTTGGAATAAACTGAATTGTTCTTAGGGAACTTTAGAGTGAGTAATTTGGTTTCGATCCCCGTGGAAGCTCGATTCAATTTATATAGGCCATTTCAAAATTGGGAAGAATCTCTCTATGTAAATTTGAAATCTGAAACACCTATTTCCGATTTACTGAACCTATTTCTAATTTACTGTTTAAACAATTTTAATTAAATTTAATGATTTTAAGGAATTTACTTTATTAATGGTATAGAAGCTGATATGTGTGAAAAAGACTCATAATAGAATAATCACAAATAGATCCATAGTGGAATTAGAGGATCGCAAAATGATATAAAACATGCATGTATGAAAGCTCTTAACCGCGAAACATTCCACAGAACCATTTAATTTTTTTTTTTTTTTAAATAAAAGTGAATAAAGAATAAATCTATTTCCTTTGAATCTTTAGGAAAAAACAGAAGACATCACCTATTTATTTATTTAATATCAGATAAAAATAGATTTACTTTCAAGAGGGAATGGTATATCAAGTTTACCAATAATGAAAATGTATTTTAATAATTTCATAAATTTTACCTTAACGAGTTATATTGAAAGATAAAAGGGAAAGATAATATATATATATATTAAATAATAATTGGAATGTTTAAAGCTCCTACGTGGAACCAATTATTTGTATTTGATGAATGTTCAAGGATCATAATGTAACATCGAGAAAATGCTTTAATATACATTTTTTTTTGTTTTTACTTATTTTTTTTTCAAGTTCACATATACATATATACTTTACATGACATGTTAACGACTGAACTGACAAATTTGTTCAAATTATTTTTTTATTAATAATAATTTTATGTCCCGTATTCATTCAACTAAAATTTATTATTCATTTTTGGGCTAAGCCCCAATAAATGGTATATTAAGAAAAGATTAAACAAATGAATGATTATATACAATTTAAGTTATTTACATATAGAGTACAGCATGAACTTGAAGTTTCTAATCTTACTCTTGTGGCCGACATTATCACCTTATTTTATTGCCATAATTGAATAAAGTAAATTAACATTTGTCATTATGGGAAATTTTACAATAATTACAATACAGATTTTTTTTTTTTTTAACACAACTTTACCATATATTTAACAATTTATTCATAAATATAGAGCACTTATAAATTTCAACAATTTTTGGGATATAAGATGTAAAAAGAAATTGTTTTATTGTGTAAAATATCTGTTCACTTATTACACATGCACATATATATATATATATATATAAATTTATATAATAAATTAAATTTAAATTAAAAGATATATTTTCATATATAAATTTCTATAAATTGTAACAAGTGGAAAAACCATTTTTTTAAAAATATATTTTAATACCAGTATCACAATAGTTTGTGAATATTCTAATTCAAATTACAGTTTTGGAATTAAATAATAAATTTAGGAATTAACCCGTTACCCGGGGATCCCTATTCTTTTTGTTTACTGCAAATACGCAATGAGTTCATATATATGCTCGAATAATCAATTACAATTTATTTTGATACTTCTTTTGGGCAAATATTTTCGAAACTGTTATTTTATCTGTCGGAGCAGATAGTAAATGTATCAGTCATACGTCCACTTAAATGAAATTAAAATAATATAAATAATAACTTAAACTTCCGAAATATACTAGAGTATTACGAAGTTCACTGATAGCAAGCAGGAGTAAAAGAAAAAACATTCGTTATCTTGCAGAAAGTTGGTTGACGTTTCGGACTCAGGTAAACCGAGTAAACTTTCTGCAAATTAAGGGCATTTTTTTCTTTGGCATCTGCTAACTATTTGTTATGAAATGTAACCACCCTAACACTAATTCACAACGCGTCACTGACAGCAACTATTTTATTGTTTTGGTATTGAAGCGTCATACCAGTGACGCTGTTCTGAGATAGTGATAGAAGTAACATTTCTATCACACAGTGAACTTCATAATACTAACAATGGCCAAACCCAACCAACTTTTCGTATTAGAGTATTGTTTAAGCAAATAGGGAAATTATTTAATTAAATAAAATGTTAAATAATTAAATCTTGGTAAATATATTTATAATTAAAGATGGGATCATTAAATATATATACCAGACCAGTACATTTATTATATATAGGTTTGAAGCAATTTTTAATCTCGATAACCTTTTAAACATTAAACATATTTTTTACTTTTTCTTGTAAAAAAATTCAATTAAATAATAATCTCTCTTTCATATAATTATTTTTGCATGGGTCGCAGCACTGGATACGGAGACACTTTTGAATGTAGTGTATATTTATTTACTTTTCACAAATATAGGGAGCGAAATTCAATTATAATTCAATAATAATTATTATTATAATAAGCATAAACTAAATAGACTACATATAATTATATGCTTCCATCAGTTTCGAGAGATTCATTCAGGCACATTCGAATTTCGTATAATCTGCCAGTTAGTATACCTCTTTTTAGGATATATTTGTATTTATATATTAAATAAATATTTTATGTGTCTGATGTAACCAACCCATTTTACAAACTATGAACACACATGTTTCTTTAATTTGAGATGTCTCGTATGCATATTCCAATATGGTTCTTAATCAAAGCTAATCAATAAAGGAGAGGGACTAGAGACATCATTCATCTGGCTTAGTTTCTTCTTCTTGATCTTGTGTGGTGCCAGTTGGAAATGGGGGATTTTCTACTGAAGGCAGTGGAGATGGAGAATCTTCTCTTTGAAAGTCTTCAAATGTAGGAGATTCTGGTGTAGTTGGTGTAGCACGAGGTGGTTCTGCAGCTTTCGGACCGCCTTCTCCGGACACTAGATGATTTGGTACATGTGGTGAACCGCTATGACTTTTTAGAGATTTATCTCCTTTCCTCCACAATGTTATTTCCTGCAATATTGAAAAAAAAAATCGACCCTAAAGAAATCATAAAGAAAGCATTCGATACCATAACTTTAATATGGAAAGGTTCGATAAAAAAAAAAAATGTACCAAAAGTGCCACAGTTTGAAAGTGTGCCATATAGCTTTTTTTGGTTCAGGCTGAAAAATGCTAAGCAACTCAATCGTACTTCGTTCAAGTTGAATAATAAAGGTGACATTTTATGGAGCTGATTTTGGGACAACGCTGCAAGGCATCAATTGGAGAAACATTAAATAAAGTTAATGCACTTACAACCGCTCTTTAAAGACGTTGTTTACATCACTTTTGCGTGTGAAGGTAAAAAAATTAGATGTTCAAATAAAACTAGCACTTATATATTATTAAGAAATAAAAACAATAATAGGTAAAAATCTTTAAAATCTTTCAAAATAAAAGCAGTAATAGGGAAAATCTTTTAAATCCTTCAAAAAGTAAATCAAAGTGTAAAGAGAATGAATTCACCGAAACAATCAAAGTGAAGAACCATAAATTGTCTGTATGCCGTAACATTTTAAACTATTATTATTTTATATATAGAGTATCGCTCGTGATTATTCAATATAATTTTTGATTCTAGAGTATCGCCTTCTAGAGAAGGTGAATATTAAGAGAGAGTGGAAAAAGGTAATAATACTAAAATAAAATGTGCTAATGACCACAGCAGTCGATGCGCAAAACAAAAAATGCTATGCGCACCTAACTTCTGCTGAAATTGATCTCCTTTTTTCATGTAAATGGCAAACTGCGGGTAATCTCTTTCCGAAACAGATGGTCTTTATAATAGCTATACAATACCTACTAGCGCCTACTGAAAACAGCTATTGGAAGAACCTCAGATGAATAATGTAGAATGCGACACTATCAGAGAAAGTATCCAGCATATTAGCGCTGGCTGCCAAGTTTTAGCAATTTAAGAATATCTCCACAGGCATGGTAATATTGGTAAGATTCTACATAAAGCCTTATGAGAAAAGTACGAGCTGCAAGAAGTAAAGAAGGAGACGTGCCATATTAACCTGATACGCCATAGTTCTTGGAAAAAGCAGGAGTGCAGGTCTACTAGGGCATATAAATGACAATAGATAGATGACTGTCCCATACTAAACCAGATCTTGTGGTTATCAATAATAACAATAGCACAGTTCAATTACTCCACGTGGGAATTCCTAAAGATAATAACATGCTGAAAAACAGGGGTGAAAAGATCCAAAAATACCAAGAGGTGTGCTTTAAACTGAAAAAATATACAGATTGAATTCAGCCATCACCATCCCTTTAGTATAAATAAGCAAGCAACTTCTTCCAAAGGCAGCTGTAGACATCATTTGAACACTACTGGGAGCCTCCGCGACAACAGAAGTCGGTGCTGTTGGATATTGCTAGGAATTATCCGCATTTTCTGAAGTGAAAACATGCGCGCTCCTGTCCAGTTTACTGAGTATAAAATACGATTCTACAATGGTGTCACCCTATTTACTATGCCCAGCCTTATAAGAATCGCCTGGCTGTAAAGCCTGCCATAGCTTAATAGCCGGGGAACACCCGAGAACAATACTACTGCTACTACTACTACTACTACTAATAATAATAATAATAATAAATGATCATATTAATAATATCAAATGCAGATTAATGATACTGTAGATATTCAAAAGAGTGATATACAAATGAAATTAATTATATATTAAAAACAAAATAACCTGTTGCTTAAAATATCGTCGGTCTTCCTCATCCATTAAAACCAAATTTAAAAAATATTTAACACTAAATTTTTTATTGATATCTTTCATGGTTGGAGTCAGATCGTAACAGCTCAAGAAAACTCGTATAGGTATACTTTCACCTCTTACAGGGGCACCATCCATTATTTCATACTTTACAATGGTGTCATTTTCCACAAATGTGTTAGGCCCTGTAATAATAACAAACTAACAATTAATTAACTTTAATAAATTAAAAACTAAAAATATTGTTTGTCTAAATACATATAAATGTTAGCGCCGCTTATCAACGGGGTAAATTCGATCCATTCAGGCGGGAAAACTATCGACCTTACTTCATGTACTTGCAAACAGTATTCAAGCAGCTAAAATATTCAAGTGTTAAACAATAATGTCTTTAACCGTACATGCACAAATTATTAATAAAGCGGTGCTCACTTTATTGACAAAAGTTCTTTATCTCATGTGATATCTAGTTATATTAATTCTGATTATCCATTACTTATTATTATCTTTATATTAATAAGGAAAGACAAAGTTTTAATTTATCGCTTTAAAATATATTTCAAAATCTGTTTTAATTCTATAATGTTTGTATTTAGAAGTGTTCAGTGTCTGATAGATTTTTGATTCTAAATTCTACCAATTGTTTCAATTTATCTTTTGACACTCCCGCAATGTCCGAAAACATAAATTCCTTCCAATTTTTAACTTATTTGCCCACAAAGCAGGAAGCACCTAAGTGAGACGCTCAAACAGTTCTCTCTATTGATATGCAATTTTTAGGATTATAAGAATAAATATTTAACAAAATCTGGTGAGAAACACATGAACAAGTTTTTTTTTACCGTAATTATCACAATTTTAATCGACATATTTGCTCTAAACTTGGAATTTTTACAGTTGCTCATAACTATAGGTATAAGTGGTGGAAAGCCGTCCATTA
This sequence comes from Triatoma infestans, assembly GCA_011037195.1. Lineage (NCBI taxonomy): Eukaryota > Metazoa > Arthropoda > Insecta > Hemiptera > Reduviidae > Triatoma > Triatoma infestans. The sequence goes on along the minus strand of JAAEAF010000120.1, from coordinate 101,398 downwards.
AACATTTCCTTTTAGACTTGGGTAGTTGAATGTCGCTACATTGAGACCAGGCAACTCTATTATAAAACCCAGCAACATGCTGGTCAAATGAGAGATAAACCTAACACCTCCACTCATCCAGAATCCACAAAATCTATTTTTTCTCAAAAATGTTTTAAGCAACAATGATAGATTTTTATGTGTGCAATAACCATTCCAAGGTTACAGACAATCAATGGAGCGTTTGTGAAAAAATTCTTTAAGGCTCAGAAACCTATTTTGTAAAGTTGCACTACCGGTAACGGAATTTTTAAAAAAAATCTGGAATTCTAGCAATGATTTTAATGTTCACAAATATTAGAAGGGTGACATCATTGTACTGAAATGGCAATTTAGAGGGGAGGTTTAGCTTGCAGCTCCCCAAAGCACTCCAAATATCACTTTTCATAGAAAGATATTATAATAAAAGTGACTGCTTCATGCGTGTAGTTAGTATAACTTTAAAGAAAATCGTTGGAGCCAATTTACAAAAAACTGCTTAAAACTAAAAAAAGAATCAATAAAGTCACTCTTGCGGTTCACGAATTTCAATAGAATCTTCGTGCTGGAAGCAATGATAGCAACCAAAGCAACATTAAGTTTATAGCTTTCGGCGTTTTTCGTTTTTGAAATATCTTATTCCACACTCACTCACTAACAAACAAACATAATTTTTTTTTATTCTGGGATCTCAACAAGTATGTCTTTCCAATGAAAACTCAGTTTCAAAATCTACTAGCTTTCTCTACTTCCTCTAAGAGAATTTCATAGTATTTTTTTTTTTATAAGCTAGAGCTAATTTTTAATTTGTCTAGTAGTAGATAATGGTTATCTGAAAATTTTTACAAAACGATTTTATATATTAAAAAATATATTTTAATGAAAATAAGATATCAATTTGGAAGTTCAGCGAACTAAATTCATTATTATCTCAAAACAGATTGAAAAGTCCAACAGGGTTATGGGCTTTTTATTTCTAAATAAAATCAATTAAAAATGACAAACCTAAAGTTAACATTTCAGATCTTTTTATAAAATAAATATGACTTTAATCTGATAACGTCAATACATATTGGGAAAAATAATTTTAAATACTCAGAAAAAAATCTGGCATGAAACACTAACACGACTTTCTCTTATTGCGAAATGGTAAATTTTCTTTACACTTACAATTCTTATTAGTCAGCATTTTTATGGAGAAAATAACAAAAAAAACTGAAAAACCTAAGTGAAAAATCAGTAAGTCGCACTTCCGCTCAACCGATTTTCTTCACACTGGGAATTTTGCCAGCTTATATAATTGTATTATTAATATTATTTAGTTGACAGAATTGTATAACACATTGCTGAACTAAAATAGCACTTTAGAGGAAACCATAAACCCATCCCTCCCCCAAAAGTGCTCTTAAATGCATTTTCCCGGAGAAATGTTTCATCAAAGTTGTAGCTGTTTATATGTGTAGTTGATATAACAAGTTTAAGAAAATCGTTGGATCTGTTTTAGAGAAAATTAGAGAAAACTAAAAGCTACTTCAAAACTTACACTAAAAGCCCACTTTCTGCCCTCCCTTCAAACTCGGGATTTCGAGAACATATTTAATTCTAATTAATATTATTTAGATGATAGAACTGTGTAATAACTGAAATACCACTTTAAAGAAAACCATAACCCTTCCCCTCCCCCAAAAGTGTCCTTAAATGAATTTTCCCGGTGAAATGTTTCAAATTAAAGTTCACACACATACATACGTACACACACACTCACACACACACACTCAAAAGACCATTTTCTAAAAACCACTTTTTTGGACTCAGAGCACCTCAAACCGGTGAAAACGCGATATCGAAAATTTGACACAATTGCAATACTTCCTTTTACTATGAATCGCAGAAAGTAAAAAGACAATAAATTGGGGAATAACATTAAATTAAATTCAAAAACCAATATATTAAAAATATTTCCTCCTCCGAGAGTTTTTTGCTTTCAATTAGATATCGAAAGATATAAAAAAAAAAATCTCATATTTATTTTATGGATAATACACTTGGGTTAAATAAAAAGAACCTATTAAAATTTTATACAATAACATTGTGTGACTTTGGGTGCTTGTAACTACTTAATTTTATAATCTTCTGTGAATAGTTGTTATTGAGTAAGTATACTGTATTCCTTAGGGATTTCAGACTGAACGGATGTTCAAGGGAGGTGTTGTAGAACGGATGTTCAACTGGGACATCTGTTCGGGTGCAGTGGGCAAGCCTGCGGCACCCAGGGGGCATAGCACAATGACCGGATAAAAGGTCGCAGTGCATTGGCCCCCCGCTTCAAAAAAAAAAAAAAAGTATACTGTATTTTATTTAATTCTTTTAAAGGTGTGCGAATTCTCTTTTTAATTTAATGCTTTAAATAACAAATGAGAATGCTGAATTGAAAAGATTCAGAAATTAAGAAGGTTAGGAGGTTGAAAGAACTATTAAAACTATGCGGATATAAACGTATTTTTAAGGCAATAAAAAAGAACAAATAGATAAAGAGTAACAGCTTTTGGAAGATTGTAAGAGCAATGAAGGAGATAATACATATTGTGAAATTTAATAAATAGTGAAGAATTTTCTCTTGAGAGCGAGAAGATAAATATAGTGAAGAAGTAGAAATAAAGTTATAAAGTAGAAGTAGAGTAAAGAAATAAAGTAGAAGTAAAGTAAAAATTAATCACCAACAATTATAGTGATAAGTGAGAATATAATTACCGTAACTTTTCTTTTCAAAATATTGAAAATCCTATTAACTGTGGTGATGATAAAACAAAAAATGTCACAAACTGGTAAAACGATTATGAAGAAATTAGGCTAGTCTTGCAGTGTAGGGCGGCGACAAAAGGCTCTCCAACCATCTCTATCTCTTGCCACCTTCCGAGCATCTACCCCGCTTTTATAAAATATTTTTAATATCCTGTCAAAGGGTTCGGCGTCGACCTCTTGGCCTTCAGCCTTCGGCCCTCATTTCCATGGCTTGCTTGGGATACCGCCCACCATCCATGCGCACTACGTGGTCAAACCATCTAATTGTGAGTTTTGGTCCCGTTTCATCAGCGAGTTTACATTAAGTGAAGCGCTATGGTTTAGTTCCGAACACTATCACGCCTGGTCTTCCAGCCACTCGGCGTGAAAACCTCAGTTTTCGAGCCTGCAGTTTAGACTCATGCTTTGTGGTAATGACCCAAGACTCGCACCCGTAGGTCTGGATAGGTAAGAAAGTGAACTTATATGCAGCCAGCTTGGTTTTATCGGAAACCTCTGTTTTTCCTAAAAAAATTTCTATTCACAGCATAAAACATTCTGCCTGTAGCTGCACTTCTCATGTTTATCTCTGCCATCCTTCACGTTACTGACCCCTAAATATTTAAAGGCATCAACTTGCTCTGGGGGGTTATCTTCTGGACACCACCACAGTTTTGGTTTTTACCACGCTGATCCTCTTATTTCTCAAATTGAAGTGCCGTGTGAGATGGTTGAGGTCAAACTGTAACTTCTCACTTGAATCGGCTCATAGTTATTTGATCATCAGCGTAGGCCAAAATGTTGATGTTGACCGATCGTCAGTTACCGATTAAATATCTTCTTAGTCTCGTGTTGATTTCTATAACAACCACCACTAGATTGATGATCAGCAGAGGGCTGAGAATATCCCCTTGTCTCACTCCAGCTGAAGTGGCAAATTCAGGCGATATGCGATTTCCTGTGTGGACACGGTTTCTGAGATTCCTATAGAGGCTTTTAATCCTTGCCGAATGCTTTATGAAGAAATTAATGGACTTTATATTATAACTTATGGTCTGACACAAAAAAATTATATTGCTTATAAATTACGAGTTATGCATACAACGCGAATAAAATAAAATAAGACACGGAGTGTTAAGGCGAAAGATTTTAAAAACATTTTGCTTGCAAACTAAGAAGCAAATTCGTTCACAATGAGCTGGAAAAAGAGTAGAAAACACTGGTTGTATATACGATAATGGTATTTATATAAGATAATGGATATGCTTCTCAATGCAACATGGAGCATGAGTTTTTAATAGATGATATTATGGGTACAATCAGGCCAATAACATCTTCTTGATTGTGCCAAATTAACCTTGGACTTTGAATTTTAAGAAAATACGATTAAGAAATGAAATTTAAGGAGGAAATGAAGAGTGCCAGCAGAAAAAATAAATCTACTTCAAAAAATGTTGGAATTACATTTTTTAGCCAAAAAACAAATATTTAAAAAAAGATTAATCTGTTAAAAACATGAAATGTTTTAGTTGTAACTTCTTAATAATTGAAATTCTGATCAGGCCAAAGCCTTCAAATATAAAATATACAATTTTTCATTATAAAACTTCGACCAAACATCTAAAAAAACGGTACTTCAAACTGCGAACTATCTATAAATAAGAGAATGTTTTAAATACAAAGAGAATATTTTAGTGATCGCCCCAACTACGAGGTTTGTTGGTTGATTCGGTGGGTGATCTCACCCTTTTGAAGTTGTATGAAAACTTTAGACAGACTCACGTTCTTCATGGCAGTGTAAGTTTACAATGGATTTTCCTGCACGATGAAGTCGCTTGACAGCTTTAATGCCATTGTGAATAATTCCCATTATATAGAAATTCATATAGTCCAGATAGTCATGGGAAGAAACTCATCACAAGAATTTTTTTTAAAGCAAAAGTTGTACTGTGTAAAGAATGACGGTCGGACGAGCAAGGAGAGTGTTACTACGTTTAATGACGTCAGACATTCGAAGTACAAGAAAATCCCAATTGTCGATGTTGCTGCCTTGCATGAAGACTCAATCTAGGAAGCAAATATTGAAAGCTTATCAGAAGTTATGTCTAAGCAGTTCAACGAATATCCTCTTCAGTTAAACATGATTTTGGCTGATGACGTCACAGGCTATTGGGCTCCACGAATATTATTTCCTTGCCATGAAATTTATGTTAAGAGGTTCTGAAGGTACAAAAAGAAACCGTCGGACCGCCGACAGAAAACTAAAAAAAAAAATCAGTCCAATAGGCAGAGGACCAAAGCAGATCACTTCAATGTCTGAATTCAAGAAATCTTGGACTCAAACCACATGTTGGGTATTTACGTGAAGGCCGTAGTCCCCAAGAAACTTGAAGGCTTTTCTCAGGATAGCCGAATTCAATTAATATTCCTTGTTATTAAAAGTTAAAAAAAAAAAATTGTATTACTTTCTGGTAGAAAAATAAATATTCATCGATTATATTTTAAAGTCATGATGAAATGATCCAATGATTCAAACTGAGCAATTCAAGATTGTGAGAACTTCTAAATCTTGTAATTCAATAATCTGTTAATTGATAGGCAATATAGCAGTTCTTAACTATGGTTACGGTGAACGTTAGAGTTCGGCAAAAACCCCTCAAGTATCCATCAAAAGAAGAATTTTTTAATGCGGAGAAATTTCATCTGATTTAAAGGAAGCTCCTTAAAATGGCTGTAAATACTGTCAATCATATTAGGTCACTTCCATTTCAGTCAAAACTTTTTAAATTTTATAAGGAAATGGAAGCTATCATCAATCTTAAAATACCTTTTTCTTGCAGAAATTAAGATGGCTATATTAATCTTGGCCCAACTTTTTTGAGATGCACGACGAGACTTCCTAGTGGGTGATAACTTTTATTTGTCAGATGCATCAAATTTTTACTGATTTAGATCTAGATTCAAGCGATTAGCTTATCTCACTGACATACTCGGGAAATTTAATGAAGAGGGAAGCAACACCCCTTCTCATTGTGAAGAACAAAAAGTATAAATACATCACCGAAAAATATTTGAGATCAAAATGGGGTTAAGAAAGATGAAAATTTCTAATGTTTTCCTCTCTAGGACCAATTTTTAAGGGAAAACGAGTTAAACCTAAGCTGAAATAAAAAAACATTTATTTTAGGACATAGTGGAAATCTCTGTGGAAATATTTTCCGTCTCCAGCAAGAAAATCTCGCGGTATAAAAATAATTTCTCAACAAAAATAATCGTCATATTATTTGAGCCAAATCCTAGTTAAGTAGTGCATTTTTTCCAAATGGATTTACGACCGATTATCAATCAGGAGTCATGGAAAGAGGAGATTGGTTAGCCAACATTCATTCTTTTACTACACTGTTCTCATTTTATAAGGAAAACCCAGAATAAGAATTTACTATCGCGCCAAACCAAACAGAGGAGTCAACACCGTGCTAATAAAAACTAATTGGAATGTAATAAGAACCAGATTCAAGTTCAAATTCAATCCATGCCTTGTATTGACTTTTGGATTAGGTCTCTTGCTGAAAAGACTAACCTATCCATCATTAATCCCTTTGGTATTCACTTATTGATTCGAATGTGTTTTTCAGCTTAAGCTTACTTAAGAAGAATCAGTTCTCGGAAAAAGAATTAATTTCTGAACTACTTTAAACCTTTCATACATACATTCGTTGTAACAAGAATTAAAGGAAGGAAAAGGATTGTGAGATTCGGTCTTTTTTTAAAAAATAAGAAAACTTAAATTCTTGCCAACGTTTCGACAAATATATTGTCTTTTTCAAGGCATGAAAAAAAATAACTGTTAATAATCTTCAAAACATAACAAATTTAAAAACTTATGTATAAATTTGGAAAATAAAAAGTTGTGTACACCTCAACACCACAGAGAATAGTGAATAAATAAACCATGATTTATCATGGTTCACTATCCATTATTCATCAAGGTTTATTTTATTTTATTTTTTTTATGCCTTGAAAAAACAATATATTTGTCGAAACGTTGGCAAGAATTTAAATTTTCTTATTTTTAAAAAAAAGACTGAATCTCACAATCCTTTTCCTTCATATAAGAAGGAAGAATCTTCCACAAGAATTAAAGTTTTTGATTTCAAACTGATATGTTTTCTTTCCAAGCACGTCATACAAATAATTAAATGCTCCATAAAAATGGAGGACAGTGCCTGTATAGTAAAAGTAAGCAGCATCTTATAGGTTCCATGGCCGCAAGTAATACTTAATCAGTGTGTGAACTGTTGTATTAGATCAACCTCAACCCTCATATTTAGCTTAATAGACCTGCTTATTCCAATTTCTTGGAAGAGAAATGATATTTTAGTCAATATTTTTCACATTAGTTGACAAACTTCTAAGATTTCGTAAAATTTTGTTAACGCATTTTTAGAGTTGCTTTATATTCATTTTTAAAGGTATTAGGTTGCGACTGTTGCTGGCATTTTTATCAGGGAAATTTAACTTGAATATATTTATTTGGTACAGACTTCAGATCATCTGAATTTAAACTGATGTTATTATTTCAATTAGATGTATATACATATGTATATAAAAAAAAGTTAAACAATGATGTTAAACAATTGTAATTAAACTGTATTGTATAGTCATTGTTCATAAAGATTAAGTCTTACAGCTGAAGAACTGAAAGAATTATAATCAAATAAAAATAAACCAAAATGTTAGGAAAATCATGCAACATAGCATGGAGTTAACAGAGTAATGAAAAAATTGGGAGTAATATAAAGTTAACTTGAAAACTATATCCCAATTATTTCACTAAACCCTAGTCCAAGAAAAGCTCACCAGAACCTGTGGTTTCCCGTTTGATAATTGCTATCTCCATGTGCTTCAGTTTTATCCGTACTAAGAGAAAGTAAATTTTTCCCACAATCACATCTTTTAAATGATATCTGGAAAAAAAAGAAGGTTTTTTTAATGAAGTGATCTACATTTTCACTTTAAAAAAATCATTATCTGATACGAATACCTACTTGCTTTTATTATATTCAAATTCTATATGCAGACAATCTTCAATGCCAACTTCCATTTTAATACTGTTATTCATTTCTGGATAAGACGATAAAGTGTGAACTACAATATCTTTTTCCTTAACAATATCTGACAAACGTCGAACTATAGTTACTCTAAGCAAGTACCTTAAATATAAAGAAATACCTTTACTGTTTTATTTCACTAACAAAAACAATTATCTTAGTAAAATTTCTGGGAAATCCTTTATTTTTAATGAAAAGCAGAAGCGCAATATCTGCATTTTTGCAGAGACCCAATTCTATGTAAAACTAATACCTATTTTTTCGGACGGGCTTTATATAACAAATACCGTTCACCACGAAGGTGGATACCAAACATACTTTACTATATTTTAGTCATATGAATCATCAAATAAAATCCAAGGAAATAGAACCCACAAACGCCCAATTCTATAAAAGTACAAGCAGAATTTACCAAAATCAAAAGTATATGGATGTCTATCTTTAAGAAAACTGCAAACAATATAATTGAAAAATCTAATGACCAGACATGGTTGATAACTGGAATGAATAATTTTTGTTTACTTTTAAATCAGTTGGGAAAATTATTTATTTTTTTTTAGTATCAGACACAATCGACAAGATTTCTGAAATTAAAGCTATAACAAACCATGCTAACTGATCAAATGGAGTGCGTAAGGCAACATTTTCCAAACTGTAGGGAGCGTAGCTTTTATCAGTAATATATTTTTTAAGTAAAAACAACTCTTTTAAATTATACCTCGGTTTGAAAAGATAAGTTGAGAAAAATAAGCAGCCCACCCATCACACTAAAACAGTATTATGTTGTATTAAATTGCTTTTTGTATTTTTTAAAGATTAATTTAAATGTGTTCGTTTGATGTTCTTTCATAATAAATATTTTTTTCCCCGTAAAGAATATACAAAATATATAATACTGTTCTGAAATCCATTAAATGAGTTGTATGGATGGCATATTTCATAAGTTGAAGGTTATGAGTTGTTACATTGTGTTGAAATACTTGTTTGTTGCATTTTTTAAAAAGTTTATTTCAAATGTACCTATTATACTATACTATTACAATCCTATAATAAATAAAGATATATTTTTCTGTTAAGAACTTTACAAAATATAGAACACTGTTCTGTAACCCATTCAATTAATTGTAAAATAAGAACAGTATTTATAAAACTTGACTGTTCAAAAAATTCAGGGGGGGATACAGAATTGGAAACCATTGGGCATAAGGTTTTTTAGTACCCAAAATGAAAACATCTCAAATATCAATTTCTCTCCAACATGTAAAGCCCAAATATTGTAATGATAAAATTAAATATAATAAATTCATGCATCAAAGCATTTGGCCGCCAACAAATTTTGGGGGCTTGTGATCAGGAATGTATCTAGTGTGTAGGCAAAAGCAGATACTGCACTTTTGCTCTTCATAAGCATTTCTCAAAAGTTACTATTATTATAATTTTTTTTACAAACATCTTTAAATGAAAAAAGATTTATAATATATAAAGATTTATGAAAAAGACTTCTTAATTTTTCGATTTAAATTTTTTTTTAGTTATCCTAATATAAATTAGTTGTAAGAGTGTAACCATGATGTTTAGGTTTTTGAAACTGTTTTTCTACACAGATATATCTGGAAATCTATTCTGTTCTACCTAACATGTTTATATACTTAACATTTAGAATGGGCAGGAAGTTCTGATGATATAGTGGTTGTTCTATAATAAAATGGTAAGAGTAAATGGGCGTGTCCTTCCTAATTTGTTTATCATTACCCACAACATATCTTTAAATTCAAGTCATTACTTTTAAAATATTCTTAAAACAACAATAAGAAATTACTTTTTAATAATTTTGGACCAAAGAAAAAAAAATGTACTGGAAATTAACAAAATTGAAATGTTACATGATACAAATCATATTGACAAATACTTCACATAGGACATCTACTTACAAACAAAAAATCTTGTACCATATAAATAATATTTAAACTTTGATAAATTCGTTATCATACAAAATTCTAGAAAAAATTATATTCAAAAAACACTAAGAACTTCAGATTCTCCTTAAATTTTTTTTTAAAAATTCAAGACTATCTACAAATGCATAAAGATAATCAAATTTGCCTCTGATATTTGTATTTTATTATAAACATAAAAATTTTATTTTACTTGTAAATAAATTAAAATTATAGCATTCAAAAAATATACCCAAGAAATTACATTGTCCCCTGGCAGACTGAAGAGCAAATCTGAATTGTCTCAATAAGTTTTGTATTTATATCATATAACTTAGAAAGTTCAAGTTAATCTAATTTCATTACGCTATTTGCCTAAATTCAATTTAAACAAAAAAAATCAGTTTAAAGAAACAATGTAACCTTTTTAAAGAAAAATACTATTCTCAAGCAGTATGTATACTTGCTAAAGAACTTTCCACTATTGATTTTATTTCACAAATGTATGTTTCAGGTACTGAATGGGTTCAAACTAATACCAAAACTAATACCCAAAAACCCGCAAGATTATTAATGGAATGACCATATATATTTATCGCTAAATTTAATAAGGTTTATAAATTGCCTTACCTTAAACGTACGTTAGAACCCGTATATGATTCAAAGGGCTTCTCTACATTAAGGAACTCAAAATTATAAGTTGTATTCTGCAAAAGTTCTCCTGGTCTAGCCAATTCTTTGACAAGCGAAGTAAAGTCATGGTGATTCCCTCTATCATAATATAGTTCTATCTGTCCTATGAACTCAATTTTTATACCCTGGTGTTCTAATTTACTTCCAGATTTTTTTAATCTAATGTTAACCTACAAAATTAAAGTTTACAATTTTTTTTTAACTGCTATAAGTATATACATTCTAAATATACACTCACATTATTTTACTTACTTTTCCTGTAACACTCTCACCATCATAATACAATAAATGCCTTTCTTTTTTACCGTCCTCAGTCTTTATTTCAGCAAGAGGCCTATTGTCGGTGCCGTCTAATACAATTTCTATATCTGCACTCTGTCCAAACCCGAAGAAACTCTGAAACACGCATCCTCTAATAGTAACTAATTTTCTTAATATATAATGCCACTAAAAAGTTTATGTTTAATAACCTGTTGATTAAAAAAAAAAAAACTATACAGGCAAAGAAGGCAATATTTGCTGGTTTTTCGAAGTAAATTTACTGGAAATATGGATCCGAAAAATACGGTATAAAATATGAATTAGTTCTATATTTTAATCATTATTGCTTCAAAATTAACGTGTTACAAAACACCCTATTTCTTTTTAATGGAATACTTTTTTTTTTATTTAAATAATGAATATAAAGTGCTTACCATATTCAGGTCTAAGAGTTACAAGAAGACCGGTTAGAAAAATAACTGTGCCTATGTATCAAAATAACAAGACTAACATTGGTACATGATAACGTAAATTCACCAACTTAAAATACTTTATTACATCCTGATATAAAATTTACTAATCTAACAACTTCATTTTAGGTTACGTCACGAATTTATGCCTCCACAATGTGTGAAGTTCCCACAGGAAGCATTGGTGTGTATCTATTAAAAATTCATTTTTTTGTCAAATTAGAATATAGCACAGAAATAAAGTTAAAAATAATATTGCAATACTAGGGCTTAGACAGTTTTATCAAACATCCCAGCTTTCAAGTAGAAATTGATAAAAATGACGGATGTTGGCCCGCTTAATTCAAAATTGAAATTTTAAATTAGATTTCTTTTTTCCTGTTTACCTCAAGTTTAATAGAAAACAAATTAGTCTTTTTATAGCTGCTTATAAAACAATTTATGATTGCAATAACTAAATTAGAGTTTTTGATTTATTTGTACCGAAAACTTTACATGTTATTATTTTAGATGCAACTCATATATAAATGCCTTTTAATTAATGATTACTAATAATTAACAAACTGATTACAAATTATCACGTTCATAATTTAATGCAAACAACTTTGCTAGTAAATAATACAGTGGGACATGCGGATATTATAAATAAAATGATTCTATTAAAGTATTCTATGAAATTCTAAGTAATAGATTTAAATTTTAGTTGGATAAATCTTTTTATTCATTCTTTCTCAAAACAATTAATTGTCGCTAACATTTATTTTATAACAGATTTTAATTTAAATGTTTCTTAAAAGTTTTCAGATTAGGCTAAAAAAATTCTTCTCATTCATGTTTACCAATATTTTCTCCTTAATAGAATTTGGTTGTTAAATAATCGATTCCTGAAATCTGTCATAATTAACCTACAATACGATTTATTCTTATCATAAGAAAAGAGTTAATAGTAGGAGTAAAGAACCAGTCAATTCACGGAAAATAACGATTTTGTAATGTTGTTGGTTGTATTATAAGTGATTATGAACTTATCTTATCTTTATTAAAAAATTGATCACTGTGGTATTGACTTACTGTATGGGCTAAATGGTTTAATGAAGTTAAAGAGTGACAGCCTCAAACCCAAAAAACAATTAATTTTAAACTAACATTAAATAAATAATTTATTAGTGAAACACGGTAATTTATCAATATTTCTACCTAACTTTGTGAAGGATAGATGTTTATTATTATTTAGAACCTGGTAAGTATTTCTATTTGGTTATTAAATCTTGCTCAATAAATCACTTTTTGCCTGTTAATATTATATTTAATATTCTTAATAAATTGTTTTTAATATCTTAATATTTTTAATAATAAAAGTAAATTTAGTTCATTATTTATTATTTTTGTCTTGATATTTCTTATAATTATCATTAAAAAATTATATTTATAATTTTTGACACCTATACTGGGTCAACTACCGTATAAATATTTATTTATAATTATATTTTTAGTTTAGGCGGCATCAACATCTGTTGTAGTCATTGGTGTCCGGATTCTTCTCCAGTGCCCTGCCGGCCTCAAGAAATCTTGCCTGTAACCATCACTGGACATTGAGGTGCAGGTTCCTAGGAAGAGAAAGAATAAATTTTTGACAATTTCTCTAATTTTTACATGGCTTTCTTAGTGTCTTAAAAAAACAGACCCCCACTAAAGCAAATATAAAGATGAAGGAACATTATTTAATCATTATTGGACAAATGATTACTTTTTGTCAACGCAAATACTCCATTAAGGTACTCTACTAAATTTGTTATAATTTTGTGCTAGTTTTCAAGGAGGATAATTAAAAAGAATAATGCCAAAATTGGTTCATCAGGAAATGTGAAGACAGTGAATGAAAAAGTGGAAGTGGAACAAACTTCTAACTTTTTTTTAATATTAAAAATCAGACAGAATCTCCTGCAAAAGCAGTTATAAGAGAAAAATTTTAGGGGTCAAAACTGACCATTTACTGATAGTGACTTTATTGAGTGCTTTAAAAGTAGCAGATATAATTTCCCCTTATAAGAAAGGAGATATTTCTAAAATCAGTTTGTCTCACCAGTCTCCGCCATACAATTTGTAGATCTTGGAACAACCTATCAAAAGGAATTTGAGGAGTAGTCTGATAATTTTAAATTTTATGCTCTGGCGATAGATGAAAATTCTGTAATTACGAAACGGATCAATGTTCCATTTTTAATAAAGGATTGATGATAAATACAGTGTAACTGAATAAATGGCTTCTTTTATATCATTAAAAGATACCAAGATCAAGAAATTCATACGAAGCTGTAAAAATATACGTGGAACCAATTTTTTTGCCCACTGCCAACATATTTGCATATGTTACATATTTGATGGTACAGTCGCTGAAAATAATATAGTTGCTTATAATAATTTGGAATGATTTGCGTATGAAACCACGTCATGGTATAAAAAAAGAATATATCAGTACAAACAACTGAAATTATGGCTACCCAATAATTTTATGCATTTCGACTAGTTGCTAAACACTGAAAAAACTAAAAAATATGCTGCCTTGCTTTTAAGTTTGCTTTCCGCTAAATTTGAAATAAATGAAATTTAGATTAAGTAGACCTGCATCTGTCTTCTAACTTAAAGGGAAATTTGATCAAGTCTAGGAAGGCAGGATTTTTATAAATCTTGCCATTCCCGGAGACAAGTATGTGTCGTTTGGTATCAATATGGATCCCTGTAAATCAATATGGATGATTAGCTTTTTGCAGCACGTACATTTTTGAACAACTATTTTCAACGAGACAGCATACAAACTACTAAGAGTAATATTGGAAATAAAATATTGATGGGCGACTTAAGAACCCAATGAATTGCAACTATTTCCATTGAACCACTTCTGATGAGTTGATATACGTCTATGCCCACTAGTTTTATACTGTCCTTTTTTCTTTTCTTTTGTAGTAAAAATGTTAAAAAAATTTATGAACTTTTTCCTAATGTGAAAAATTAAATTCAACTTAGAATTGATATCGATAATTAGAAGTTCAATATCGATAGTGGCCTTGGTAAGAAAGAGTTATCGATATAATAGGAGAATGAAAATGGAAGATATAGTTAGATTGAGCAGATCGCTATTATTATTATTGTGTGAAACCAATTTGTCACCGAGAGTCCCTGTTGAAGAACGATGGAAGCGGAACTGCCTTAAATAGGAAGGAACTTGGACTTAGTATTCAGAAGAAATAAATACGTAAAAGTACATTTAAACATAAAGGATATTATATAAAAATGTACAAATATCTAGTTCGTATTCTTGATAAATAGAACTAGACGAGTAGATATCAAAGTCAGTTCAGACGAAATAAAAATATATGAAAATGAGTAATCTTATTAGTAATAAGCAGTCAAAATAAATCATATTTCCAAATTATGTTTCATGCATTCTCTTTGAATTAAACATTTAATCTGTGGTCAGTCTAAACCCACTACCAACTAAGATTTCATTCTACTTACAGCAGCATCAGGACCACACATATATACTGCGGGAAGTCGGCAGCTTCTTCTGCCTCCCTCTTCAGCTAGGCTTAGCTAAGTCATAGACTACGAACAAGGCCTTTATATATTATTATTCGCTACATCCTGCCCATACGTTTGTTTGGGTCCGTCGACCCAACAGACGACCGGTTTATACAAGTATTCAACGTAACCAGAGAGATCCCCCGGTAAACCTTACCATATATATGCAACTGGTCCATCCTAATGCAGACGCATAATGCTGATGGTATAGGGTTGTTTGCTGACTAGTGATTCTCAAGTATGGGTCAAGTTTTACATCTAGCTTTGCCAAGAGTCTTGCTTTCCAAATTTTACTAACACTATAATTCTAAATATACACTAAAATTATTTAGCTATCTTACATTACATTCAATAATAGCTCGGTTATCGTGATTTTTTCGCGAAAAATTTGTCTCGGTTTTCGTCGGTTGCCTTGACGTGATCAACGCGTTCTCCTGTTCAGTGTGGTGTTGTTTCTCGATTGTGAGCATCATCCAGCGCGTCCAGCTGAACAAGCCAAACAATTCATTGCTTTCCATTTTTGTTGTGCTTTTTTTATTGATTGCGAGTGGTAATAACACGAGGAAATAATTACTTCGGTTTTCGTTGGATATTTCCGGGCGGATATCGTCGAAAACCAAGGTTTCACTGTAATAAGTTTTTTTTTTTTTAATTTAAGGTGCTTCAACATCTGTGGTCATTAGCGCCCGGAGTCTTCTCAGTGCATTGCCGGCTTCCGGATAGTGTTCTCTCGCTACAGACAACACTGTCCATCACCGAACAGTGAGCTGTAGAGGCTCCTAGGAAGAAAAAAGCTAAGGGTAGCATTGGACTCGAACCCGGCACCTCCGCGTGGGAGTCCAACGCGCTAACCACTTAGCGAATCCTTCCCCTTGTAATAAGTTTAATAACCTAGAATAAATTCACATATAAGAATTTCTTACAGCTATTTACATTGCCCCCTTTATTTTTGAAATGATATTCCACTTCCCTCTTTCTCTCACTTACCACTGACTCACTATCATCTTCTTCAAGGGTGCGGGATTCTTGGGAGTTAGATTGATTCACTTCCCCGTGAATCTTCTTTACTCGGAGTTGGAGGTTGGTTGCGGCCGAGTGTGGTGGCAAACCCGCCACTAGTAGCATAGATCATAGGTGATAAGAAAGAAGGAATAATATGACTAATCCCGTGGACTCTACTCATCTGCCTCAGATGACAATGATTCGTACTCCATCGTCTCATTCCAATTCATCTAATTGTTTGACTAGTTCATGTAGGCAAATCCCATCCTCTACCATTTCGCTCGGCTCAGAAGATCTATCGCTTTTTCGAGTTGCTGTGCCCCGACGTTTCCGTTTCTGGCAGCATTGAGTGACCAGAGGTATGTATCTTTCGCTTTATCGCTTCAGATGTGGTCTGTGTAGACAGAGAGGATCTTATAGCCCCTCCATCGCATTGAGCACGCCATTGTCGTGGATATTGACCTCACTAATCGCTTGTCCATGGCACTGCACCACGAGTGTAGCTGGGAGGAGTTCAATCTGTCTTGGCCTTGATCCCATAACCGAGCTGGCTGGTCAGCCTCGACTAGCATACCTTCTCGACCTACTCTGCCTCCTCTCCTAACTGTCTTAACAAATAAAAGTACCAAGTACCAAATATTTGATTAGTTCAATTTCAGTAATGACTCCTCTTATTTCTGGTAGTCGACGACAGCTTGGTGCAGTGCTGCCTCGGGCCCTTTTTTACGTTATTAGAAAGCTGCTGTTAATAACACAGGTGTTAATGGCTTGTTTCCGTATCTTTCCTATTAGATGATAGGGAAAGCGGGGAATAGGATTAACCTCTACCGAGGATGCCCAGGTCAGGTCTCGTGGCTCCTCATAGATACTAAACTTAATGGCGTGAAGTGCCATGCCTGCCGAAGCTCCGTGGGAGGGCTTAGTACTTCTATTGTCTTCCATCTCTTCGTCGTCACTATCTTTAAACGGAACTACCCATTCTCGTCCTCCGAGTATTCTATCTCCTTCATTTCAAGAGAGTTCCATTTTTCTGTTACATTCGGCCCGTTCTGCTCGCTAATTGCTACTACAGTCTCAGCGGAATCATCTGACATTGCCTTTTTGAACCTGTTTAATTCACTATCATACGTTGTCCGATGGCGGTCTGGATTTCATATGTCACTGCTTCATATGCCCAGTCCAGGGACAATGAAACTTATTGCAGTGCCCTGGCTTAACAACCGGTACATCCAGGTACACTTTATCCTCAACTTTTAAATGGCGCAGCTTTCTAATTCTAATGCAGAAGTCCGCGCGCCTCTTTAAGGCTTGTTCCCTCCGTGTTCTAGCCTCGCGTAATTTTTCCTCTAGTTCTCTAGCTAAATCCACATCTTCTTTATCCCTGCTTAGCTTAGGAGCTGCCAAGCATCCTGGGATTTCTAATTCCCTTTCATGTAATAGGTAGATCGGCGTGTAGCCAGTGGACGAGTGCAGTATCGCACGATAAGCCATGATTACGAGTGGCACCGATCCGAGCTTCTTTCGTCACAACGGCTATAGTGGGCAAGAAATCTTTATATATATGTGAATGTGGGTGTGAACAAATATCTCTAAAACGGAAAATCGCAGCAAGCTCAAACTTGATATTCCATTTAGGTACCACCGCTATGTTCAAATACCATCAACTGGAAGTGCGACTTTACCGAATCGATTATTCAGTTTTTCGATTATCTTCAAAATAGCTACAACGATTTTCTTTGAACTTTGTAAACTAGCTGTTCACATAAATGGCTATTTTTTTTATTTGAAGATTTTTGCAGGAAAATAGACTGTTTTGGTTCAAAGAGAGGGAGAGCTATGTTAAGGAAAGTAGTACAACTTCAGTACAGTATATGATTCTAACACCTACATTAAGAGTATCAGTAGAATTCCAAATTTGAAGAAAATTGGTTAACCGGAGTACGACTTTACAGATTAAGTTTTTGAGTTTTTTTTTTGGAATTCATTCCATTTTTGCAAGAACATTCTCTCTCAATAGGCTTAGAAGCAGAAGCAGAGACTCCTTAGATAAGGGGTAGAACAGTTGCTGAGTACAAATGCCCTAGTCTTTTTGAAGGCAACATCCAACTAAGTAGGGGCTCAAATAACTTTAACCCCCAAAATTAGAGCTATCAATGAAGCAGTAAAAAAAGATGGCTGCTTATTGTTACCTTTGTAGCTTCCCAGGCTGTAATTTTGTCTCTATGCTATAGTGGTTCGAAGAAATTCCTATGAAATATTAGGCAGGAAGTAGGTGAAGTACTTAAGACTGGCTGGGAGATTTTTATACCAATGAATACCCGGCACTGCTAGGAAGAATAGCAGTCAGACTGGCAAAGGACGGACGCGAGCTATCACCACTGATCAACCAGTTATTATATCGAGTATATTACATAGCTAGCTAAAGAGGAGTGGAAGAAGCAGAAGGGAAAAAATGGAACCTCTACTAATTACTAGTTTTCCACCTGACCTGTCTCAAAAAGAACTAGTGGCAAATTTTAGACTGCAGATGATTATTTACTAATTTAGAATATTATTTACTATTTAATAATTTATTTTTCTGTCTTCTCTGTAACCGAAGCATCGTGGACTCTGGACACCTTGAGCTGTGGAAGTATTAAATTCAAAATGACGCCATTGCTTTAAATTTATTTTTTGGGGAATTTTCTCGGAAACTGCTAATTCGATTTTTCTTCAAACTTGAAATAAAACTGCACAATTATAAACGTGTCACTTTTATTTGAAACATTTTTGTGGAAAAATTGATTTTAGTGAATTCTGAAGGATCAGGGCCGTTAAGTTTCAAGTTTTATTTATACACTGAATTATGCTGTCAACTGGACTAGAATGTAATCACTAGCTCTGCCTTAGGTAGGTCATGTACCTCCTCAATTCTATATTTATGTATGTAGGGGAAATGGGAGATGAATACAATTCAAGTTAAATTAAATTGTCAATTTGTTTTTATAATTGTAATAACTGCAGTATGAGAAAGTCGTGTGAGTGTTTCACACCAGATTTTTTTATTTATTTAGGAGGGATTCTCAAATATCATAAATTAAAATATAAAACTGTATAGGTTGAACAATAATGAGTAATGATGATTTTGTTAAATACATTAGGGTAAAGCTAGGAGAGAAGAGCAGGCTTTACTTCTCTTGTTTGCCACTACGGGGCTTCATGGAGTTAGTCGAGGAGTAGAAAGATCAGAAGCGAACATATTGCAAGATTCTTCAGTTATTTTGTGTGGTCTTCTGTGTTCTAGGAACATACGCATCAGCGTGTATTTTCATAATGCTTAGTACATTTTTTTATGTACTGTATTAATTGCAATTGAAATGAAAGATTTCCAGCTGCCGTTAAAGTTGGACCGTAGACATAGTGTTTACCAAGTTTCATGTCGAACAGCCATGAGAATGTCTTTATTTTGAAAAATAACTTAATTTTTTGCAGATAATAGTAGTTGACATATGTTTTATAAGAATTACTTCTTTAATATATCTCCTATATTTCGATACAGGGCATAACTTTGATATGTGCGTCATCTCTCCTAGCTTTACCAATTAATTTAAGCAAAGAACCTATACCCAAATTCCTAGGCATTACTTCTTTTTCAGATGACAAAGAATGGTTTAAAGTTTTAATAGATTATGTAAAACATGTTTAATCTTACAATAGAAAAAAAAAAAAAAAAAATCTAATGTCAAACACTTCCACTTTTTCTTACTGCATTTATTATAATACTAATAATTTATTCATTTTTTTTTAAAATATTAGTAGGCTTTGTATTATAAGCCAGTAAAACATTGCAATGATTGGGGATGGATTTTAAGCGGTGACATGCCAAGCCGCGCTCCGAGCACAGGCATGAATAAATGTAAGAAATTATTTTGAAATTACACAAGCGCGTCTAAGTTTAAAGTTACAGAATTAGAAATAATAAGCGCAATACTAAATAAAGAAGAAGAAATAATTTTATTGCGCGTATTCTGGTTCACTAGGAAAATAGTACCATATTAAAAAAAAAATATATATAAAATAATAAATTAATGTATTAAAGAACTTGGTTTTAATTCATTTAATAAAAAAACAATACATAATTTTAGTAGTTTGTATTTTGTCAACAAAAGTTAACTTATTGCAATACTGTAAGTAATATTTAACTCTAAATTATGCAACTATTTATAAAGTATTAGTAAAATTTTAAATCACACAACCATTTGGAACACCCTATTTGAATTAATATGTATTGTATATATATATATATATATATTTAATTTATTTATTTATATAAGACTTTATTTCAGATCTATAAAGGTGATATAAAACAATATCTTACAAGTATTTATTACTTTTTAAAGGATTATGTACAAGTTTTTTTTTTTTATGACAAAACATATAAATTGGTTTCTATATACACTATAAACATTTTACAAAATATTACATATTCCTAAAAGAATAGGCTAAAGCATAATGGGGTTACAATCTTAGAGATAAATATTTTATTCAATAAGATTGATATCCTCATAACGAACATATGTATCTCTAACCTTTTTCTATCACAATGTTGATAACATTCATAGTAGGCAAAAATAAACAAACCAACAAAATCATTTTGTTTACAAGTAATTAAATATCTTATTTCAAAATGAAGAGACACCTACATAACATTTTATATACATAGTAAATTGTTAGGTATATTTACATTTTAAAACTTTTAACAGAAATATTTGCAACATTTACCATCAAAATGAAATTTTTAGGTTGGGAATTTAAAATATAAAGAACACCTGTAATTTCTTTAATATTTAATAAATATACTTTCATTTTCTAAAATCTTACAATATTTATTGAGCTATAAATGGCATGTAAATTTCTAACATCCATAACAAATAACATTGCCCCATAAACATAGCATTAAGTTTTATGAAATGCTATGGACACCTAACACTGATGAAGACCAAGTGAAGTTAATTAATATAAGAAATGAAGTTGAACTTTAAGAAAGGGGTATGATTTGAATTAAAAGAGTTTACAACGTCATTACTTTCTGCTCGTTGTGTCAGATCAGTGTTTGTAATAGAAGAGATAACGAAGCATTTTGTAATTGACATTTTGAGCAAATTATATTAGGCTATCTATTTAGTATTTTATTTTACTTTTTAATTATACCTGAATTTTACTTATCACTTGCTTACCGCTTTGCACTTTCTTTGAATGCGCCAATCAATTTGTGTGCAATATATCATCCATTTGCATTGTTTATATACAACACTTCAGTTAATCTAATAATTAAGATGCCTATTTAATAATACTGAGGGAAAGGATATGGAAACATATTAATGAAAGAATATAATTTGTAAAATTTAAGGTTGACAAATATAAACTTTCAGGAACACAAAAGCAGATTATTATTTACAAGTGATTTAATTTACTGATTGTCTTCATCCATAAAAAAGTGAGCTACAGATTAGTAAAAATTAATTCTTGTTAAAAAAGAATAAATGTTTCAATCTTTAAAGAAAAATACTTTTTTTTTTGGACAATTCTTCATCAATATAGTTCTCGATCATTTTTTATTTTACATTTTTTGGATTCGTCGTACTAGTTTTCAGTCTAAATGGTAACAGTATTTCATTATGCAATTTAGAGAATCTTTATTATCTATCAGTCGATCAGCTTTATTGCGCTAGAAATATAGTTACCAAAAAAATATTGCTTTGTGTTCCTGATGACAATTTCTATAATGTAAACATAGAGATAAATAATTTGTACAGATGGTATATCATATTATTATAATTTTCACATATAATTTAATGATTATGTTTTGATTTAAAAATGCTTTTATCAGGTTCATAACTTTGCAATGTTTTTAGAAGTGACAACTTAGATCCTAAAATTGCAATTAACCCAAGTACAGATAATTAAATATCGAACGAATTAATTTATTACTAAGTATATCAAGGAAATAACACATATCACAAAGGTAGTGCACCTGGCAGTTAAAAAAGGTGGGGGTAGACGGCACTGTCCATAGTTCATAGGGATAGGTGGAAGATGTGTGTTACAGATATTCTACGATATCGCATTTAATTGCTATGTTGGGGCAGGATGCGATTGCTGCTCCTTTCCTTTCTGTCAATAATTTTTGAAATATAGGCAGTATGGATAAATCGAGCAGTTCTCCTTCGCTGAGCGCTCCCGCTAGCACATTTGGCGTGCTTTGTACATGAGCAGGTGTAGGCTTTTTAAGACTGCTACCTCTTGTTTGTACATTGCTGCCCTGAGGTATAATTCCAGAGCCTCCATGGCAGCATTTATCCCTTCTTTCAGATACTGAACGTTGAATTACTGAAACATCTTCATCTGAAACTTCGAATTAAAGGAAGTGAATTAATTAATTAAATATTGAAGTCAAATCTTTTACCTGTGTGATTCTGTTATAATTAGGAAGTTTCGAAAACGATCGCAATATAATAACATTATATATGTTGTCTGCTTTTTCAAGCGGGCTTAATGTCCAATTACTAAATTGGGTGGTGGACGGGGGCGGAAGCACATATTTTATAAACTAATACTTTAATATTTTTCAAACTAATATTTTAGCAGTTATACGCGGCACGCGAAATGGGGACCTACCAATTACTAGTCCATGCTTGTAACCACTCTAATTTTGTAAATTATTGTTTAAAAAAACCATATATTTATTATAATTGCCAATGTTTCGACAAATATGCAGAACAATATATACTAAAACATTTCAAGGCTAGAACTACATAAATGGTTTGTTTTAATAATATAGAGCGTTTCAAAATGGTCTTCTGGTTTACAAAAATGGATTGCAAGAAAAGTAAACCAGGGTTTTTTTTTGTCACCCACAAATGTTCAGGGAAGGGATTAGCTAAGTGGTTAGCATACTGGACTCCCACGCGGAGGCCCCGCTGTGCTACCCTTAGATTTTTTCTTCCTAGGAGCCTCTGTCAATATCCGGTGATGGACAGTGTTGTCTGTAACGACAGAATACTGTCCGGAGGCCGGCTGCGGGCGCCAATGACCATAGATGACGCGGCTTAAATTAAAAAAAAAAAAAATGTTCACTATAATATGCACCACGGCTAATATGGCACACATCAAGTCGACAATCTACTTGGGGTCACAGTCCAATATAGGCCTTCGATAGAACTCACTGCAGGGTCTTTCAATTTGGCTAAATCTTTTATGTAGCACGTGTAAGATCCGGGGACTTAGGGCGCCTCAATATGAGGATGTTTGGTGTGAAAAGCCAACTCGCAAATGATACCCGTTGCTGTCACTTTCACACCGCCTCACAACCACCGGCACACTTTCACAGCGGAGTGAGTAGTTTGAACTATAGTGGTGGGAGTTATTACTTCACTACTGTAACGCCACTCAGCGGAGGAGTGTAAACTAGGCGGTGGGATGGTTCCAAAAAAAAAGTGTGAAACACACATTCACCCCATTTATTTTAATTTAGTATACTTGAAAAAGAATATATTATACTGGGACTTGCAACAATGATTTAAAAGACAAGTAGTAATTAGACAGTAGTAATCGTATCAGGGTCTGGCTTCTTTCTAAGATATTTTAAGCTAGTAGATTTAGTTTTCAAATAATTATTAACGTAAAAAATTCAAAACTTTGGAATAGCAATTATTTTATTTTGAATGGAGCAGTTAACTTATTTTTACCACTGATATTACTTCCTGCAGAAGTGGGACTTAGGCCTAGTCAAATCGGTATATATGAAGAAAGGGGATTGCTTAGTTACTCATTCTCGCCAATGGACCCTCAAATTTAGCGCAAGAAGCTCTTTATTGAATTCCATGGTTCACATAATCTTGTGTAAGAGAGAGAAAACCTACCTCTCCTATAGAGAGGATAGATCAGTTTTAGAAGACTCGTTGTGCTAAACATATTGAACCTTTTTGATATAGAGAAAGACTGGTCTAAAGTTGATAATGCCTCTTTTGCAAGACTTTTCCGCCTTCGCAAATGCTTTTAGCATTTAGTTTTATAGCAGATCCATTTTAGGAGACACGAAATGATTTTCAAATTTGGCGCGAAATTTGTTGGGACTTGGAATCAAAGGTATATCTATAACTCAAGATGGACAGATGTGAGCGATAATACCAGGAGTACAATGACCCAAAGGCTTTCGTAGAACGTCGGCACCAATTTTAGGTTAGAGTACTGTTGTATTACCATACTATTTAATAATAGTCACTAACTATATACACGGGATTTAGCACCAATCCTCTAAGATTATGCCTTGGATACATTATTTAATTAGTTTAAATTCCAAATTTATATTAGGAATTAGACAAACTTCATAGATTTGAATATCAAAGATTTTCCAAGAACTTTTGCAGAAGTATTTTGACAGAATAAATTACCTTCGTTTGTTGCTGGATTACTACATCTCGTTCTACAATGGCGTTGAGTTAGCCATAATTCATCCTGATGAACGAAAGTTGGGGTGCGCCTGCCAGGCATGGACGTGCGACGCTGTGGTGGAGGTGTATGACTTGCTTTAGCTCCACTAGATCTGCGCCTTAATGAGGTGCTGCTGCCTCCTCTGGGACACTCTTCCCATGATACTGCCTACAATCATCATACAGTAGAGTTAATAAGGTGAACGATATCATTATATATACCCCTTTTGTGCAAAAAACTACTTCTCACCCTTTTTACGGAAACACTAACTTAATTCTTAATAAACACTAACTTAATTCTTAATAATTCTAACTAAATTCTAACTTTAATTCTCAATAAATCGTTCTGTCATTTCCTGCCTAATATCCTATTATTATTTAATTAAACTCAATAAGAAATCTTTGTTAGTAATAAGTTTTACTGAAGACACAGAAATAAGTAATCACATACCTTGAAAGATATTAGAGAGAAACTTTTGTAATATGATAGGAGTAAATAAAAAATATTTCAATAATATAATAATAATTCAAATTATTTTAAATTTCTTTCAATTTATAATTCTAGGACCTTTACCAGACGGTTCTCGCAGGTCCTACATACACTTTAAAGTAAGAGAGGAGGAGTATAGAAAGGTAACCAGAATGATAAGTTAGAAAGTAATATACATATAATATATATTTCTTAACGAATTCTTAAAATGAAAATGAAAATTGTTCAGTATTCGCTGAGATATTTCATTTTAATTATAGAGAAATTCTCTGCCTTCTGGTTGCTATTATTACACACTGTGTTGTTGACTTTATATTCAAATAAAGCAAAAACATATTTTATGAAGTGATGGATGTAAATTTATGAATAATGGATTATTGAATGAATTGCCGAATATAGGCAGATCAAAATCCAGATATTACATATCGGATACAGAGTCAGACAATAATTTCGATAAGTGTGTGGTGCAGCCCAGTAGGGGGGGGATCTACTTGTAAAACCGTATTTTTACAATGAAACATTGAACGTAGACAGGTATTTTCATTTCTTAAGTGAGGTTCTCCCAAATCTGCTCGAAAATGCCACTCTACCATGCCGGCAAATGATATAATTTCAGGAAGATGGATCACCAGCTCCTAATGCGAGGATAGTAAGGCGTATCTAGGATCGCACTTACCGGGGTAAATGGATTGCCACGCACAGTCCTATTCAGTGGACCGTCCGGTTCCCCAGACTTGAAGCCTTTGGATTAGTTTCTCTGGGGATACCTAGAAAATAAAGTTTATGGCAACTTAAATCTTGTCACCACTGTAGAAGTACTTAAAGAAATAATTTTGAAGTCTGCGAAGAAATCCGTCCTTGAGAAATCTTCTAGAGGAGAAATAATTTCTATAAATATACATATAGAGGTATTTCATTTATTTTCCGATAAGAGTTGAATAGCGCTCATATCGTTCTCATGAATGGCAACCTCCAATCGCAAATCTTATATCATCAATAACTTGCAAACTGCAACTGAACTATTCTCCAGTCTTAACAACTTTATGAAATTTAGTTCCAATCACTCCAATTCAAGCTTATACGAAGAACTTACTATGAGGATGCCATAAAATATAACATGTTGAGTGGTAACTAAAAGTAACTCTTATTCTGATAGCATCCATCTACCTCATAATTTATGTAAGGTGCTCAAATTAGTAACCGAAGAAATTTGTGAGGTTATTACTAAAATAATTTAGTAAAATATTCGCTCTAATTAGGCCAATAAAAAATAGTTTTTAAATGATATTTTCCTTACATTTGTGAATAAAGACTGTTCATTCTAGAACAATAAGATACCAAATCATTTGTGCATATGGAATGTGGTTACTTTATATGAGGAGTTCCTCAAATTTTTCGAATTTCTCAATTTTTATTATTTATAAACTTGAATGTTTGACTATACGTATATTACGAATTAAATGTACGTAATTTTATCATTTAATATCTAAATTTTTTAATCTTTAATTTTATATCTTCGACCATATCCTGGTTTTAATTAATTTCGTTTTATAATTATTAATTATATTTCTTTCCTTGTTTATAAGATTGGAAAAATTTAAATATATTTAACTTTATATTTTGTTTTTTCTATTCATCTCCTCTCTCAAATTACTGTAAATTAGATCCTGCGAAATCCCTCTAGAATACACTCCAATATAAGAGAAGTTATAATTAAAGAATAATTTAAATATTAATTATATGAATTTTTTAAATTTATTTAACGATCATTTATTTTGTAATAATTATCCAGGGGCAGACGCAAAATTTATTTTTGGGAGAGTTATGATCAATTTTCTTAGGGGATCATTTTTGGAAATGTTACATAAAAAGAGTGTTCGTTGATGATTAATTGCTCTAACAGACGTCGCAAGATAGAAATTAAAGAGAGGGACAGGCTTAACAATAAGAATTAAAGTGGAATAAAGGTGATCCATTAAAAAAAGTTTGTAGCATTTATTGTGATCAAGAAAATATTTATGCTTTTGTGAAGAAAATCTATTTCAGTAACAAAAATCAATTGGTTATAAATTTATTGTTATTTCTTAAACTAAGGTTTATTGATTCAATTACTAAACGTACTAACGTAACAAAACAAACTTCAATTGTATCTTATTGAAATGATTTATACAGTGACTTATTGCAGTTAAATCAATCTGAAAATAATTAATTTTCTACTTACAATGGGCAATGGAATTGTGAGCAAAATTAAAACAAATAAAACAAGTTTTTTCTCAAATATCAGATGGTACAGAATGAAGATATTACAAAGTTGGATATTTTCCGAATAAATAAAGGCTTCTTCTTTATTGATAAGCATGTTATTTAGTTTCAGTTACCGTGCACTGAAGATAAACTATTGCAGGACGAACCAAATATTTCTAGATTGCCAGGACCTATTGTTATAGAGCAAGTATTTATAGGTTTTATGGTTGGGTCCGTAGAACTAGAAAACAGAGATTTTTTTCCTACTTGAGTTATAAGTTTTGTTTGATTCATAATGTTGTGTGAAGTAAGAGAGCACACACTTGGATTAGATTCTTTTTAGGGAATAGTGCAGTACGGCCTGAAAGATCTAGTGAGGCCCCCGGAGCCTTCTCAGTGCACTACCGGTCTCCAAGCAATGTTCTCTCGCTGCAGAACCACTGCCCATCACCGGGCAATTGACTGTAGTTTCCTAGGAAAAGAAAATCTAATGGCAGCACTCCTGGATTCAAACCCGGGCCTCCGCGTGGGAGTCCAGCGCGCTACTACTGAACTAATCCCCTTCCCTAAGAACCCAACTTTTAAATACAGTAATATTAATCAATATGTAGATGGGTCCGCAATGCTGGTTAACATTTGATATTTTATCGCAGCATACATTTTTGGTTTGACATATTAGTGTGATGTGTAACAGAAGCAATTTGTTGATCTAAATTGTCTACACGAAATTAATAAATTTGCTATGACGATGGATGAAAAACTAAACCGGTCAGGAATATAAAATACCAGATAGTAATATGAGTTAATTACACTGAATGTAATAAGAATACATTTTTGTGGTCATTTTGTGTGCGTTAACCGGTTAGAGCATTCATCCATCACAAGATATCTTAATAAACAGAGTAAAATCAATTTACATATCCGGTAAGAAATCCAATTTATAAGATTTAATTACAAATAATTGCACGTGTTTTGTAAAAATTGAAATAATTTATTATTTATTTTTTTATAATACCGACCTTGCTGGTCGGCTGACTCGCCGGAGAGTGTTGAGCAGATTTGATGCTGTGCCTGGCTTCACTAATTACTGACAAACTACCTCCTCCGGTCATTTCTTCTAAAGCCGCCACTGGCGTTTTATTATTGCAGAAAGTTGTAGCTTTTTTTCTACTTAAACACAGGAAAAGAAAATTATATTAGTAGTAGGAAGTGCATTTCTTCTAAAAATAAATAAGATTAACTGTAAATTTACTTTTGAGCTGCAGGCGTTTCCACAACATTTGAAAAATCACCTTCATGAGATGAAGCATTAGAACAAACTGAACTCAATTCGGTTGTTTCAGTTGCTGAAGGAACTAGAAAAATAAACCAAATTATCTACATTACGAAATTAAGTGCTTGAAGAAATGTAATAGAAAAAGAGTGAAAAATTAATCGTTTAAATAAAATAATCAATTTGATTTTTCATAAAGTTTCATACTATTCTAGACATAAAAATTTAGAATTTATCTGTCAAGATTTGAAATTGTTTAAACTTCTGAAAATGGAAATTATTGTACTTTCAACATTAACAAATAGTTATGGTTTGTTATGGGTTTACAACAACCACTGACGCGGTCTTAACTTGAAGAACTAAGGGTTTTATATGATGACAATGCCGCGGAAGCCCAAAAAGATTATTGAATATCAGATGTTCATATTTTTTTGTCAAACCTGATTAACAATAATATTTTCTTCAATTAATTGTGGCTAAAATTCTAGAATTAAATCCACTAAATTTATAAAGACATTAATTGCAAAAAAAATTAACTACTGAATTGAAGTTAAAAAAAAAATAAATAAAAATACTAAAATATAAAATTGTCAAGCTAAAAAGTGATGTAATAAACATTTCATTTGAAAAAAATATACATATATAAATCTTTTATTAGTTTAGATCTCATAAAAAAATGGGAATATTAATTAGATATTTCATAAACAAAATATTATTGTTTTACTTAAAAAAATATAATAATTTAAAGGACATTGAAATTTTATGTAATTAAAAAAGAAATCAGTTTGCAAAAAATCCTTTTAATTCACTAATTTATGATTTATAAATACATTTTAGGAGCAAGAGAGAAATAGATTTCATAAATCTGGTCTGGATTTGTTTAATTTTTGTCTGGGAACCAAAACAATATAGACTATTAATGGACAAATGTTTGAAAAAATTAATTTATTATAATGAAAATGAAATAGATTTTTAGAATGAATAGTGTTGAGTAATATTGTTTTAAATTAAAAATGTTAAAATGTTTTTAAGCTTTTGCTACCATTCTCATTAAAAACGCGTTTTCGGGTTGAGACGCATCAGTAGTTTGTTATAAAATCACCATTTCGCCCAGGTTTTTACTTTAGCATTCGATGCGACACTATCCTGAAGCTTATTGAAACATTTGGGTGGAACGTCGGTTTAGTTTTTCAAATTATGATAGGTTAAAAAAAAAAACTAACGGTCTTTCTTTAGTTGTGTTACTTCTGGAGGTGCTGGAGGATTAGGAAGCACCTTTTCATCTTGACCCAGTACCCTGAGTAAAGTTTGAAGCTCATTATCTCGTTCCAGCAAAATTTTACGCCATTTTTGATTTGACGTTTTTGCTTCTCTAAATTTCTCTTCTAATTCCGATGAATCTCTTCGCTTATTAGATCTTGGTCCTAATGTGGCTCTTATCCTTTTGTCAATCACACCTTGTGGATTTCTTCTCAATTCAACCAACTGAAAGATACATGATGTTAAATCTAAGTTTATCTATCTAGAAAAGCATTTCTAATTTTTAGCTATTACAAGTTAAGCAACGCCTAAAAATGTTTTCATATAATTGCTTCGTTAAAAAATGTTTTCATATAAATTTTCTTTTCCTTGCCATGATTGGCTGGCGGGAACTTTCTACGAACAAAAAAAAAGATCCAGTGATCTTATCTTTGTAAAATAGCTAAACACAAAAATCAACAATTAAAATACTAAAAAACTGAATTAAGATTTGAATAAAACTAGAATTGAAGAAAGAGTTGTTAATGCTAGCAGCAAATGAGCTTTATAACTTAAGGTGCAACTATTAACTACAAATAAGAAGTACAGCTAAATAATTTTGTCGATACTACTGACGCCTATTTCAAAAGAGCAGATGCGCATGTATCTATAAAGGAAAGAGCAAAACATCCTTTTAATTAACAAATTTACAGATTTATTCATAAATTTTTGTAGGGCGAGGGAATTAGATTTAATAAGAGAGGACTAGATTTGTTCAATTTGGACATTAAAACACCCAAAAAATCTTGGTATAGCAGTGTGAAACATTAGCTACTATTTATTTTCCACGTGCCTGACGGAATAATTTTCTTATTTGGTAGACTCTATGATATCCTAGAAAAGACTTATTTTCCACTCTGGTCGCCGGCTAGCATATCATTTATGGCAAAACAGTACATAATAGAAGGTGTGTAATAGAAGAAGCAAATGTTGAGGGTAATAATAAATTGAAGGGCAAAGTCTGAGCATAAGACTATTCTGTTATTTCTTTATCATTTTTTTAATTTAAGGCGCATAAACATCTCTGTGGTCATGTTATCTTTTAGGTTTCCGCGGCCATTTTCATAAAAAACATTTGAATTTCCGGGTTGAGACCGCGCCAGTGGTTTGCTAGAAACCGACTTGCAATGAGCCTCTTCAGGTTCGTTACACCTTGAAAGCCAATAAGGAGTAAACTTTGGATGAGAAGGGGCGAGGACCATTCCTACGCCATGTTGAGTGCCTTCTTAATCACCATGTTTACTGTAACTGGTGGTGGTGGGGGAATTTTCTTTTCCTTGCCATGGTTGGCTGGCGGGAACTTTCTACGAAGTGTTCTCGGAGAACCCCAGGGAACACCCCCAGTGTGTTCCCGCTGAGCCTGATAGGAGCCGACTTATATATGGAGAACTTCGAAAAAGAGGCGTTAAGCAAAGCCTTGCATAGACCACCTATTGGTACAGGTATGTAGATGACACCTTCGTTATTTGGAAGCATAGGATAGACTAGCTGTTCTCTTTCCTGTCACCCCTAAACAACGTACAAACCAACATAAATTTCACGATGGAGATTGAGGAGAATGGGAAGCTTCTGTTGTTGGATGTACTTGTCCAGAGAAACATTGGAAACATTATGACACACGTATACTGGAAGAAAACCCACACCATTCGATACTTGAAGGGGAGTTCGCATCACCATCCTTAGAGGGAGAATTCTGCTCTCGCGGAATATTCGTCTATAATTGGGCATGCCATCAATTTTGAAGATACCAAGGTTCTTGCTCAGGTAAACGATTTCCACTGTCGTAGAATGGCAGTGGAAATTTAGAAAGGGGAAAACTGCCTTAATAAAGACAATGGACTCAGTCTAAGCAGAACGTGGCTGCTCCTGCTCAGGGAAACGAGTGAAAAAGCAGGGGAAAAACGTTTAATGGTTTTCCGGAGCAGGACAAGGTTAAAACTTTGGCGGGAGGTTAGACGTGGATCTCGTCACCTATCAGCCAACCGTGGGCAAGGAAAAGAAAATTAAGCCCCGCCCTCCACCTACAGTTAAATAGTGATCAAGAAGGCAGTTAACATGGCGGAGGAATGGGCCTCGCCCCTTCTCTTCCAAGGTTTACTACCTTATTGGCTTTCGAGTTGTAACAACCCTGAAGAGGCTCATTGCAATATGGTAACAACCACTGACGTGGTCTCAACTCGGAAACTCAAGTGTTTTTCATCTCTGTGGTCACTGGCGCTCTGGACGCATCTCCGAACAGTGTTCTCTCGTTGTAGACAACACTGCCTATCGACGTAGGCGCTCCTGGGAAGAGAAAATCTAAGGGCAGCACTGCTGAATTCGAACCCGGGACTCTATCCGCGTCCAGCGTGCTACCCTGAGCTAATTCCTTTCCTACTATTCTGTTATTAATAAAAGACATCATTCATTATAAATATTAATTTGTGTACGTAATTTCAATTGTAATCTAAGAATATTTTTTCTCTTCCATAAAACATGTATTTTACTTCATTAAGCTGTTTGGTATTCCAGTGAGGTGTCGGCTGCTTGTTCTCAATTGTAGGGTGTGAGCAACAATTGAAATGGACATTCCAACATCCTGAACTTCGTGAAAGTAGTGCAAAATATTTTTTTTTAATGAATAGTTTCATACGTGCAAAACAATGAATATGAAAAATCTTTACCTTTGGAACAAAAACTAGGCATAATGTGATTGTAGCACAAAAGAGGATAAATACAGAGATCAATACGAAGGCAGCATTCTGTTCATCCGATAGCACAAATGATACTGCTGCTCCCATAACACACATTAGAACTACGTTATAAACACTCATTCCAACATATTTAGAGTCGTTTAACGCTGGTATGCTTACATGACGGGTCTCCCATGCAAGAAAGGCCCCAAATATCTGCAACATATGAGAAGAAATTCAAATCTGTTTTTTTCTTCAATTCAGACGATATGAGAAGAATAAAATAAAATAAAAAAAGTGAAGTTTTAAACATTTTAAATTATCAACTGGAAAGCTTCTAAATAATTTTGTTACAATATAAATCCCAGTTGTTATAAGTCAAGTTTAGCTGCTCGACACGTGGCGCATTCTACATGTTTTATTTGTAACCAATATCCAATACTGAAATTACAATGAGCAATCACCTAGCGCTTTAACCGCCTATGTCAATATCTATTTGGAAAATGTTAAAAAAAAAAAAAAAATTATAATCTACGCAAAACCATGATCATACTAATTCCAATTTAGTATGAATCATAAAATAATTTTAAATTGGGAATAGAACCACATTTACCTTTTCATATTTATCCATATCAAAATTATTAAATTCTTTCACAGTTTGTCATAATACACTATTCACTTAATAATTAAACACTAATTCTAGTCTTTTGTAGCGATGTAATGAAAAAATTTATAATAAGATGTTTATTCGGCCATGCGCCATGTGTTGGGTAGCTATTATTCAGCTTCAGCCATTATTAGATATAAAAATATCAGTTTAAGAATTTAAATGACTTTCAAAAACATAAAAACAAATTTTAATCTCAATACTAACCATCAATAAACCTTTGTATGCATATATTATGCCTACAAATATATTCATATAATTGCTTCTACAGTATTCATTTTCTGGATAAATTATAATATCTTCACTATGAGGATGTGGCTGAAAATAAAAATAATAAATGGCTGATTAGACAAAAAAAAAAAAACAAAAAACAAAAAACAAAAGATTAATTCACTGCAGACAAAAACATTGTTTTATTTTAATATCTTATAAATTAAACTAAATAAACGATTTCTGCTAATAGAAAAAGTTATTTGTCTACTGCAATTAACAGTTTCAAACTTCAATTTAAAAACACCTTACATGTATTTTTCCTAGAAATCAATATTTCATTCCTTTATCTATGGCACAAAGGAGTTACAGATTCTTATTAGGTATATGTAATGATATATCAATTTTTGTGTGTGATACTGTGTGTTTTTTTATGATAATATTTATAATAAAAATCTCTTATTGTATCATTCATTTAAACTGATCACATTTAAAGAAAAATTCCACTAGCCTAGTTATCAGTCTGTATTAATAATTAAACAAAAAATTTTTGTAAAAAATATATGAAAACCCTTAAGATACTACTTAGCTATACCATGATGGGAATAATAAAGCTGTAAATTTGTAATTAAAAAAAAAAAAAATCTAGTGTGAGACACACATTACTTTCTCTTACTCCAATTAATACAATTTAACTGACCAATTTTCTTTAAATTCCAACGTTTACAATGTTTTTGTTAAGCTGGCCATAAAAAAAAGTAGAAATAATTTGATATTTAAGGGTTTAAAATATCATCTCGAAAATATAAATAATTTAGTTTGTGAATTGGGTCACCAAGTTTTGCAGATCAAGATTAACATAGAGAATATTCATGCTTCAAAAGGAGCTCGAAACAGATCTCTTCTGGTTACGTTTTCATCTCTATTGACAAATTAACAGTTGGGGGGGGGTATTCTACCAAAAATCTGCGTAGTCTGGCTTTATATTACATCAGGACTGTACAAAGAATGTTTGTAGGTAAAGATCTAAACTTCCGTTAATACTCTGAGAACTATTATGTTTGAAAAGTTCGTTAAATAGTGACTGTGGTTAACGATCGTCTCTTCATCGAATCTCATCATTTTGATTTTTCCCAGGTAAATGGCTTATTGTGGACTTCGATATTTTTTCTTTCTTAGTTGCAGAATCTTCAAATGCTCTGCCACGCGACTACTTCTCCCATACTTCTGCCTCAGTTAAGGGAGTTGTTCAACCTAAGGACATACCCGGTACTTCTGGAATAATTGATGGATAAAATTTTACACTCTGTTGGCAAGTTATTGCTAAGCATGTGATACATTCCTTCATTACAACATTGTGGTTTAAAAAGTATAATTTAAGATGTTGATTTTTTTTTTCAATTCATTAAGAAAATATATTTTTATCCTTTTAGCAACGTTTGTAATAAATAAATCTGGTGTGGAACACTCAAACTACTTTCTCTTACTCTTTTTTAACTCAATTATAATAAAATGATAAATTTTCTTTAAACTCTTGCATATTTGTACAACATAAATACAGAGTTGATGAGGGATAAGTAATTCTCGCAGATAGAGGAATGATGGTTATAATATGGCCCATTAGAGCGCTCAAAAAACTCTGAACCGTATACAATTTGAAATTAATGCCACAAATTTCGCCCAACTATTCAAAATAATTTTTTTTTAAGAAAAGTGTTTCAAATAAAAGTATAAGTTTTTATCTGTGAATTTATTATTTAAAGGAGAATTCGTTTTGATTGTTTTCGAGAAACCAAAAACATCAAAAACAAAATTTTTTCTGGCTCCATGAGTTCCATTATTCTTGATTTATGTGTAAATCTAATGTTATCTTCATAAGAGAATTATTGGAGCTAATTAAAAGGTCTAATATATCGTTTCTAATATAACAACTTTAAGAAGATAACAATTAGCCTATATAAACTTTACTAGAACACGTAAATCAGGAATGGCAAAAGTACTAGGGTTGTTAATTTTGTGAGGCACGCCTGGCAATTTAGGTATAATTTAATTATGGAATTGAATTCTGATTAATTTACCCTTTATATTATTACTATTCAGGTTCTTTTTTGTTTTTTTTAAATGTCTTTTAAGAAACTTATTTTGTTTTAATAAGGTCAAGTGAATTAATTCATTTCTATTTCTTTTTTCTTCTATTCTTTCTCTATCGGAAATATTTTATTTAGTATTTTTATTCGTTTATCTTTTTATTAAAATCATGGTACATTGTATTTATTATGTAAGTATTAACACAACATCTGTCTGACGGCTAGCCATTGCGTACAATAAATACTTTATTCTTTTTTTTTTAATATTTATTATTTACAAATTTTGTATAAATAAATAGGGGCGTTGGGTGTCGTGATTATGAGCATGGACTTTTAACTGGATCCAGTTCCGAGTCCCGCGTATAACTGCAAAAGTTATATTAGTTCAAAAAAATGTTAATGATAAAGTATGTGCTTCCGCTCCTGTCCGTAATAGGCATTACTTTACTTACTTTTTGTATAAATAAAGTATTATTTATAAATCAATTTTTTCGGAAAAATGCTTTAAATAAACGTGATACGTTTTTATCTGTGCAGTAAGCATTCCAAACTTAAAGTAAATCGTTGTAGCCGCTTTCGAGAAAATTCCAAAAACTCAAGAAGCTGTTTTAAAGTCAAGTCGCACTATCGGTGACCGATTTTCTTCCAATTTGGAATTATATTAATGCTTCCAATATAATTAATATTACGCAAGTGATAAAAAAAAACCATATATTGTACTTAAGAGGTACTTTAGAGGTAAGTAGCATAACGCTGCAGTGTTTCAGATAAAAGTGATAGGTATGTAGATAGTATACAAAGTTTAAAGAAAATGGCGAATATAAAAAAAACATTCAGTAAAAGTCACACTGATGCCAGTTGATGGATTTTGTCCAAAACCTTCGTGTCAGATACGGTGGTAATACCTAAACGGAATATCAATTTGAGTTTCCAGCGAATTTTCATTTTACAGATATTTTGCTAAATCGTACACGAACACATACACACTAATACTTACAGACTATACGTACTCCGGGCAGCTTCTCTATTAGGAGTAAGAGAAAGTAATTATTAAACTTCAAGAAGATGTTCGGCATATAACCATGGAGAAACAAAAAATGAATGAAAATATTATCATGCATCAACACTCACATATGATTCCATAAGCTTGGTAGATCTGAAGAACGGATCGGCAACTTGCCAAGTAGTCATTATGCCCAGATCTATCACAAGAAGAACTCCAACTACCATATAAAGTTGATAGTCCTTTATTACCTGTAAAAAAAACTAAAGGAGTAAATTGTGATTTATCTGAATTTTCTTAAGGAAAAGTATTGAGGCCTTCACGCATTTGTCTAGTGATTGGCGCATTCACGTTTAGTGCGAGATTTAAGTTCGATTCCCGTGAGGGCTAAGTCGTTGTTAACCCAGCATCTTGAGAAAAAGTGGGAAGCTGCAGTTGAAATATATTTTTATTCCAAATATTCTCTTATTATATTTTATATTCCAATATAATAATATATTTTTATTCCATTTGGAATATATTTATTCATCTGAACAATAATTTTATTAAAAATTTGCTGGGAATGTAAATATGTATTTTCGTTCAGTAAAATAACTGCCCCGAAACTTTTCATCATTCAAAAACCAATACTTAATGTAAGTAATTTGGCTTAAAAATACATATTATTCAGAGACATTTTCGGTGGTAGCCTGCTTCATTTTGTGGTCATCGACAGGTTTCGGGCGTTCGCCCATCTCTTACTGTCTGGTGTTATCATACTGTCTGGCAAACGCATCCTGAAGATGGGCAAACGCCCGAAACCGCGGAAATGTCTTTGATGCTTTCCAGCTCTGCGGAACCAACCACCACAATACATACTATTGGCTGGTAACTTCCATAATAGAAATTTTTTACAGCAAATTAATATGTTATGTTAGAACATGCTCTATGACATTATTAAGCCATTAGACCACCAGCTTTCTCAGACAAAATGTTTCAAATAATGTTATAAAATGTTTGGAATAATTGGGATTTTATTTAAAAATATAATATTTCTTTGGTCATTTATTTATTACATAAAAATTAATTATTGATAATATTAAGGTACATTACCTTTTTATTAAGTTTTACATCTGTAAATATAGAATGTACTCTCCATGTTTTAGAGAACATAGCACCAAATGCTAGAGAAAATCCAGCCATAAGTAACCATGCTCTAGCTGTACATATGTACGGAAAAGCTTGAACGCTAGTCAGCCTTGAATCCAATCCAAGGAATATAACGCTGCTATATGTCAGCATACTTCCAATTATTATCAGATTGTTTAAGTAAGGACTAGACATTTTTATATATCTGGAAATAATTAATGTACTATAAGTTGCTATCCTCTGAATTTTCTTAAGAATCAAATACTTTCTGTTATAAATGGATGAACAGTTATATGGACAATAATGATTGCTAACTGGCAATTTAGTAAGAGTAATAAATGAGTTTAAAATCATATCAACTTTTTTTTTAACATTGAAAATATTTTATAGGAGGATAATGTGGTAAAAAATGTAACGACACGAAAAATCGTCAGTCACAGACAATGGTG
Organism: Triatoma infestans; assembly: GCA_011037195.1. NCBI lineage: Eukaryota > Metazoa > Arthropoda > Insecta > Hemiptera > Reduviidae > Triatoma > Triatoma infestans. The sequence goes on along the minus strand of JAAEAF010000120.1, from coordinate 63,556 downwards.
GGAATAGATTGGTGTGGGTGAGGATAGATTTTTTCATAGAGTTGGGGTGAATGGAACATTTCAATCCCGTATGGTGCCGAACGTTTATGGAAAATACCATAAAACCATTTAAATGCTTGACATTTTCGTGAAAATCAGTTTTTTTTTTTGTCAGTGGGGAAGGAAGAAGCCCTATGCTACCCTATCCAAAGCCCTTCTGGGCCCATATAGCTACCCCAAAGATCGAAGCCTTCTTAGTGCATTGCCGGCCTCCATACAATGTTCTCTCCTTCAGACAACACTACCTATCGCCGGACAGTGAGCTGTAAGAGGCTCCTAAGAAGAAAAATAAACTGATTTTCATAAAAATGTAAAGCATTGAAAATGGTTTATGGTTTTTTGGGCTACATCATGGCAACATTTATTGATGAATGGTCATTTTTTTGTAATAATAACAGTTTGAATTCGATAAAAAGATGACCTCCCAATAGAAAAGATCAAATAATAATTAATTCAAACACATATGATTTTTGACAATAGTATTAAAGTACTGGTTCGAATGTCACCGTAAATGTTCGGCACTCATTCGGGATTGATATGTTCCTTTCTTCCCCATTCTGTAAAATAAAAAGTGTTGTTACGTTACATTACTTTCTTTTACTCTCCTCCCATAAAACATTTTCTATGTTAAAATCAAAGGGCAGCACTGCTGGACTCGAACCCGGGACCTGCGTGCTACTAGTCCAGAGCGCTGCCACTGAGCTAATCCCTTCCCTTATCATATCACCTTTTATTTCTTTATATTTAAAAAACAAAAGTTGAAAAAAATTAAACATGAACTTTTTTCTTATTAAAATGAGGCGCTAGTTTACTTTAAAACCAGATAATATTTTGTCATAATTTTATCGATAATTTCAAAATCAATAAAAAATATGTGATTTATGGCAATATTTTATGAAAATACCTCTGGTTTCTATATTTTATGTTAATTGCTAAAAACACAGTGGCTAATATGATGCCAAGAGATGCTACCACAGCCAATGATGAATATATAGCTACGTTCACATGTGAATGTTCAAATATTTGATGTGTTCTGTCCTTAGGAGGTCCTCGTCCAGTAGCCCATCTGATGCCTTGACCACGAGTCAGATCCAATTCGTGTGTTACTCCATTAAATTCACCAACTTTTATTTCTGTACCATCTAAAATAATTACAAATGAATATTTTAAAATAAATAATTTTATTTTAAGCTATCAATTTTATTTGTAATTTTTTTATGAAAACATTAGTAAATTAATTTTTTTTTTTTTTTATAGAAAACTAACATGCCATGAAAAATAAAAATTAATGATTTCATGAATGACTCAAGTTAGTTATTATTAAATTCATACTCTGAAACTGTTTGAGCAAAATGCTTCCATTTCTTTCATTGCCGTAAAACCTGACAGGCCCCTGTTAACAAAATAAAAAGAAATGGGTGTTAATTCAAAATCTATGTGATATATGCACAATAAAACTATGTTTTTAAGATACAAAATAATTAGTAAATATTTCTAAATTTAATTGTTGAATTCCCATAGTAATAGTGAATTTCGCTGAACTTTGTGTTATAGATTTCCTTAGACATATCAAAGAAACAGATAACTGTTGAAGTAATAAACACACTAGATACAAGTTCAGGAAATAGTTTAAGAGAAAATAATTGAATAGTTTAATAGTTGAAGAGAAAATAAAACAAAGTTAATTTTTTTTTTTTAAATTGGATAATTTTTAAACTTTCTAATCTCCATTAATTTATTTATTATAATAAAGTTCGAGTAATCAAAAAAACAATCTAATTTCATTTCAAATTTCTAATCACCTAAATCATTTTCGATTTTATTATAGAATAAACTATTATCTTTAACGGTGTGAATTCTGTTAATCTTTTACGGTAACAATAAACACTAGAATGAAAACTATCCACAGTTTGAAATATTCACAACTTCAAATGTTGTTGATAACAATAATCTTGTACAATATTAAAAACTGGATTTCCAGCTTTTGTTCAAAAGTTTATTGCTAGATAAATTAAGATTATAGAACAGAAAACACAAAGGATGTACAACCATAAATAGACTTATAATACATAATAATGATTATGATATTATGAAAACCAATGTACACATTTTAGAATTTCATCTCACTTTTGGCAATGAAGAGTTTCAGTTTCATGTTTCTATTAATTACTTTTTCACTTTTTTGGCTGATTAATATTGTTAGCTAACGTAAGGAACAAATATTGTAAAGGTTGAAATTAAATGTATGACTATAAAAAGACATTGCACTACACTATGTAAGTAATACTTAAAAGAAACAAATCACTAATCCCTGAATTTTGGGTGGTAACTTTCCTTTTATTTACTAATTGGAATTATCCAATTGTTCTCTTCAAAGAATTCCAAGCATTTCATGTCTATAATAATAAAATATAAACATTTTTACCAACAAAAGCTTGGATTTTGTTGGATTAATTAAACAGAGTAATAAAAACAAGAATATTCTTGTAATTGTTAAAATTTTTCTGGAAACAGAGTCACTTTTTTGGAAACTAGGACAGATAGCACTTTCGAAATGTTCTACATAGAAATAATAATTTTGTAAATAAAGTAATTAAAGTAAGTATCAAAGGCTATGAGTAGAATTCAAATTGCAATGTTTGAATGTTCAGTGTTCCATATATCAAATTTAAGAGATGTCATTCATGTGAGATAATAAGGAAGCTAAATTAAGCTACAAATTTATGTTAATTATAAAATAACATGCCTATTTATTCTACAGCTTTAATATAGTGATGTCAGAGTTAGACTGCAGAATTTTTTCCCTAAGCTTGGTCGCTGGCGTAAGGTGTTTGTAAGGTGTAGAACTTACAAGTATAGAATAGATAGTAATTAGTTTAAGCGTATAAGCTCTTCCCTCAGAAAAAAAATCTAATCTTTATTATGATAATTAAAAAAAATTTATATATTACTTTCATTTTAGGGAATGAAGCAAACATGTAACTGACTTAAAAACAAGTTGCTTTTGACTAATGACACGAGAGAAAAATTAGTAGTTGCCAGATAAAGAATGTTAAATTCGAAAATGTTCGAATTTACTTTTTGCTTTATAAAGTTTCATTTAAATATTTAGATTTTAATGCTAGATTTACTTTCAAATTAATACAGACCAATCCAACTTTGCAGAATGCGATATGATATGCCTCAGAAAACTAGTAAGAGGAAGTATTACGAACATGCGTATATCTTCGAAATCTAGTTTTACCTGAAATATATATGTTTTAGGAACCCTGAATACGAAAAAAAATTTTTTTTAGCAAAGGTCTCAAAGACGAAAAGTGGCAGTAAGCTCAAATTTGATAATCCATTTAGGCAACTTAAAACCACATCAGACACAAAAATTTTGGGCAAAATTCATCAACCGGAAGTGCAACTTACTGAATAGTTTTTTTCAGTTTTTTGAGATTTTCTTTTCTTTTTTTTTAAATTTTGTCTACTAACTACACACAAATACCCATCACTTTTTCCAGACTAATACCTTCAAGCTTTACCCAAGAGTCTTTTTCCAGACTTCCAAGTCTTATCAAACAGACAGGACTGTTCTAATTGAGGAGTATTCTAATTTGTGGGTGCCGCAATAGACCCACAGGTATCGCGGTTGCATCGGTTTCGATAACCAACCTCCTAATAGAATCTAATCTAAATATTGCTTACGACATCTCTGATTCCAGTGGGACAAAGTCGTTAATGTATCTCAAACAATTAGTATTTTTGAGGATTGTTGGTAACATTGCTATGTGGTCTGCAATGTAGTAAGGTACATTCTGTACCTTGAATGTAAAAGCTCTTCACCACTAATATGTTATTTAATATAAAAAGCGCAATTAATCATGTATTAAAAACCCTAAGTTCAATAAAATTTGTCAATTAGAATAATAATAAATGCCGTAAGAAAATGTATTATGAGTGTTTTTTACCGTTTACAAATATGTTTGTGAAGTCGGTGATTAATAAATTAAGAAGGGAGTCAATTTTTAATTTTTTTTTTTTTTTTACTTTCTCTTAATGTTATAAGAGGAAGTATTCCAATATATGTATTTGAATTGTGAAAATTGAGTTGCACCAGAAATGCATTTTTGAGATTCCCTGAGAATCCGAGATAAAGCTTCGATCAAAATTCATCAACTAGAAGTGCAATTTTACTGAAGGGTTTTTTAAAAAACATTGTTCACTATTTTCTCGAAACAGACAGCAAGAATTTTCTTTAAACATTATGTACATTCTAAGCAATTAGGTCTATTATTTTTTTTATTTGAAATATTTGTTTAGAAAGAGTGATTTTAGAGAGTTTGTATGGTTTGTGCTTCCCTCCAAATTGCCATTTCAATACACTGATCCACAGCCATAAACATATTTAACTTTTGTAAAAAACTTTGAATGTTTCACTTCAGATTATTTTGCTTTAATTTATAGATAAATAAACTAGTCCTGCATGTGTGAACTTCTCTTAGTTAATTTTTTTTCTCCTTCTTTATGCTTTATATAAAAATAGCCCCTATAAAGAAACCCATGGAAGAGCAAAGAGCTATCCATTGCTTCAAGGTCCAATGTTATCAATGATTTGAAATGGTTGCTACTTTCTCAATAGTCTCCTTAATCTTCAGACCTACCCCTCCAGACTGTTATTTTCTTCCAACATTGAAAAACTCTCTTCGTGCAGGCCATTTTCAACCAAGCAATGAATTGAAAAAAACGTAATAAATAAATGGTTAGATAAAAAAGTATTTGTGCCATCTTTGAGGATTTTTGAAAAAAAATTTGAACAGAGATATATGTGGTTCATATATATAGTAATATAAATACTTATTCAAATTCATTAGTTAAAAATCAAATGAAAAAAATTCTAGAACTAAGTGAGTGCTCCGTGTATACTGACTGATACTAACCACTCATTTTTGAAAATGAGAATGTTTAATCTTTTCCGTCAGAGGAGGAGGCATGGGGCGTGAAGAAAAGCGAGTAAGAAGTTTGAAATAGAGTTAGCATAATTTGGCCTACCAAGGAGGTTGAAATGAAGAATCTTAGCACCACTTATGGACCTTATATTTGGGGGATGTCTGTCGTCCTATGGTTCAGTTAACTTACATTTTGTTCATGGAACCAATGAATCAGCATATTTACATTGGCATTTTGCACAAAAATTTTTTAAGAAAGCCCGTCAAAAAATGGACTTCTAGAAAACTTCTATGAAAGGCAGCTATAGTCCTTCCCCCCCGGTCCATGGAGCTTAATCCGATCGAACATTTTTAGGACTATCTGGAAAGAAAAATCAGATGTTACCAGATGAGTAATATTTCAGATCCCAAGGAGAAATTGACAAAAAGACTAGGAATAGATTTTTTTGATACGAAAACTTATGTTGACTCTATTGCCAAGAAGGCTCAAAAGTGTGAAAAAGGTCAAAATTTCAACTAAACTTCATTTTGTTATCATCGACCAGTTTAGGGGCCGCCCATCTTTACAATAAACGCCACAAATTAGTTGATGAAATCCAGAATGTTATAGATATTAATTATAGCAAAATATATTTTTCTTTTCAGCACTAAAAACCCAAATGCTTATTATAAAATTTCGTCCTTATCTATCCATACTGATTTAAAAACATCTATATTAAAGATATGCAAAATTTCTTTATTACTCTCTCTTATTACTGGTAGATTGTTGTTATAGGAGATTATTGCACTGCGACTTGAAAGATCTATTTTGCCCCCAGAGCTTTCTCAGTGCACTGCCGACCTCCGAGCAGTGTTCTCTGGCTACACTGCCCGTCGCCGGACAGTAAGCTGTAGAGGCTTCTAGGAAGACCCTAGTTTTTGTACTGTGTTTGTCCTTGTCTGTAAAGGGTAGAGTGTATGTAGTTTAAGTATATTGTGAATTGTTCTGACGAAATGTATGGAGTATTGAGCTGTGGTCGCTCCTCGACAAGTAACTACATAACAGATATCCCAAGCGGGCTTACTGCGGGTAATTGAAATTATGATCGTGCCAAATTTTCGATATCGTGTTTTCACCGGAAATACACGTCCCTTGAGTTGGAATTTTTTTTTACAAAATTGATGTATTTGTGGTCAGCAGAACCCAAAAACGGAAAAAAGTAGAAAGATTAAACTAAATATTTCGTATTAGAATTACAGGGGACCCGACAATAAGAGTTTTGGACAAAATCAGTCAATTGAAGTATCACTTGAGTGAAAAAATTTTTTCCTTTTTTTGCGATTTTGTCGAAAACAGCTTAAACAATTTTCTTTAAAGTGTTATACGAGGATGGGATGATAAGTTTCCTTCCCCAAGAGATGGCGCTTACATGCCATCTTCTTTAGTATAACCTAAAAATTTGACAGAGCTACTTTGTGTTGTTTTTAATCGGTGACTTTTGAAAGATTTCAAGTTTTGTTTTTTCCAAGTATGCAAAAAGTCGAAGTGCGAGCCATGATAAAATATTTTTTCATCAAACGTTTATCTCTACAGAGATAAAGGCGGAATTAGAGGAAAATTGTGGGGATCTGCTCCTTCATTTACAACTATCAAAACGTGGGTTAGCGGACTTCAAACGTGGTCGTACGAGTATTCAAGATGCTGAGCGTTCTGGAAGACCAAAATCGGCTACAACAGAAGAAATCATTCAAAAAGTCTAAAGAACTATTATGAATGGTAGCCGGTTGACATTGAAAGAGGTTGCTGAGATTGCTGGCATATCGAAAGAAAGGGCCCATCATATCCTAACTGGAATCTTGGGGATTAGAAAATTGTCAGCAAGGTGGATGCCGCGTTTGTTGACACCCGATCAAAAACGCAGGCTTAATGGTATAGCAACAATGTTTGGCTCTCTACGAGTCCAACACAGCAGACTTTTTGCGGCGGTTTGTTATTGTGAAGGAAACCTGAATCCATCATTATATGCCCGAGACCAAACAGCAATCGAAACAGTAGACTGGTAAGGGAGAACCAACGGAGAAAAAGGTGAAAAGCGACCCATTTGCGGGGAAGATCATGGCTCTTAGGAAGTCCAAATTAAAAGTAAAATATGGCCTTCTATTATACAGCTCCTTAATGACTTACGCTTGTGGGGTGAAGCAGCGGATTCTGTTACCAATAAAATCCAGATAATACAAAATAAAATTCTAAGAATAATAACAGACTCTCCCTGGTTTGTCACAAATAATCATATTCATAAAGAAATCGGAATTCCAACAATAAAAGAATTTATCAATTTACTTTCCTTAAAATTTTCTCAAATCCGTTCATTCTTCTAAACATAAAAATATGAACACCTTCGGAAAACCGATTATTAATCGTCGCTTGCGCCCTCGTCTTATTCAAGATATAGACATACAGGTTTAGGTACAGGTACAGGTATAGGTATACAATTGTAGACTATTTCTTTTTATCAATCTAAATTATCCGTTATTTAGGACAGTCTTAGACTGAACCCTCACAATAAATATCTGTAAATTAATAGCTCATACATAACAACCTGTATAACACATTTGTTGATCTGGTTAAAAAAAAAAGAAGGATGCTAAAGGAATTTACCAGACTTGGCCCCTTTGAATTTCAGCCTTTTCCCAAACCTGAAAAAATTCTATGCTGGGAAGAAATATGAATTCAATTCCAAAGCAATCTCAGCGACGAACGCCTATTTTGCTGACTTGGACGAAAGCTCCTACTTTGAAGGAATCCGAGCACTGGAGCACCGGTGGCGCAACTGTCTAATTTTACGAGCAGATTTTGGTGAGAATTAAAATGAATTTGTCATTATTTTTGTTTGTTCCTTGTTGGGTCGGCAACTCATCATCCCATCCTCACATTGCATTCTAACTACACACATAAAGAACTACTACTTTCATTTAAAACGGTTTTATGGGAAAATTCATTTTCGATAGCTTTTGGGGAGAAGTGACATTACATCTTCCATTAAAGTGCCATTTCGTATATTGCACGATACTAGCATCTATATAAAATTAATAAGAATTAAATGTGTTACCAAAATTCCGAGTTTAAAGAAAATCGGTTGACAGGTACTGGGATGGGGCATTTTTTACTGAACGGCTTTTTCATTTTTCTGCAGTAATCTCGATAAAGATATACCAACGAGTTTCTTTGAACTTGGGATACTAATTACACATATAATATATACCCACTTTTGTTTGAAATAAAGTCATGTATGTGTTTTACACCAGATTTTTTTTATAAATATTTTAGGTTTGTGCTTAAAGAACTTGAAATACAAACTTAAAGGAAATAAATTAAAACAATTATTTAAATAGATTTTTTTTTGAAAAGAAGTAAAAACAGAGAAAAAAAAAAGAATTAAGAATTCTCATTCAAACATTGCTTTATAAAGTAGAAGATTGATGTAATTTATTCATTTAAGAGAGAAAGTGGGAATAATATTTTTTTAGGGTGCAGAAAAAATATTTTTTTTTTTGTAGAAAATCTAATTATTTTAATTTTTCTTTCATTTGTTTTGCAAATTTTGCTTGTGGATTAGGCAATGGTATGGTGACAGGTTTAATGTACAGTCTGAATGAATTGCTAGGAAGTTATCAGAGGCATATTTTCAAGTTCTGACTTTTCTCAGGATCCCCTCCTTAAATTAAAAAAGAAAAAGAAAGGAAATTCAATTATTTTTATAGAGTGCTCAAAAGTCACCAAATTATTTATTTAATTGATATTACAACTAAGTGTTTTACTACATTAAAGACAAAAGTCGTATCCATTCTTTGTTTCCATTGTGTATACTTTCCTTAATAACTGAATTTTTCTTCTTAAACAGACATAAGTTATCAAGGCAGTTATTATGTTTTTTGTTAGTTCTATGTTACCTGAGTTCCTATTGTTCTGTAAAGAAATAAGGAAAAACAGTACATGATCACAATATTTCCTCTTAGAGGATGTGAACTCCCAAGAATATATATTTTTTAAAATTTTAAATATTTAACAAGTTTGTTCTTGGTGATTGGCAAGATGAAACTAAGTTTTTAAAGGACAACGTTTCAGCTTATAAGCCATCATGAGTGTCAGAATTAGACAACACTTTTTAAACAAGATGAAGAAAAATAGACTAATCTATCATGTAATGAGCAATGAAATATAGTCATAAATAAATATAATATATTCACTCTGTTATAATTATTTTTCTTAATAATACAACCCAATATTAATGATCCTAGCATTTTTCATCAAATGTGCAGTCTCTTTGGAAAGTAATTGTTAAATTTGTTAAAAACTTAATTGAAAAATAACAATTTCAATGAAGCATTTGGCTTTTTTTTTTGAGGTTACAATGTTCACTGTGTTTCTGTTAGTTGTGATTATCTGTTAAGAACAGGTTAGTTTTCATTTTTAATTATGATTTTAATATTTAATATGATTATTAGAATACAATTTACTCAAGCTTAAAATATCAATTCTTTTATTCTATGCAATTGATGTTTTTGCTAAATGGATCATTTCCTCAATTAGTCATATGTTTCATAAACAAATTTACCCGAAATGAGGTCCAAGTTTTGAATTTGGTTTGTTTGATCTATAATTTTTTCTGATTATTTTTGGAGAAAATGTAATAATTTTATATATGTATATCGTGTGTATACTTCTTCAAAAACTGCTACTACTTAATTTCATTATTAATTTTCGTTTCTTAGTTCTTTTTTTATGCATTTTATTGTTCTAAATTGCATAAACCCCTGGCAAAGGTCTTTTAGAATAATAAACGATCCCTAAGGGAGGGATTAGCTAAGTGGTTAGCGCATTGGTCTCCCACGCGGAGGTCCCGGGTACGAGTCCAGAGCTACCCTTAGATTTTTTTCTTCCAGCTCACTGTTCGGTGACGGACAGTGTTGTCTGTAGCGAGAGAACACTGTTCTGAGGCCGGCAGTGCACTGAGAAGGCTCCGGGCGCTAATGACCATAGATGTTGAAGCGCCTTAAATTAAAAAAATAAAAGTAAATAAACGTTCCCTTTTATGCAGTAAAAATATAAGAGTAATGACTTAGGTGGCACTGGGTAGATTCAATATCCAGTTATATATGTTAACCCTGATCTCAATTAATTCATTTGTTAAATAGGTAAATAAGATTGGTGAATCAGTAAATTAATTGATATGGAATTTCAACCTCAAGGAAAATCATATTATGCATATTAATGTAGGATTTGTTAAAATGAGTTTAAAAGGTTTTTGTTTATGTTTAAAATAAAGTTTTTGCTACTATTATCTATAATACTACCTTCTTATTAGTTTTAGATTTATGGCACAGATTAGTTGAGATTTTTCTCTTGATTTTATTGGTTGTTAACACGTTTGTCTTTTTGTACCGTAGTTTTTACAAAAAAGGAGGAGTATTTATATCGGCTAAAATGGGGAATATAATATATTCCAATTAATTACCTTTTTATTTTTATCCGTATCGGAAAGATGATTTCACAATAAATGTGTGCGGTGTGTGAAGTGAAAGTATGAGTTAACAGAAGCAAAGTGCCGTCATCAAGTATGTAAATGGCATATTATACCTGGATCGGTAGGCTGTGAGGGAGGTAAAAGGGGCGCGGGAGCAAATCCTTTGATTAATAAATATATAACAATATGCTTTCTATGTTATTTCCGTTTTTAAAAATTATTTTGCATTTCATAATAAATTAGAATTAGGGGCGTTTGCGCCCCTAGTCGCATACTGAGCATGAAATGTGAGTGATGGCTATGCTACAAAAAAACCCATACGAAGGGTATGAGGGGGGGTATCCCCGTCTTTCATTTATTTGTGCATATGTTTAATTCAAATTAGAGGTCCGAGAGTGTCCACGTGTCATGTTTTAGCGAATAGTCACCTAAACATTCTAAGTATTAATTTCAAATTGAGGAATTGTTGTGAATTTAAGAAAATACGTTTATAAGATACAGTTCGCACGGGCTCGGAATAGCATTTTTTTGGTAATTTACAAGAGCTTATAGATGCGATGATTATCCTGTTTGAATGCCTCATTTTTTTTTATATTTTAAGCAATTAGCCGGACCGAAAAGTAATAAATTGTGTATACGATTGCTTCTGGAAGGATGTGTAGTCGTGTGATGTGAAAGCATGGAGTTTGCAAACAGCCAAGTCCCCTCATTAGGTAAGTAATGTTTCAATTGAATATAATACTTAGAAAAGTTTGTGTATAGGAATAAATCGAATCTATACAGAACAATGATCCGTGCGAGTACGAGTTCGACCGATGTGGGGTTATTTTTTTATTTCTCGAAAGCGGTTCATTGAGGGCAATGGGGGTTGCATGGGCGAGGGCCCCCCATTAACAAATATATAACAATATGCTTTTTGTTATTTCCTTTTTTAAAAGTTGTTTTCCATTTCATATATAATTAAAATGCAAATTATTTTTTAAAAACGGAAATGACATATTATGCATAACATATGGTTTTAGTGAGGATATAGAATTTAGGGCCTCATACATACTCCAATCAGATTAAAATTCAGATTGGTGCTACGAGCCGGCGCGCATTTTTTGTAAGCAAATTACATTTATTTTTTGGTATCCTATATCCAACGCCAAAGGTAAAAAGTGTGGGCAAAAATCTAATAGGAACACTGATCCAAATAAATGTTGGTAATTACCTGGTAATATTTATCCATATTTATTAAATGATGAAGTCATGATTATCATAAGTACCATTATCAATATGTTACAATACACTATTCAGTAGAAAATAAAATGTCTTCAATACAGATTATAAAATTTAAAATTATAAACTATAAAATTTAAAAACTTGACATATCTTTACGTTTAAAGATAATACAGTTAATAAGTTTGAAAGATACTAGCGGCCGCCATATTTGACAGCTGTTTAGAGGAATATTGCTAGTGTCTAAAAATTATGTAAACAATACATTTTTATTACGGATGTCAATAATAAAAAAATATTACATTGTTCTATATAATTTCTACAAAGTTTGTATGTATTACTATTTATATTTTGGTAATAGATTTTTAAAAACATTATATGTGATTAAAATGTGTATATAGTGCCAATATGAGATTTGAATTTTAGCATTTAAATATAAATGCTATACTGTATTATACATATCAATTTAAGAAATCATTTATTTTGTATAATTGAGTAATTGCTATGGAATTATAAATTATGTTTAGAAGGTACTAACTCTAGTTAGCACAAGGTTGTAATGGCGCTTGTCTCGTTACTCGTTAATGCATTAGTGTTTTGTGACGGCGGACTTTCCTGCTTTATATTTTTATCGGTTAAGTGTACCGGATGGGCGTGGTGTGATTGATTGGTGCATGAAAGGGAGAGAAAAACTGTAAGTACAATTTCAATTAATATCTTTTAGAAAAGTGTTAGTATCAGAAAGGAGAATTTATTCTGAACAGTGATCCGAGCGTGTACGAGTTTAATATACGTTTTTTCTTTCTCGCATGCGCTCCAGAGAGCGCACTTGGGGGGCCGGGGATCAGAGCTCCCCAGGAAAAACCGGTAGTTTCTTGGGGGAGAAAAAAAGCGGGGGTTAAATTAGAAAATATAAGTCCTTGATTCACAACAACAGACACAAAATGCTTTTTATGGTATTTCCGTTTTTTAACATTACTTTGCACATCATGTCTAATATTCCAATTACCCCTAAATTTAATTTGTATGAAATCCAAAATATTTTTCAAAATTGGAAATAACGTATTAAGCAAAAAGTTTGCTTTTGGTGAGGGGTATATAGTACAAGAAACAAATAAAGAGATCGCTAGGATATAATATATCAGTACCTCAATGTTATAAGGACCAATATCCATTCCGTTAGAAATAAGTACGCAGTTTGTAGTGAACTTATGATTTCATTAAATCGCTAGATTTCCATTAAATTCATGATGCATTTGTATTTGTATGATCTTTTAATACACTTAGTTTTAAATGGCAATACGTTTTTAACTAGTAAAATTGTTTTTAAATTTTTTTTTTGGACATTGGGCCCTAAGTGAAGAACACAACACATTTATGGACGTCGACCCCAGGGTATAATTTAACATTAGTCAATTTCCAGAAATAATGCGATACATTTATAAGATGTAACATATAATAATTATAACAAAATAAATTTAAAACGGATGTATTCAAATAAAATAAATGCATTTAAAAAACTTAATTAAATAGAGAGAACTGAACATATAAAAAAACATCATGCAAATAATTCATTAATTTATAATGATTATTAACATTATTGAATGAATATTAAAAACAAGTGATTGTAATATTGATTAAAAACTGATAATATGCTTTACATGTCTGTCATTCATTATCTTGTACTTGTGGAGTAAATGGTGAGAAATCTTAATGGTAAAGATTTTGCATGCAATGGCAAAAACTGAAAACATCGAACTTTAATTTTCGCTTTCATGCAATTCCTCTCCTTAGGTCAACGACTAAAAATTCCTTTGCATCATTAATTAGGGTGCTCTTATAATAAAATATGTATTCATCATCTCTAGTGAATTTTAACCATTTAATATTTAGCTAGGAAATAGGTTGCCCTTTTCATTTTTTTTCTCCAGTGTACCAGATGCTGACTAAATAATTTGCTGAAATTTAGAAAATCATTTCTCTCCATTTCAGTGACTTATAAAGGAGGATTCCAGTTGATCATTTTTATAAAATTACCCAGTCATATGGGACTGTAATGTTTGCTGTTTTCTACTTTGCTGTCTCAATAGACGCATGAATAGTGTCTGCTTCAATATGGGAGTGCCCAGGCTCCATAAATTTGTGATGTATTTCCCCGTAATGAATGACCGTTATTTTTAATGTCCTTCATTATGTGGCAAAGCATGGTTGCCATGTAAATATTGCGATTTTGTCCATAACATGAGTCACTGTATAAAAATAATATTTCAATATTTTTTGGAAGGCCTAATATAAATATTCGAAGACAGGACCCGATTTCTTGACCTCCACGCCTAGCTATAGTCTCATTCCATAAATAGCAAGTTCCTACACTATCTCGTGTGGTGGTGTGATAAATAGTTAGATTATAAGTCCATAACTGCCTCTTATAAAAAGAAATCCTATTTCTCAAAAATGGTGTAGGCAAAGATTTCTCTTGGACCATGGTTTATATGAAACTTTTTTGTCACAAATGTGGTGTAGAACTAAACCTCCTTAAGTATGGCTAATTTAACCTGATATACCCTATATAGAAACAGTTTTGTTAATGATAAAAAATGAATATAACTTTCCCCGTTGAAGCAATTAGGAAAAAAGCATATACTTGGGGTGCATTATTTTACAGAAGGTATTTCACGAAAATTCCTTTCTTGTAACCTTAATACTAACTTTCATGGAATTATTCGGTCATTCTTGCGGAAAATAAATAAAATCAACTGCGAGGAAGATTATGTAATAACTTTTTCTCAGTGCCTTGAACATAAACCATTTTCTCTCTTTATCTTCATTTTTATTTTTGAAAATTAGTGACTTTTCGTTTCTAACTGACAGTAAACAATGCTAGAGGAAACTGCTTCTGCAACTGCAACTTTCCTATTAGATCAGTATAGATCATGGAACAAATACTGAAATCAACAAACAAAACGAAGACGTTCACGACTACAATGGCACTTGAAAATTTGGTGCCCTATTGCAAGGAATCACTCCATATTAAAATCAGCATCATTTTCATGATTGTGTTAGATACTATATTGTTAGTTTCAAAAGTTGTATCCATTATTACCATATTATTTATATCTAATATACAGTAAAAAAAAACATTTAACACGAAAATGCTTAACATGAAAAATCGGTTAATACGAAATCATACTGTGGTCTCGACAACATACTATATCATTTCATACATTTTTTTCCTTTTAATACGAAACAGAAATCGCTTATCATGAAAAGTGGATGTATGTGAACAGCATAGCTCAAAAACGAAAAATCGTAGAAAGTTCAAACTTAATATTCCGTTTAGGTACCATCATGGGATCCGACAGTGGGTCATCTGTCAAAATTCCTCAACCAGAAGTACCACTTTACATGTTTTTTTTTTACGTTTTTGCGATTTTCTCAGAAATCGCTCCAACGATTTTTTTCAAACGTTATATATCAACTACACATACTAACAGCTACAACTTTTGTTTGAAACATTTCTCTGGGAAAATTTATTTAAGGGCATTTTTAGGGGAGGGGCGGGGTTACAGCTTCCTCTATAGTGGTATCATCATAATTGATTATACAATTCTATCATCCACAAAATTAATTAGAAATAAATAGATGGCCTAAATTCTAAGTTTTAAAAATATTTTGTAAGCCGGAAGTGCGCTTTTACTGAACAGTTTTTTCAGTTTTCGCCGAATTTCGTTATATTTGTTGGTACACAAAACTATAACCTTTGTCAATTATAATTTTGAGAACAGGAGTAAGAGAAAGTTGTGTGAGTGTTTCACACCAGATTTTTTTTTTCGTAAGAACGAACAAAATAAACAATGGCTGCTACAGTTGCTACGTTACCGCTTGTCTTTGGGTGGATAGTGGCACAGTCATTGTCAAAACATTTCAATTTATTGGTCATTTAGTTTTCGAATTCGGTGATGGCTGAGTCGAAGTCGGTGAACTGTGTGTCGAAAACGGTGAATGATTTCTCCGCAACAGAAATGCAGAACATCATGAAAAAGTATGCACAGTTATTTAGATGCACATTTGAATGGCGAAATGAATAAAACGATGGACGGTATCGAACAATTTCAGGCTGAAAGAGATACTGCGAAAAAAATATCAAAATTTTTCCAAAAAAAAAAATAAAATTTTTTTACTTATTTTTTAATTAAATACATATATGTACATATAATTATTTATGTATCTAATATGATGTGTGTATGTATATCGCTCTAAGTATAGGCTGTCAATGTATGTACTTACAAGCGTAAATTTTAGCACGAAAACGAATTTATAAAATTTGATGACATCGAAAATATTGGTGAGTTTTTTGGCCTTTTAATACGAAAAAATATTTCAATCCCCTCAGTTTCGTGTAAAACGTTTTTCACTATATATAAAACATACAAAAGTAGCAAATATCTAATAATGAAGACCAGCATTATATTAAAACAAAAACCACTGTGTTAATAAGTTAAAAAATCTGGTGTGAAACACTCACACAACTTTCTCTTACTCCAGTTCTCAAAATTAAATTGACAAATTTTATAGTTTGTGCACCAAATTTAATGAAATTTGTCAAAAACTGAAAAAAACTATTCAGTAAAAGCGCACTTCCGGTTTACTGATTTTCTTCACACCCGGAATTTTGGCCAACTATTTATTTCTAATAAATTTCATTTGGATGATAGAGTTGTATAATCAAGTATGATAACACTTTAGAGGAAGCTGTAACCCTACCCCTCTCCTAAAAGTGCCCTTAAATGAATTTTCCAGAGAAATGTTTTATATAAAAGTTGTAGATCTTTGAATGTTTAGTTTATATGTGTAGTTTCAAGAAAATCGTCGGGGCCATTTTTGAGAAAATCGCGAAAAAGTGAAAAAATCATATTTAGTAAAGTGTTAAAACAAAAGCACTTCCGGTTTCCGATTTTTCTCAAACTCGGAATTTCAACAAGAGATTTAATTCTAATTAACATTATTTAAATGACCGTATTGTCTAATAACCTGAAATAGCACTTTAGAGGGTAACCTAACCCCACCCCTCCCCCAGAAGGGCCCTTAAATCAATTTTCCCAGAGAAATGTTTCAAATAAAAGTTGTAGCTCCTTGTATATGTAGTTGATGTACAAGTTTAAAGAAAATCCTTGGAGCCATTTTTGAGAAAAACGCAAAAAAGTAAAAAAGTCAACTAGTAAAGTGGTACTTCCGGTTGAGGAATTTTGACAGATAACGCACAGTCAGATCTCATGGTGATACCTAAACGGAATATTAAGTTTCAGTTTTCTACGGTTTTTCGTTTTTGAGCTATGCTGTTCACATACACACACACACCCACACAACACACCACCACACACAGACCATTTGCTAAAAACCACTTTTTGGGGCTCAGGGGACCTCAAAACGAATATTTCCTGTGAAAACTCGATATCGAAAATTTGATACGATTACAATACTTCCTCTTACTAGGAGTAAGAGAAAGTAAAAAAAACAAAGTTAGAGTCCCCGTAACAGGCTTACTCTAGCATGAATTCTTATTGTATTTGATACAATTTTCAATGCTAACTTTACTGTATTTACATTAGCGATTATTAAACAGATTCTCTCCCATGATCCGGGATAGCAATCTTGTCTGGATGACACTGTTATTTTTGCATGGGTTTCTCTTTTAATTTCAGCGAGATTCTCGTCGTTTCTTCCGATTAGCGTACCGATACTACACAACCTGGTACAAGTAAATTTTAAATTTGAGAGATTTGTGCTCAAATTTGGGGAAATTTCAGTTTCAGGGTGGGGGATTTAGAAAATTGCAACTGGCAACTCTGATTTCTCTTAATTGATTTGTCACAATCTCTAGGTAGATATTTAAGATGAATTCTTGTTTTTCAACTCTGACACTGAAACCACTACTTGTACTCTGAATGCATATGAGCCACACTATGCGACACACTGAATTAGCGGAGGGTTGGTAAAAAGAGAGAGGCAAGTAGGTGTGGGAATGTAGTAAATTGGTAGGGAAAGTGTTAGCCCATATACTTCTTGTAAGTGTAAACTTAAAAGAATAATTGTTTTTTTTCATAATTTTTCTTTCATTTAAATCATTTCTTCAATAGGAATTAGATAGTTTTCTTTTTGAAAATGTTCCAGTTTGAGATAATAATTTGGAACGGTGAGAGGTATTCCTTTTTGTTATTGTATGTTACGAGGTATATTGTTACCCTTGTATATTTTTTTGAAAGCAAATTGTGAAATTTCTTGGGTGAAATCAGAGGTGTCTGATTATATAGATTATTTCAGATGAGGTTCCTCCACACATTAAATTTAATTTACTTTAACTCAATTGTAATTGAAATACTTGAAATTCGCCGCCTATTTAACTAATTTAAATTTAATGTACTGCTTAATTTGTGAACCTCTATTCCACTATCCGCAAGCCGCCATTGAGTATGTAGTGTGTGCTTCTTGACGGCAAGGTAAGTGTGCTTATGTTAGTTGCATTTATCAGCTATATTTCCCTATGTGTTTTTGTGCTAGTATTGGAGGTGACATCATATATGTTTGTTCGCATTTTACGTGGATTTCTCATGGGGACACCAAGATTCCAGAAGTTATGGTTCCCATATTCTTTGCTCATACACTTTTTATTTTTTAAAATTGTTTTCAAATCGCCAGGCCTTAAAATTATATGGAAAATGTTTATGCGACAATGGCCAGAGGACTTTTTTCTAATGAAAAAGAATTCTTTATTATTCTACATTTCTGATACCTTCGGTGCCTTTTTTCAGGAGATCTACAAAATTTGTTTGAAAAAAAGATACGATTATTACACAGTATTGAGAAGAAAACAAGAAACGAAAATAATTAAAGGAAATATTAACTGAAAAGATTGTGTAAGGTGGAATGTAAATAAATGTTGTGTATAGTTGATATCTTGTTAAAGTGTGACTGTGACATAGTAAATTGTGACTGTAAAATGTCACAGTAACATTTTAACAAGACATCTATACACGACATTACACACTACACTATACTCAGAATACATTTTTGCCTTGAAAACGATAGTAAATTTATCGAAACATTGGCAGGAATTCATCTTGTTTTTACTTCTGGCCGAACCTCAAGATTTTAATAATAATTATAGTAATGATTTACAAATTTTCTTCAAACTTATAATTTGTACTAAATGTTTGTTTTCAATGGACTAAGGAAAGAATAGAAACTTAATGAATGGCATTTTGGAGGAAAGCATAACCTCCCCGTTCCCCCAATACTTCATTAAAACATAAGATAATTGGAAGGTCCACGAACTGCGTTCTACTTTGACAGGAGTTCACTTTTAGCGAAGGGCACCACCGTTTTTCCGATTAGTCTTTAACCAAAACTAAGTATAAGCTCGCTACCGGACAGGACCTCAGTGGTTTACAGATAGTTCTAGGATGGATTGCGGAACTGGAGCAGGAGTGTATGGAATGAGCCCGCAGGTACTCATTGAGAGGCTATTGGGCAGGTATTCCACTATATTCCAGGCTGAAGTCTTTACCATTAAGATCTGTGCCGAGGAGAACCTGCGTACAGCCCCAAGGGGCAAGGTCATACGCATTTGCTCGGACAGTCAGGTCGCACTGAAAGCCCTAGAGGCTTACAGAACTACCTCATCCCTAGTGAAAGAATGTCGTGAGGCATTGGTGAAACTCTTCAGGCACAACAAGGTTTACAGCTGCTATGGGTGCCTGGACATGCAGGGATTGAGGGTAATGAGACAGCTGATCAACTGGCCAGGAACGGGGCAAACTCTCCGTTCATTGGTCCAGAGCCGGTCCTGGGGATAACTGGCGGAGCGATTCGTGCAACGATTAGAGAGTGGTGTCGCAGGAAGCATGAAGAGCTCTGGAGGGGGGAGCCCGGGTGCTATACACAGTAAAAGGATGATGCCAGGGCAGTGTAAACGAAGGACCCAAATGACTCTTAGTCTGAGTAGGAGCCAGATCTATCTGGTGACGGGACTATTTACGGGTCATGGTAGGTTTAGGAAACATCTGTACAAGGTAGGGCTCATTCAAGCGGAACCCTTGGGCAGATTATGTCAGGAAGAGGAGAAACGACCTCCCACCTGTTGTTTAAGCTTTTTTTTTTTTTTTGATAGATAGTACTTGGCATCGACTGCTATGTTCTTTAACCATTTATGCTTTTCTTTACAGTATTTCGTTAAGTGCGTCTAACATTCAAACCTAAGAGATTTGATTTGCTCGAATAAGCAGGCAGCATGAGGGCACTCCTGGCTGGTTGTGGAATATTCTTGTAGGTTACAGAAGTTGATCTTTCGCTAGGGCAAATAGGAATCTTAGGAAATGAAGAAAGAAAAAAAAGTTGATCTTTCTCTAAGGATCTGGGTTCCAGGGCGGATAGCAATTTTAAGAAATGAGGAAGTGAGTATTGGCGTTTCGCTCCTCTTCTTTAGATCATTCTATTCAGGCATGAATAAGTTCACAATGTTTACCCTTATGTATGATTCGGTGGTTGCCGCACACAGACCAAAGTACAGATTTATGATCCAAGTTGGGTTAATATGAGGTCTTCTCTGGTAGGATCCTAACAGGACATCGTGATCTCTACATTGTGGTGTCTCTACATTGAGGAAGGAGGAAAACCATTGGTATGTCGCAGATTATTTAGGGTGTGACTTTCGGTCAGAGTAGAATGTCTGTGAGGATTAGGAGGTTCTCTCTTTGGGTTATTGCCCAGATGGTCGAACAGTGATAAATCATGGATGAATAAAGGCCGGAATTTGATCTTTGACTTAGATCCGGGTTATTGTTTTCATTGTGGAGTATAACCACAGAGGCTTTGGATAATGTAAGGTTCCCACTAGACAATAGTAATATTTGTCGTTCAAAGTAATAAATTATAATGTAAATTTTCCTATACTTATTCATTTTTTATTTATTTATTTTTTTTTAAATTTGGGAAAAAGAATTTTTTTTTTGTAATAATATTGAAGATTGCTCTTTATTACTAGGGGGGCGAGCTGTGCCATATTCATCACTCTCTATATATATTCTCACATTCATACTTCTCTTATCTCTCTTTGTATAATAAAACCGAAAAAGATTTAGTAGGATTAAAATTATTAATGAGAAAACCAGCTTGATAATAAACTTTATATATGTTTTGGTTGTTATCGTTTGGATTTCTGGACAATGGTTATGCCCCTTGCACAAGAGGACTCTTCAAGGACCTTCATCATATCTGTCCTTCTGTGCCTACCAAAATGTCTAAAGATAATAATATATGTGCCCTTACAACACGCTTAGAACTGACAATTGGAAATCTCAGGTCAGAGACAAGCGAATAAGTTTATCACTAGCTACAGTAATCTTAATCTTACATATTTTTACTTTCTCTTACTCCTAGTAAGAGGAAGTATTGTAATCGTGTCAAATTTTCGATATCGAGTTTTCACCGCAAATATCGTTAAGTGGTTTTTAGCAAATGGTCTTGTTTGTGTGTGTGTGTGTGTGTGTGTGTGTGTGTATATGTATGTAAACAGCATAGCTTTAAAACGAAAAACCGTAGAAAGTTGAAACTTGATATTACGTTTAGGTATCACCATAGGATCTGACGGTACGTTATCTGTCAAAATTCCTCAACCGGAAGTACCACATTACTAGTTGTTTTTTTTTTACATTTTTGCAATTTTCTCAAAAATGGCTCCGACGATTTTCTTTAAACTTCTTATATCAACTACACATACAAAGAGCTAAAACTTTTATTTGAAACATTTCTCCGGGAAAATTCATTTAAGGGCACTTCTCTCTATGGGAGGGGTGGGTTAAGTTTTCATCTTAACTGCGATTTCAGTTTAATAGACAATTCTTTCATCTAAATAATGTTAATTAGAATTAAATATGTTGTTGAAATTCCGAGTTTGAAAAAAATCGGATAACGGAAGTGCGTTTGTTTTAACACTTTACTAAATGATTTTTTTTCCAGTTTTTCGCGATTTTCTCAAAAATATCTCCGACGATTTTCTTGAAACTTCGTGATCTACATCTATTATTTAAGATATTTCTCTGGAAAAATTCATTTAAGGGTACTTTTAGAGGAAGGGTGGGGTTACAGCTTCCTCTAAAGTGGTATCACAGTTGATTATACAATTCTATCATCCAAACAAAATTCAGTAGAAATAAATAGATGGCCAAAATTCCAAGTTTTAAGAAAATTAGTAAGCCGGAAGTGCGCTTTTATTGACCTGTTTTTTTTTTTCAGTTTTCGACGAATTTCGTTATATTTGAAATGAAATGAAAAATTTTATTCTTGTTCCGGGACATAAGTCCCTTAGGAACAATAATACAAAATACAAGTGGCCTAGTATGTCTGGCCTTGACAATTATGTATATATCATTAGTAATAATTGATAATAATAATTATTGAAAATGATTAAGCCATGAATGATAAGGAGGAGAGAGAGGAATCTTCTAAGGGTTCGGAGAGACTTGTGAGGATAAGAGGTGGTGAAAAAGACGGGACTTGAAGGTATCAATAGTGGAGGCACGACGGATAGACAAAGGTAAGGAGTTCCATAAATAGGTGGCACGGATTACAAAGGATTTTTGAAAAGCGGATGTATGGTGGGAGGGAGTATAAAGATCGGAAGGACGGGAGCGTGTGTTACGGGTGTGGACAGACGATTTAAATTTCAGAAGTTTAAAGATATACGAGGGTCTTTGAAATTGGATGACTTGAAAGAGTAAAGAGCCTAAGAAGTACTGGCGACGATAGATAGGGAAGAGCCAGTTCAACTCGTGGTAGAAGTGCGATATGCGGGAGCTCTGGGGATTCCGAGGATAAAACGAATAAAACAGTTCATAAGACGTTTAAGTTTGGCCTCGAGATCTCCAGAGAGTCCCCCGTACACTAAGCAACCATAGTCGAAATGGGGGAATATAAGGGAGGTCACAAGGAGTTGACGGGTCTTCGCTGGGAGGAGATGGCGGGAGATGTTGAACTGTCTGAGGATAAATATGGATTGGCGGTTAATGTGGGAGATGTGATTTTTCCAGGAGAGGTTTTGGTCGAAGATGATTCCGAGGTTTTTAACAGAAGAACAATATTTTATCGGGATGTTGTTGAGGAAAAGGGTGGGGAAGGGAGCAGTGGAGTTTATGAGGAATTGGGAACCAATGACAATGGCTTTGGATTTGTCTGGGTTAAGGGAAAGCATGTTAGCTACTGCCCACGAATTAATGTTGTTAAGATCATCCTGCAGCTTGTTTATTGCATCTTGAAGATCAGAAGGCTTAAAGGACAGGTAAATCTGGGAGTCATCGGCATAAAGGTGGTAGCTGGAATGGACAATGGATAAAGGCAGATCATTAATATATACAGAAAAGAGGGTTGGGGATAAAGAGGAGCCCTGGGGCACGCCACGGGAAAGAGGAAGGGGATTAGAAGGTTCGCTACCTGGGATAACTACATACTGGGATCGGTTGGATAGAAAGGATTGGAACCAACGGATGGCGCTATTGGACAGAGAGAGGGACTGGAGTTTAGTGAGAAGAATTTGGTGGTCAACAGTATCAAATGCTTTGGAGAAGTCTAAGAGAACTAGAATAGTGAGTTGTTGGTTGTCTATGGCGATTTGTAAGTCATGGGTGATTTTTAGGAGAGCTGATTGAGTCGAGTACCCGGGGCGGAAGCCAGATTGAAGTGGGTTAAGCAGGTGATTCTGTTCAAGGTAGTTGGATAATTGGGACTGTACTAAACGTTCTAAAGGTTTGGAAAGATTGGATAGAAGGGAAATGGGACGAAAATCGTTGGGAGAGCATGGGTTTGTGGTTTTACTGAGTGGGCGGACTAAGGCAGTTTTCCATTGAGAGGGAAAGACAGAATTTTGGAGGGAGAAATTGTAAATGTGAAGAAGGACGGGCAGGATTGCAGAGAGACAGGATTTAATTAGTTTAACAGGAACGTTGTCAGGTCCATGGTCATTTGTTCGGGATTTAAGTACTGCAGGTAGGAGATCTTCCGGAGTTATGTAGGAGAAAAACAAATTGTTGGAATTAAAAGGACGCATGGGAAGTGGGAGGGGGTTGGGTGGAACTAGGGAAGAAGAGGATACAAAGTGAGTATTTAGAAAATCAGCAGACAAGGAAATGGAACACAGACGGTTTGATTTACAAAGAGAAAGTGAAAGGATGGACCATTTAGCTTTAGAATCGGGAGCATTGCAAAGGGATTGGTGGATGAAGAGAGACTTAGCTCGACGAATGGAGGACTGAGTAAGATTGCGTAAGTGTTTGTAGGAGCTGTAATCGCAGGTAAGGCGGGTCTGTCTGGATTTCCGTCTGGCTGCTTCTCGTCTTTTTATCAGGGATTTAAGGTCAGGTGTGAGCCAGGGAGCAGGAGGGCGGCGGAAACGACGGGTATGAAGTGGAGCATGGGACTCGAGAAGGAAGTGAAGGTAATTTGTAAGGAGGTGTACCATAGGGTCTATGGAATTAGAAGAAAAAATTGAGTCGTAAGGGAAGTTTTCTAGGTCAGGTTTTAATTTTTCAAAGGAAAGGGAATCGAGATTGCGAAAAGTACAGATTTTGGGTGTGATAATAGGGATAGGTAGGTCGAAGGTGATGTGGATAAGATCATGAGATGATAGGAAGGGAACTGGATGCTGAGAGGAGGCTAGGAGTTTTTCTTGGGAATCCAAAATGAAAGATCAAGCCAGGTGTCGGAAGAATGGGTATGATGGGTAGGAGAGTATAACATTTGGATAGAAGAGATAACATTTGTTAATTATAATTTTGATAACAGGAGTAAGAGAAAGTTGTGTGTGTGTTTCACACCAGTTTTTTTTTTCTGTTAATAGATAGATAAATTCTTTTAGGTAAAACCGTACATATTATAGTATTGTAAATTATTCTCCGAAAATTAAATTACCCTATAAAGAAATGAGATGTTTTAAAGATTCTTTCTTTGATAAGGCTGATCAAAAGGTTATTTATTTTTTTTTCACTTAATCTAATTTAAATTTTTAAATACTTATTAAAACCACATTTATTCTTTTCTTTTTTTTTATATTGTATAAAGTAAAAACTCACCGTAACTCCTTCAAAACTAGTATTGCGTAGTGCTTCTAAGAACAGTTGTTCCCATAGTGGATCTCGATATTGGAAATCAACTACAGTTTCATTTTTGCGATAATGGTGTATCTTGTGTGCAACATGTTGTATTGCTAAAGCAACTGCCCAAACCCCATCATATGTGTATCCATGAAATCTTGAATATTCATTACCTCTTCTAGAATCGTATTCTTCTTTATACTCATCTGCTGTCTGCAAAAGAAATTAATCACAATTAATTTTATTAAAAAGGCCTATGGAAAAAATACATGTTCCCAATGAATTTTTTTTTTTACTTATTCTGGACCTACATAGAAACATTTGTATTGGCTTTATTTATGACCGTACATTTGCAAAATGATACTAGTACTTTTGCATTTTTTACAAAATTTCTAACATATTTCTATATTTCCATAAGATATTTATTTAGCCAAGAAAATTACTTTTTCATCAAAATGAATATAGCTGTAACTTTTGAAGTTTTAATATATTTTATTTATTTATTTATTTATTACTGCTTACAAAGTTATAAACTTATAGCAGAGAGTTGGTATTATATAAGTTTATAACTAATACAAAACTAGATAGAGAAATTAAATATTAACTTTGAAATGAAAGTATAAATCAAAATAAATAAAAGTAATTGAAATATTTACAAATTAAAGAAAAAAGATAGACAAAACTATTTAAAATATATATAAAAAAATTATTAGCAAACTTGATAGTGATTGCTCTAAAATATAAAGAAATCTGATAATCTAGTAATAATGGTAAGAAAAATACAAAAAAAAAAAAAAATCATTTTGGGAGTACGGTCCACCTGTTTAATGACAACTGATTTCAATTATTTCAGTTAACCAGAAACTAGTAAATTTACTTCTAACATAAATGTGTCTTTGTTTTAAGTCCAAAAAAAAAAATGAAATTTCTCAAAATAACTAAAAATTAATTACTTCTTTAATTTTCTTAATCTCAAACTGTTAACACAAAATAGATAGATAGAATTCAACTTATTTATATCCTCCACAATTAACAGATCTTCGAGAAGATCAGAGTTAAAACTATTTGACAGAATACATTGAGATAAAAATTTCCTTCTTTCTTCTGTTAGTGAAGAACACACGAATAGCATATGTTGCAAACTATCTCTATCATTTCCGCACAATTTACATTGCATATCTGTGGCGAATGTGGACCTCTCCCAGCCAATTTTTATTGAAAAATATTTCATGCTGAGCCAACACTCCCAGCTTATTAATAGCACAATTAATATTCAGATACTTCCCTCCAAAATTTAGAAAACTAATTCTCCGGTAGCAGATATTGTATGAGGAGTTCAAAACAAACTCTATATCACAGGATATTAAATGGTTTTGATAAGCTTTAATTAAAGAACCCATATAAAGTGAAATATCAACATTATTTGAATATGGTAGTAGATAGTCATAACCGATAGTATATAAAAATAAACGCAATTCTGAGTACCAATTATATGGCAACTCATAACGCATTAATATATTATGAGTCTAAGATAAAGCAAAGGCAAACACTAGATCCGCAACAAATTTATTTTCAGGTTCCACTCAGAAACCCCTGCGGGTTTAAATTATAGTCCAAGAGGGCTAGAACACAACATTAATTCTAGCGTCTTATTTTTTTTCAATATGTAAGCTTCAAAACTACCCATATGATTATTAGGACTGCTTTTAATTATTACTTTAATTATTATTAGGGATTAGCTAAGTGGCTAGCGTACTGGACTCTCACGCGGAGGACCCGGGTTCGAGTCCAGCTGTGCTACCCTTAGATTTTTTTCTTCCTGGGAGCCTCTATAGCTACTGTCCGGTGATGGACAGTGTTGTCTGTAACGAGAGAAAACTGTCCGGAGGCTGGCAGTCACTGAGAAGGCTCCGGGCGCTAATGACCACCATAGATGTTGACGCGCCTTAAATTAAAAAACAAAAAAAAAATTATTACCCAGGTGATTTTATGTCACCTTCTTCATTTTATTTAAATGCTCCCACATAAGTCATTTGGGTTGTCAGAACTCCTTCTCCTTAGGCCCTTTTGACTCTGGTTTCGGGTGTGTAACCCAATCCCCAATCCCACGATAACCGTGGGGAAATCTTTTTTCTCCCGTGAGTACTCGCCCTCCAGTTTCAGGAATCTGGTTGGTGGTTCCTTGAACCTTGCAGCCTCTTCCCCAACTCCAGGGCTCCTATGGCCCTCTACAGATCCTCGAGGATCGAGTACTTGATTAATCCTAAAATGGAGATATAATCTGGTCTCAGATTTCTCTCTTATGAGCTTTAGCGCCTGCTCTTCCGATAGGGGGTATCATAATTTCCCGGGGAGCACCTTCACCTCCACGATGTAGACGGTAGTGGGTTTCCCAGCACCCTATGTCCTCTGCGAATCTCCTCCATCAGGAACTCGTAATCCCGGTCCCGAAACACCTGCTTTAGTCTTCGCACTAGTCTCTACAAGTTGGCAAGGATTTCCTTATTGGCCCTTAACTAGAGGCGCGATGACCCAATGTCGCCGGTTGTTTGGAAAAGCTGCTCCTTCGTGATACTCCGGGCAATTCATTTTTCCTCCACTGCATCGAGGAAGGAGTCCAGGGGCTAGGCTCTCCCCGTCGCATGAAAATATTAACCCCGTATAGGACGGTTGGCCCCGCTTTAGGCTGCAGAGCGTATGGGGAGTAGGATTTCAGCCCCCTTCTCCTCATTTGATCTATTTCTCCTCCTAGGCCTATGATAGTCTCTCCTCCGATTTGATGTCCCGGGGAATAGGCAGTCTCTTGTTCCATAGCTCGCTTCGTAGCATCGCTATTCTGTCGCAGAGGCGCATTAATGATGGCTGGTTGGTGGTGGGTAATCTTTGAACCCTCCCCAGGAGAAAAAGATAAAGAAAACACTTGATCCTCAACAAATTTATTTTCTGAGTATACTCAAAAACCTCTGCGGGTTTAAATTATTGTCCAAAATAGAAAACACAACAGTAATTCTAGCGTCTTATTACTTTCTTTAACTGCTATTCTTCTAAAGTACTATTTTAGATCAACAATGTGCTACACAATTCTGTCACCTAAATAATATTAATTAGAACTATATAAGTTGCCAAAATTCCCAGTTTGAAGAAAATCAATTGAGCGGAAGTGCCCCTTTATAGAATAATTTTTCAGTTTTTTTTTTTTTGTGATTTTCTCCATAAAAATCGACGGTTTTAAACACTAATAAGAATTGTAAATGTGAATAAAATTTGCCATTTCGCAGTAAGAGAAAGTCGTGTGAGTGTTTCACGCCAGATTTTTTTTTTTTTATACCTCTAAACTTCGAAATAACCTACATAAATTATTTAAAACTGCTTTTAATTATTACTCAGATGATTTTATTTCACTTTCTTAATATTATTTAAATGTTCTCGGTTAGTTTCTTCTTCCATCCGGCTCAAGGTCGCAGTGCGTTGGGCCCCCCCGCTTCTTCCATCCAGAGATGCCGCTCTCTCTTCTATCTACCTTTTCTTCCAACAGTAGTACTGTCTTAACTGTTAGAAGTAATGTAAAGGAGATCTGGATTTAAATATTTCAAATGAAATTGTACAAATTTTTCAAGTGAGTGAAGGGATTAGCTCAGTGGTAATGCGTTGGATTCTCACGCGGAGGTCCCGGGTTCGAGTCTAATGCTACCCCTTAGATTTTTTTCTTTCTAGGAGCCTGTACAGTTCACTGTCCGGTGATGGACATTCTTGTCCGGACGCCAGTGACCATACACGTCGACGAGCCTTAAAAAAACAAAAATCAAGCTAATAGTTTTCACTTATAGGAATTGTCGCAAATAAAAAATAATTGAGAAAGCTTCCCAGAAATTAGTACTTATGCCGTAAGAATTCATTGTTTTGTTCATGTTTTAATCATTAATATTGATGTTATTGTTATTGTTAAAGTTAACCTTAATATGATTAATATTTATAATTAATTAGACAAACGTTGGACAAAATTTTGCATAAAATTTCAAAATGATGTAATTTGAAGTTGCAATTTATTACTCCATTTTTTGTCGTGGATTCGTTGTGAATGGATTCTAGTGCAAGGAAACAAAAGAGAAATTGCCAAGAAATTAAGTAAAAAGTAGTTTATTTTAACAAATTAATATAAGAGAATGTAAAAAAAAAAAGCTCAACAAAGTAAAAACAAAAAGTAATTTAAAATTTAAAACATAAAACAGTTATTGTTATTTTTTAATTGGTATTTTTTGTCAGCAATATTCTGTGACACTTCCTCTTGCTCTGATAACCACACCAAGCCCCATCGGCATTGAAGCAATGAGATTTTGAATAATCTTTTGTGAGATCCCATTCCATTCTTCAACAACCGCTATATGTAGCTCCATTAGAGAGCCAGGGCAATCCAGGCGAAGCCTGAGACACCTTCTATCCAATAGTGCCCCAAAGGTGCTCTATAGGAATTAGGTCTGGACTTCTCGGTAGGGAAACCAAATGAATAATTGCAATATCTTGTCACACTGCAGGGCAACGCGAGCAGTGTGACATCTGGCGTTGTCTTGCTTAAATAAAAAATTATCACCTATCCTTTTGGCAAATGGCACAACATATTGGTGAATAATTTCTTAAAGATAGGTCTGAGCATTTAATGACCCAGTATCAACACTGTGTAAGTCTGTACACCCATCAAATTTTTGCCTCACCATACATCCCATAATCCCATTTTCACCAAAACTCACGTTTGGAGAGATATTAGCCTCTGCATATCTCTCCCCTTGTCACCTCCACACTCTCACTCTTCCATCTGGGAAGAATAAAGTGAATCTTGATTTGTCTGTGAATGAAACACGTCTCTAATCTTCTACTGTCCAATTGACAGGTTCACGAGAGTATTGAAATCTGGCAACTCTATGGGCATTGGAAAGAAGAGGGCCAGTAGCGGCTCTCCTGGAAGCCAAGTTGGCTTCATTCAATCCTATCCTACTTGAAGTCTGGACAACCGGGCAGAAGGGATCAGATGTCGTAATTGATTATGTATTGGAATCAGCTGTCTTGGTATCGGGAGTTGATGTGAGGAGTAAGTGATTGTTAGTTAGAAAGTTTTAGAGAATTGTTATTCGAAATACGTACTACTGATTTATGAAAATAAACTATATTTTAACAAGTAATTTAAAGTGTTTTGAAATAGATAAACTAAGATGCACAATTGTAAATGAATATAAGAATTACGAAATGATTAATAAATATTAAAGAAATAGTGTTTAAAACCTTGAATAGGGACGCGCTCGCGATGTGTGAACCTTAACTGCTTGATAACTGATGTGTAACTGACTGATAACTGATGTGATACTCGCGTGTAACTGATGTATATCTGATGTATACTGATTGTGAACTGATGATTAACTGATCTCCCGGAACTGACGTGGGTATAACTGGTGTACGGCTGATTCCCTCCTCCAGTGGGGCGACGTTTATATCTGCATCACTCACACATCGGCTGATGTGTAAGTACGTGCCGCACTAAGACATCTCGCCTTAAGTATATTGACCTTAGGGGAGGTCGGTCCGGGGTGGCGACAGATGGTAGCCAGGTGGCCTCTTGAGTGTACATTGACCCTTGTAAGAAGGAAATACAGACCAGGTGTACATTGACCCTTGTATGAAAGGGTTTTGCCGGCGGCGGTTCTTTTGACTGTGTATTGACCCCTGTTTGAAAGGGTTTTGCCGCGGTTCTTGACCTGCAGATAGCGGCTGGGTGGAACCACTAGTTATAATTTTTAGATTTATTTATTATTTAAAAATTATATCTTCTTTCTTCTTGCCATCACATCACAATTACTAGTGACAAACCTGTTCCATAAGACATTCAGCTGAATAAATCTCTCATCTGTCCGGGTTGTACTTCTAGGGCGGCCTTGTAACTTGCCGTCTAGAGTAGCTACCAGTCTCCCTATGGTGTGCTAAAATTCTTGAGATAGTGGATTGGCTCATTCGTAGTCTCTGAGCAATTGTTGCTTATTTAGCCATTCCTCATGTAATGTCACCAAATGTACTGCAGTTTCTTCCGAATAATTACCATGAAGAGGCATGTGTTACATGAAGAGAAAAAAAAGAAGAACTGATAAGAAAAAACTAAACAAAAAATGTGTAGGATTTAAAGTGAAGAACTGGAATTATTATTGTATTTTCAAGAGTTCAGAAAATTAGTCATTTAAAAACATAAACAAATCAGTCTCTCATTTAAAATTTTATACAAAACTTTTGTCCAGCAGTAAAAACATTAAAAGAGAGAAAATTATTATTAAAGTACTAAAAATTTAAAGTTAACATCAAATGAAACTTTAAATAAGCCAAGCAGTTTTTAAAACAAAATGTTTTCCTTGTAGAAGAGAAGTTTGGGTACCAGTTTTCTAAAGCAAGAGTAGTTTGGTGTGGTGTTTTTGCCTTTTGACTATTTTGCAGTTAGAAACCGACTTCAAGGTAGGTTCATTGGTCGTTTGGTATTGGGTAGCTCTTTAATTTGCTAGCAAGAGAGTTTCGTTTAGTGGTTAGTGAAGTAGGGGCAAGAGTGGAGAGAACTTGGTGATCCCACAGTGTGATATACAGCTTGAATCTTAATGAGAGCACCGTCTACCTTACCACTCTGTTGTTATACTCCCTTTTATACATTGTACAAACCAGTAGATTTCTAACTGAATAGCTAAATAGGTTTTATATCAATTGTAAAAAAAACTTTTCATTTTATATCTGTTTTATTATTAAAATTATCAGCAATTATATTATTGAAAAATTATAAAAACTTTTTCTATGGATTGACCTATGGATGAATTATTACATTTAAGACCCCGCTAGACCACTGATACTCTTCTAATAATTAAATATTTGAATAGTTAACGTTGACGATATGCGTGCCTGATTCCTGTGCCTGGTTTTCTTATAATTTAGGAATTCAGTAAAAATTAAACATAGGTATCGTTTTAAGAATGTATTTATTTTAATAATTGCAATTGTCACATGAATTATATAAGATTTTACTCTTACTTCTCTTAATCATAGTAAGAGGATGTACTGGGATTGGGTCAAATTTTTTTGAAAAATATTTTTTCAGTGGAAATACATGTTTTGAGACGCATTATATTGTATATGTAATGTGATAACAAGAAGGAAAAGAAATAATTTTTAAATTATAAAAAATTATAACTAGTGGCGCCAGCCAGTCGCTATTATTCAAGTCAAGAGCCGCGGTCAGTGCACGGTCAAAGGGACCGCCAAAGACACACCGCTTTCAACAAGAACCCTTTCAAAAGGGTCATTATACGGCCAGTACACAGAAGCCACCTGGCCGATATACAAGGGACAACAAACACCCAAAAGACCACCTGGCAACAGTCTTTTGATAACCGCCAATAAACAAACACTCAAAAGACCATCTGGCAACAGTCCTTTGATAACCGCCATCACCTGTTGCCACGCTGGTCACCGACCTATTCAAGACCTAGGGTCAACACACGGCAAGAGATGTTTTAGTGTGACCCGTAATTACACACTTGTCAATGTGTGAGTGATACAAATATAAAGGTCTCTCCACAGGAAGAGGGGATGAGTATTCTTCAGTATTTTATCAGCGTATCATCAGGATTCTACCAGTGACATACGACATCAGATCATACATTGTGAGCACGTCCCTATCTAAGGTTTTAAACATATAATTATTCATCAATCATTATAGTTGTGCATTCTAGTTACCATTTAAATCATTTTAAATTAATTGTAATTATATCCTTTCAAACGTTTAAATTATTGTTAAAATATATATCTATTTTCGTAAATTAGTAGTTCACATTTCTAGTAACAACTCTCTAAAAATCTCATACTAACTCCCAACTATTCATCGCATCATAACCCTCTTCAAGACATCTGATTCCACTACATATACTTAAGCGTAACTGAACTTATTATTCCAATCCAAACAGTTTTTGGCTAAAGTCGGGAATAGACCCCCCACCCCACTCACCACTTAACTTTTTATATTTATCCGTATCGAATGATGAAATCTTTTTACTATATGACATAATACACAATTCACGTCAAATAACTTTTATATCATACATTTCAGGTAGCATTATTAAAAAATTTAAAAATCTAAAAAAGCACCAATAAGATTAGGTTTAAAATTCACAGTGATGGCCGCCATACGAGTTTAGAAGTGTAAAAAAAAAGAACAATCCAGTGTGAAACACTCACACGACTTTCTCTTACTGCGAAATGGCAAATTTTCTTCGCACTTACAATTCTTATTAGTGTTTAAAATCATCAGCATTTTTATAGAGAAAAATCACAAAAAAAAAACAACTGAAAAATCTATTCAGGAAAGACGCACTTCCGCTCAACAGATTTTGTTGCAAATGGTCAGTGTGTGTGTGTGTGTGTGTGTGTGTGTGTGTGTTGTGTGTGTGTGTGTGTGTGTGTATGTATGTATGTATGTATGTATGTGAACAGCATAGCTCAAAACAAAAACCGTAGAAAATTGAAACTTGATATTACGTTTACGTATCACCATGGGATCTGACGTTGCATTATCTGTCAAAATTCCTCAACCGCAAGTACCACTTTACTAGTTGTTTTTTTTACGTTTTTGCGATTTTCTCAAAAATGGCTCTGACGATTTACTTTAAAACTTGATATATCAACTACATATACAAAGAGCTACAACTTCTATTTGAAACATTTCTCCGGGGAACATTCCATTTAAGGGCACTTCTGGGGGAGTGGATGGGGTTGGGTTTTCATCTAAAGTGCTATTTGAGTTTTTTAGACAATTCTGTCATCTAAATAATGTTAATTAGAATTAAATATGTTGTTTGAAATTCGGAGTTTGCAAAAAAATCGGTTAACCGGAATTCGTTTTTTTAACACTACTAAATGATTTTTTTTTCACTTTTCTCGATTTTTCAAAAAGTGTCTTCGACGATTTTCTTGAAACTAAGTATATAAACTAATCATGCATAGATCTACAGCTTTTATTTAAAACATTTCTTTGGGAAAATTCATTTAAGGGCACTTTTAGGAGGAGGGTTACAGCTTCCTCTAATTTGCTTATCATAGTTGATTATACAATTCTATCATCAAAACGAAATCCCGAGTTTTAAGAAAAATTAGTAAACCGGAAGGGCGCTTTTATTGAATAGTTTTTTCAGTTTTCGACGAATTTCGTTAAATTTGGTACACAAACTATAACATTTGTCAATTATAAGAGAACAGAAGTAACAGATAGTTGTTTACTGTTTCACACCAGTTTTTTTTTTTTAATTCTAAAGTAATTTTTATATAACGCATTATGTTTTTTCCTATTTCTTTTATTTGAAACATTATTTAGAAAAAGTTGAACTCAAGGCTGTTTTTCCGTTATAATTTCAACTCGCATAACTTTTACTTTCTAAACATGGACGTTTATTCCCTGAATATTTCATTGCTTAATTGAATTGAATTTTATTTATTTCTAAATACTTGTCTTTTCAATGTCTTTTAGTTTCATTTACTTCAGAAAAATGTGTAACTTTGTTATCTTTTATTAAAAATATATCCGGCTAGGTTTTATTAAAATTTCAAATATTTAATTAATTATTACTTTTTTTAGTGATATTCTCTATTGAAATTCAGTAAAGTCCATTTCAATACCCATGTTCACTTCCCTCTGAGGTAATTCCCTTATGAACCATTGTAATTAATTAAGTTATATCGATGAATGATACAGTTCTTGCTTTAATAATGTTCACTCTGTTAAAATTAATTACATTGTTCTAATTGAATGACATTACATTTGAATTGTGTTGAATCAAGTTGATTAGTTTGAATATTAATTTTATAATTTGCTATAATCAATTAACATTGAATTTCAATTGTGTTTACTATTTGAAATTTTATTAGAAAATATTTTAGTTTTAAAATGGTTTCCAACTCCTCGGCCTTAAAATTATAAATAGGATTTTTTTTTTTTTTTAATTTAAGGTGCGCCAACAACTATGGTTAGACGGCGCCCGCAGCCTTCTCAGTGCTCACGTTACAGACAACACTGTCTCCATCACCAGATAGTTACTTTCTCTTACATCTAGTGAGAGGAAGTATTGTAATCGTGTCAAATTTTCGATATCGAGTTTTCCCACCGAAAATACACGTTTTGTGGTCTCCTGAGCCCAAAAAAATGGTTTTTAGAAAATTGTGTGTCTGTGTGTATGTATGTGAACAGCATAGCTTAAAAACGAAAAATCGCAGAAAGTTCAATCTTAATATTCCGTTTAGGTATCATCATGGGATCCGACCAGTAAGTTATTTGTTAAAATTTCTCAACCGGAAGTACTACTTAACGAAAGGCTTTTTTTTTTTTTCACTTTTTTGCAATTTTCTCTAATACATTAGCTACACACATACAAAGATCTACAACTTCTATTTGAAACATTTCTCTGAGAAAATTCATTTAAGAGCACTTTTGGGGGAAGGCTGGGGTAGGTTTTCCTCTAAAGTGTTATTTCAGTTTATTACACAATTCTATAATCTAAATAATATTAATTAGAAAATTATATTATTTTAATTAATTATATTAATTATTAATATATACTAACTAGAAATTCCGATTTTGGATAGAATCGGATGACCTGAAGTGGGTTTTTACTGAAAAGTATTTTCCATTTTTTTTTTTGTATTTTCTCTAAAACAGCTCCAACGATTTTCTTTAAACTATCTATGTGAACTTCATATACGAGGCATGTCCAGAAAGTAAGTGTACTGAGGCTCTCACTGCCGGAGGGATTTTGTTTTCGACATGTTGGCTACACTGTCGTGTAGCCTGATTCCTCCCCTCCGCAACGAGACCGGTTCGAGGTCAGCACGTTGAGAACTGTCGACGCGACAAACGTTTCGTGAAAAATGTCAATCCAATCTCCCGCCAAGTGTGAAATATTCAAGGTCGGGCAAGAGTTTTTGAGACGCTACAAACTCCATGGAGATGAATTTCTCCGCTCCATCATTACTGGAGATGAAACTTGGGTTGCACACTACACACCTGAAACCAAAAGGCAGTCTCAACAGTGGCGTCACACCTCTTCACCCTCCGCCAAAAAGTTCAAAACCACAATTTCAGCCAAGAAAATCATGGCATCCGTGTTTTGGGACTGTCAAGGCATAATTTTAATTGAATATATGCCTCAAGGGGAGACCATCAACTCTGCAAGATACTGTGAGCCCCTAAAAAAATTGCGGAGGGCGATTCAGAACAAAAGGAGAGGCATGCTGACAAAGGGAGTCTGCCTGCTGCACGACAATGCCAGACCACACACTGCTTGCCTCGTTTAAATGGGATGTCCTGAACCATCCCGCGCATTCCCCTGACCTAGCACCTTCAGATTACTATCTCTTTACCTCCCTGAAGCTGCACATGGGTGGAAAAAGGTTTTCAACCGACGAGGAGGTGAAGAGGGAGGTGGAGAAGTGGACGAAGGGGTTGGCGGGAAACTACTTCGAGGAAGGCATCAAAAAATTAATACCCCGGTTCACCACCTGCATTGAGAGGAATGGTGACTATGTCGGAAAATAGCTTACATATGTACTAATGTAAACCAGGTAATTTTTTTGTTCAAATAAAAATTTTTGTAACCTACAAAAATTCAGTACACTTACTTACTTACTGTACATGCCTCGTATATAGAGCTACAACGTTTATTTGGAACATTGTCTGGGTAAACTCATTTATGGGGGCTTTTCGGGGAGAAGTAAGGTTATGTTAAAAAAAAAAAATCAGTTAACCAGAAATACTTTTTTACTGAATAGTTATTCAGTTTTCGCAGCTTTCTCCAATTCATTAAATTTGGTGTATAAATTATAAAATTTGTCAATTACAGTTTAGTAAACTGCAGGAAGAGAAATATTGTGTGAGTGTTTCACACCAGAACTCTAATATATAACGCTTCTTCTTATTGTAATTTATTTGTTTAATTGCATTTATAATTAGTTAGGTTCCTTTTTTTTATATTGTTCTGAGAAACTAGCTTTTGATTGAATTGGCTTATGCGTAGATTTCCATCTTTATAGTACTCCTTCAATACTTTGTGGACTGCGCGACATACATAACATTATGGACAATGTAATGAAAAGCTAAAAATCCAGATCTAAGAGTTTTTTGTAACTGAATATTATGAATTCCTTCGGGAAAATTTTGTGAAAATTGTGTTTAACATCAATTTTATTTTGTTCCCATTAGTGTAAACGGCCAAATACAAAATGGCGGGCTTCTGTTGCATTCTACCTAATTCCCTTTTGCTTTCTTTTTCTACAATGGAATGAAAATTCTGAATTTTTTCTATATAGCTCACTTTAATTTTACAAATTAATAAATATTATGTTAGAAATAATTTGATTTTTTCTAACTACGAAATGTGTTAATTGTGTGAATTTGTTAATTGTGTACCTATGAAGGGACTTCAATACTTTCCACTTCCCCTTCAGTGATCGAATATCCAGAGAAAAAAGGAAATAACGGCAATCCAGGAATCTAATTTTTCGCAATGGTTTCTTTCGTGTTAATGTTTCCATCCTTTCAGAATTCAAATTCTTGTCGTTTTATCGTTTTTTTTTGTTTTACAGTTTTATATTATTAATTGGCTTTTTCGAAAGTGTTTCTTTTGGCAATGCTGCATTTGAAGTCTGTCTTTCCCCTTCCGAGAATTGGTTTTTTGGCGAATCCCAATTCCCTCGGCTCAATGAGTCGATCTCTCCAATAAGTGCATC
The DNA here is from genome assembly GCA_011037195.1 of Triatoma infestans. Classification (NCBI taxonomy): domain Eukaryota; kingdom Metazoa; phylum Arthropoda; class Insecta; order Hemiptera; family Reduviidae; genus Triatoma; species Triatoma infestans. Next base: position 25,933 of record JAAEAF010000120.1, on the reverse strand, counting down.
AATTACTGGATGATCTAAAGTGCTAAAATTTGGTCGAATATCCTTCACGCTGATAGTTTTTTACATTTTCCCCCCCTAATGCGGCGTTATCTATGGTCGGCTCAACATGACATAAATCTGTCGAAAGTTCGCTACTATCCATTTTTTTTTCATCTGTCTCTTTTGTTTACGAGGAGAAGGCCAACTGTTACAAACAACTTATAGTTGTGTATCCATTCAGTGCAGAGTTTAGCTCAATGCTGATCCCCATTCTGACTAAATAGCCTGTCCACCTCCACTTCGTCACATATACTACCTCTCTTGCCGTTTTCGGGTTTCACCATGTTGAGTAAACATCTATTAGTGATGTTACATTTCTCCTTATTTCTAGTATACTTCTCACCATTCTACATAAAGTAACTTCCAATCTAGTTGTCCAAAGTACCTTTCCGGTCTAGCTTGACGGTTAAAGTCCAGGTCTGATATCCAAAAAGTATGGCCGGTAACACACAACTAAGTATAAACCTTTAGTTCCAGCTCATTAGAGAAGGTGCGTTTGAAAATTTTTCGGAACGCCCAGAACTTCTGGCATTCCAAGTTGATCCTAGAACTAATCTCTGCTGAAAGGATATGATCTGGCCCATCTATTATACTCCCCTACATATTCAACGGATCGAACTCAAGTTTCACAGGTGCTTCTTCAACATTTGTCATGACTTTTACATATGATAATAAGACTTGAAATTGTTAAAGAGAATTTACTGTAACCAAACCAATCTAAATCATTCCATACATTCCCCATTGTATTGTATGAAGTTTGTCAATACAAAATACAATTTTTCGTAAAAAGGAACGTTGCATGAAGAATGTAGAGAAATCTTGATTTACAGGCTACATATTGGCAAGTACAATATATGTGCGAGAATACCGCAAAATTATGCAATTATTTATGCACAGCTGCTGGCCTAATACTAATTAATAATTTAGAAATATATATATATACTAACAATGCCAGAGACGGTAATTTCTCCGCTAGTTGCTAATGGTAGTAAATCAGTGAGTATGACTCCATCTAAAGCTTGCGCCAATGTATGACTTGAACATGGTGCTGGATCTAACCACCAAGATGTGGTGTACGTGCCCATTATTAACCATTGATATTTGCGTCCTGTCATTCCAACCCTGTAAAACAGTAGAAAACATACATTAAAAATAAATAGCTTAAGTTATTATTCTAGTAAGTTATGATGCATTCAAATTAGTGATGTGAATTAATTAATAATAAATTAATAAGTAAATTAGAATATTTTTTAGGTTTCCATAAACCCATTCTTTAATTCAAGCGGCAATAACTAGTATTCATTCATTTCATTTCTAAAAGTATATTAGCTATGTTAAATATTGAAATAATATACAATGACAAGTACAATTTTGTTTGAAAAATCAAATAATTAAGTATTTTTCAGATTATATTTACGAAGAAATTGTAAAAGTGTGTTTGGATTCATTTCGAATTCATTCTATATCTAAGAATTTAAGTTTGGTTTGAGTTTCTTTACATTTCACAGAGTATGTAGATTACAAAAGTGCTTTCCGTAAGTAACCCCACCGCATTTATTAGACAAGAAAGCTCGGAAAGTAGTATTGTACTTCAAAGCGTCTTTTTATATTATATTTTGAATAAATCTGTTACAGTTTCTCCTGATTTTAAAGTTTATCCAATCGTGGATGTAATAGTATCCAAAGAGAGTCGTAGCAGAAAGGTAGAGACAAAATGACAGGACCACTCTCTCGGACTGGGTGGGAGAAACCATATAAATACAGCGGCGGGAGATAGATGGGAGAACAGTTCATGCTACTGAATTCATCACTACGTGTCATTACCCCATTTCCACTCTACCATACTCTATCATTTCAAGTGTAAAGTCCAGGCAGTCAGTGTCTATTTATCATATTATACTGTGTTTACCATATTCTGTTAATACATTTTAACTAGACCATTTCTCTACTTCCTATTATAGTGGGGAATATTTCTTTCAGTTTTTTTTTTTTTTACCGTTTCGATCTGCATAAATAGTACAGGATAGAGCATATGCATTATCATATGAGACATACGATAATGAGTTATTATACATAAAACCACACCTTGCTACCTCAGGAACAGTTCTTGGAAGAGCTCCGCTACTCTAGCTATAATACAATATTTTTAATAATTTATCTATAATATAATATTTATTGTTTTATCTATGATTTTATCCGTGATAGCATGTTTCATTGTTTTGGTTTTGACCGGTTTCGGATTGATCGTCAGAGGAAGGTTTACAATCAATTCGTGTAGAGAGATGACGTCAATTTATTATTATATGTTTATATCACAAACGACACTGGTTGACTGTATGTGGGAGGTTATAAGGTTATAGAAGTTTATGTATTGCGTGTATTACATACTTCTATAACCTTATATCTAGTGTCGTTTGTGATATAAACATATGGTTGAAGTTATTACTTTTGTACATAAATTGATTGTAAACCTTCCTCTGACGATGGATGAAAATCCGAAATCGATCAGAAGCAATACAATGAGGCATGCTAAGAGTGATAAAATCATAGATTTTATCCAGCATTGCGGGCCCAACGTATATTTAACATGTGTTATTTTTCTTTGTTCTGGTATTTTGTCTTTTTAGTTCCTTTGTCCTCACGCGTTGGTCTAGTGGCTAGCGCACTCGCTTTTCGTGCAAGAATTCACGATTTCCGTGAGGGCAAAGTCGGTTTGACCCAGAGCATTGTGATAAAAAGTGGGAAGCTTACAGTTACTAGCGCCCTAGTTAGCGAAGGCCGGAACTAAACGGCGTGGGAAATGCTGCGTGCTTACCACACGCTTCCCTATTCAAATCGCCGTCTGGCAAGCCTTGGCCCTTCATGGGCTGTTGCGCCATAGAAAACAAAAAATGAAAAAGTTCTCTTGTACAACTACTTCAATTTCTATATCTTATTTAATTGCTTCTTTTCTATTCTTTGCAGAATTATATCTCTTAAAATCAATTTGCAGAATTGATGGAATTCCAAATTTGAAGAAAATCAGTTAACCGAAAGTGCGTCTTTACAGTAAAAAAAAAACGAAAAAGGAAAATTGATTTCAAAGGGTTTTTGGTACCCTCTCAGTTTCGTTTAAATATAAACTAACACTAATTACATGGACTTGAGACTGAGAGCGCTCACAACGTTCACTCAGGTATAAATTTAAGCACACACAGACACAACCCTCACCATCATTTTTTATATGGCCAGCCGATTTATACGTTCATAAACATTGTAATTTCAAAAAAGAATATTTTTTGTTAATAAAATTAAATTCACAGGGAAGAAGTTAAATATTTTCTTTTTTAATCTTCAAAATAATCATGATATTCAGCATAAGATATAAAATTTCCTTGAGAGTAGAAACATAAACGACGGCTTTAAAGAAGATATTTTAATCGAAAGAAAAACCTCATAATTTTATGACACTTTTCCAGGCACGTTTATAGTTTTTATACTACCTGTTCAAGTTGGTAAAGTTAAAATAAAGTAAAGAAGTTAACAGAGATAAAATGAAAGTGTTGGTATGTATTACATTTGAAAAGGAATAACAATAACACGTATTATTATTGTTACGATAACAAAATAAAATGAGTGGCCATGTTGTTTGAACGTGAAGTAGTAATAGTAGTGTTGGCGAGTTGTAAGTAAGCACTATGAAGGAATGGTAGTGTAGTTGTAAGTGGTACCAGGGCTCCTTTTTGTTCTCTAAATGGGGTATAAGAGGTCACAAGCAGTAATTTTAGTGAATGACCTCTCCTACTGGCTGGTGAAAACACTAACTGGTGGACTATGTACACATACGGCTCTTCGCATTAAAGAGAAAGCGTTTTTAGTAGAATAGACATAACTTTATATGACAGTGTTAAATGTATAAACTTTACAATAAAATCTACTGTACAAAATGCTAGTTGATTTTTACTTCCTCTTACTGCTACTGTCAGAGGAAGTATTGTAATCATGTCAAATTTTCAATGTCGAGTTTTTAACGGAAATACACGTCATGAGGTTTCATTCAGCTCTGGGGAACCAACCACAACAATAATTTTTAAGAAATTTTTCTCCTATCCCATTTATCTGAATTTCACTTTCAATTAATCCCAGTAAGACCCAGGTGATTTTTATTTACTAATAAGAGGAAGATCGTAGGATTAAAACCTCCTAGGTTATTAGGAACTTCTGTTCAGATTTGTAAATCGGTGAAGTTTCTTGGGGTGGTCTTGACAGTAAATTAAATTGGTCGGAACATGTTAAGGCACAGCATCAAAAGGCAATTATTTCCTTTTGGCAATGTCGAAGAATCGTAGGTAAAAATTGGGGGATTACTCCCAAGATGATGTTTTGGATTTATGGTATGGTTATTAAACCTAGGTTGTTGTATGCGGCTGTGGTGTGGTGGCGTCGCATTGAGATAAGATCCGCTAGACTGCTGCTTGAGGATATTCAACGCTTGGCTTGTCTGGCGGTGACCGGTGCGATGCGGACCACGCCTACAGCTGCAATGGAGACTTTATTAGGAATTCCACCGCTCTTTGTAGAGGTGAAAACTATGGCAATGAAAGCCTGTTATAGAATTAAACAGGCAGGTTTTTGGCAGGGAAAGCGATATGGTCACTCTACCATTCATCGCGAGATGCTTTTGAAGGTTCCTGTTACAGGTTTTCCCTCTGATAGAATGTTGAAGACTTTTGTTTTCGAGCATTCTTACAGTGTCAGGTTACCCTCTAGGGAAGATTGGTCAAGATTGGGTCCGTCTGGCATGATACCTGATAATTACTTCCGGTGTTACACGGACGGTTCCAGAATGGATGGTAGGTCTGGAGCTGCGGTCTATTTTGAGACCGGAGATCATTTGACAGTATCTCTTGGTGAATGGACCACGGTCTTCCAGACTGAGGTTTATGCTATTCTGTGTTGTGTTTTGGATGAGAGGGACATAACACTAACTTAAAATGGTGTTTGAATCTGCTCGGACAGCCAGGTTGCGTTGAAGGCGCTGAGTTCATGTGTCTTCACTTCCAGGTTGGTGTTAGAATGTTCAAAAAGACTGGAAGAGCTTTTTTCTCTGAAGGATGTGCTTCTAGGATGGGTGCCAGGTCACATGGGAATTTTTGGGAATAAGGAGGTGAATAGGTTTGTCAAATTAGGCGCTTCTCTCCCTTTCATTGGTCCCGAGCCTGCTGTTGGCGTGCCTTCTGACACATGTCTGTCAGGCTTTCAGACATGTACAGCTTCACAGCATTCATCCTTATGGATGAGCTCAGTTGGTTGTCGGCAGTCCAAAATGCTCATCGGGGGTCCGGGCATGGCTATTAGTGAGACGTTGCTGTGTTTTTCCACGGAGCGCTCTCAGGCATCTGGTTGGATCTCTTACTGGACATTGTGGTCTAAGGAGACATCTCTACATAATGGGGCTTATGCCGGATCCATTTTGTAGAGTCTGTGAGACAGAGGAGGAAATACCCATCCATCTTATGACTGATTGCTTGGGTTGTGAGGAAATTAGGTTCAGGACCTTTGGTCGGAATAGGATGTCTGTGGAAGAGCTTAGGCTATTTCCGCTTCAAGGTTATTGTCCGATTTATTCGGACTGCGGTGAATCTTAGATGGATTAGATCCAGGGTCTGGATTTTTGTTATAGACCCGGTTTGTTGTTGTTTTTCTTGGGGTAGCTATATGGGGGCCCAGTGAGGCTTTGGATAGCGTAGGGTTCCCCTCCCCACAGACAAATAATAATAATAATAATATCTGAATTTCACAGGGAAATTTTAAAAATCCTTGATTTTTTTTCGAAAATTTTCTAAATTACACTAATAGTGTAAGAAATAACATTTTTTTAAAAATACGTGTAAACGATGGTTGTAAAGTGGGACCTACAATTAGTGCGCCTCTGAAGGCCAGAACTAATCAGTGGCTGCTAACCCAATAAAAATATTGTTTCCGAATTGTTGCGCTAAAAATTTTTTTTTAATATATAAGATTACCGAATACTTAATTTCAGAAAACTATCTACCTATTTCAGTTTAAAAATGCGATGTAATTTATAGCCATTTCTATTTATGAAGTTTATAAGTGGTAAGTAGCTAAATAAACACGTAAAGAGATTATCTGCAACATTTAGTGGTATCTTAGGCTATATATAAGGCCGGTTTTAATAAATAGAATAAAATCATTTCAATCTTTTATATTTCACTCTATAGAAAACTTAATATAATTTTGGAGAGTATATTTATTCATTTCGTATATGTAAATAGAATGGAAAGGAGTAGCATTACGAAGATTATTACATTGCTGCTCGGTGAATGGGGAAATATCAATACCAAGAGGTCGAGAATAAAGTAAGATTCTATGACGAATAAAGTAAGATTTGATTAAGGGGAAAACCCGCGCTCTTCTTTTTACTTCCTCTTAGTCCTTATAAGAGGAAGTATTGCTATCGTGTCAAAATTTCGACATCCATCGGAAATATATGTTTTGAGGTCTCCGAGTCCAAAAAATTGGTTGTTAGAAATTGGTTTGTGTGTGTGGGGCCAGCATAACTCAAAAAAACGGTAAATCGCAGTACGTTCGACTTCCTTCTTCTCAACCACTTTCTTCAAACTGAGAATTTTGGCGCTTATATTATTCTAATTAATATTATTTATTTGACGGAATTGCGTAGCACATTGTTGAACTGAAATGGCGCATTAGAGGAAAACATAACCCCACCCCCTCCACCAAAAATCTGTTTAAATGAATTTTCCCGGAGAAATTTTACAAATAAAATTTTTAGTTTTTTATATGTGTAGTTAATGTTTTATGCTTAAAGAAAATCATTGGAGCCGTTTTTAAGAAAATCACAAAAAAAAAAAAAATCATTAAAGTGGTACTTCCGGTTAATGGATTTTGTCCGAAATCTTCATGTCTGATGCGGTGATACTCCTAAACGGAACACCATGTTTGAGCTTCCTGCAACTTTTCGTTTTTGAGATGTTTTTCACATACATTTGCACACATAAACTCACACACATACACTATTTTCTAAAATCTACGTTTTTGGACTCAGAGGACCTCAACTTCCGATAAAAACTCAATTTCGAAAATCTAGCACGATCGCAATACTTATTCTTACAATTATTAGTAAGAGAAAGTTAAATTGCTAATAAAAATAAAATATCTAAATATCTTTGCTTATACAAGAACTATTGAAATGAATGATCATTATTCAAAAATATATGCAAGAAGCTCGAACAAAATATGATGTGAGTTTCCAAAAAAAAAAATAAGCTTTAGCATCAAATAGAATAATATTTATATTATAGGTTCAAGACAAGCTATAAGATGCGGTTCACTTTGAGAGGTGGAGCTAAAATAGTCTTAGTTATGAAATAAATTTAGGGCACACCGATTGTGAGTCAAATTGAACTTGTGATTTGGAGCTGATCCTCTTCTGGGACGCGTTTGAGTAATAAAACATCCCGATGTCGTTCAAATTCGTAGGTACAAGGTATCACTTTTCTGTGTGATACAGTTTTCCTCCACATACTTCCATAAGTATATATAGTATTCTCTTATACATAGCATGTGTGCTTCAATCCAGACAAATTTCAAATCTGACACGTCCTTCATCATGTTCCTCTGCAGTTCGTAAAATAATGGTTATGTATAATTGCAAATGGTTTTAAACTTGTTATTGCACAATTTTGAGAGTCGCTCTCTAGTAGGATTATAGCCTTTTATTTTTAAGAAACAGGGAATTCTAAAATGGACACGAGTTGACGATCAAATATATGAAAGAAAACTTTTTTTGTTAATACAATAATATGCGGGGAGTACCAAAACTTAATTTTTAGTTTTGAAAACAACTTAAAAATAACTCAATTAAAATATCAACTGTACTTAATTAAACACAATTTTTATTTATTTTAATAAGGAGGTTTAGAATAATAATAATATTGAACCAACTTTTGCACCTAAGGTCTTTAACTTAGAGGGAGTTTAAAACAGAAAAAGAAATCAGCAAAAAATTACAGGCGAATTGAATAAGTTTTGCAAGTATATAGTAGAGAAACGTTGGAATTGTTAACTATCTACATTGAAATATACCCATTAGTCGGCAAGCGGTCCAGTACAAAGTTGCCTTTATAACTTTAAAGTGCCAAGTTTCTTGAATACAATCGCCATCAATGGCGACCTACTTTTTTTTTTAAATTTTTTGTTTTAAATTATAAAGTTTGCTTTTGTAATTACATCCTCCTTCTTAGCCACCAAATTTACATATTACACTTCCTAGTTTCCTTCATCTGTATTTATATCTCACTTAGTTGTTACAAATGTTTTTGTGCATTAAAATAGTTTCTTTTTATAAAAAAAAACGTTTATTAGAATCTTATTCTTCAAAATATAAACCTTCATTTTCTATCTCTTTCAACCCACCACTCTACAAGTATTTCAATTTGATGACGGTACCACATTTTTAATTTTGAAGCGAAAAACTTTGGCTTCTTTGATAATTTTCAAGTGCCGACCTTTTTGCTGAAATAGGCCATAGAGGAAAAAGATGGTAAGCAAATTGTGCAATATCACGGCTATCGGCAGGATGAGGCACTCCATCTAATTCTGTTTATTTTACCTGATTCAAACGCGGACGATGGGAAGGAGCAATATCATTTTGCAGAGTAGCATTAGCTTTTCCAAATTGTTTTATTTTAGTTAATAAAAAAGGGTAACTTGCTTTTGTGGTAGATATTTTTGATCTGGACATTGGAAGGAGAAGTTAAAGAAAGTAGGGTCCAGTCGCCTAAAAAAAGGGTGCCTGACTGCCAGTACAATCTCATTCAAACGTAATTCGAAAAGCATTGGACACACAACGACCACCATTCTCACACCTTCATTCTGCCAGTCAGTCTGTCACTCTTTTCTCACGCTACCATACTCTCACTCTAAATTATACAGTGTAAAGTCCTGCTTGAATTCACATGCAATATTAAACACACTAGCGTCGCATTATCATATTTTTGTTGGTAGCACTCTATCAGTATTTTAGGATGAAATCTTCGCCATATAATTTGTGCCTAATATGTTATGAATAAGTGCGCAATGGATAGAAGAATTGTAAACTTTTCTGATTTTTGTAAGACGTGTCACAAAATCTTTAGCAGTAAACTGTTCAAAGTCATACCGAAAGGAGTTGGGATCTTTGGCGAACCATAATAGACTATTGCGAGGCTGTTGACAGAATTCAACGAAATGAAGAGGCCTAGATGAAGGCAAAGGAGAGTCTTTGTGGACACCCATTCAGGTTATGTCAGAGAAAGTAAAAATCAGCTACCACGCACCATTTTCGAAATATTTAGGAAAATATAGCAAACGTAACAGATCTGTCTCTTAGTTTTTTGTTAATAAGTATACTGTAACGTTTTTCACTCTAGACTAGCTACTGCAACTAGGTTTAAGTGGGTTCGTATAGATAAAATACTCAAAACTTCAATAAAGAAAATACCAATTTATTGTTATACACAATAAATTACAAAATACAACACTTAATAATAATTACTTCACAGTTTAAACCACAAAAGATCACTTTGTTCAATTTTTATACACTACCCTTTTTATACACTTTTTATACCACAAACGTACACTTCGTTTGTAACTAGAAAACTCTGCAAAACTCTCTGCGGTCCCACTATATTTATACCGGTGGAGAATCTTCTAGAACCTTCTCAATCCTCCCAGAAAAAACTAGAGCGCGTCGCCAGCGCTTCCTAGCGGCCACTAATAGAACTTGAGGTTCCTACTTCCTCTCCTAGATGGCACCACTGGCTGCGTTACAATACGAATGATCAAGTTCGAGTTTTATTATTTCATTTTATGCTGTTAAGCACACACATTTTATGCTGTTAAGCATACACGCACAAAGACACACATGCCCTCATACACACCCATACATATATAATGTAATTCAGAAAACCCCTCATCCCTTCTACCATTCGCAAGAAAATTCAGTGTCAAGTGGTGCAAACCGCTTTAAAATCCGTCCAGCCGCATTTATAATATTAACGCGTTTCACAAAATCGTGACACAAAATAGCTTACCTTTTACTTTCTCTTACTCTAGTAGAGAAGTACTGCAATCGAGGCCAGATATTCGGAATTGAGTTTTCACCGGAAATATATATTTTAGGTCCCCTGAATACGAAGAAATGTTTTTAGCGAATGTATATATGTGTGAGTGTGTGTGTGTGGACGGAATAGCTCAGAAACGAAAAACCGCAGAAAGTAGAAACTTGATATTCCGTTTAGGTATCACCATGGAATCTGTCAAATTATCTGTCAATCGGAAGTACCACTTTAATGAATGGTTTTATCACCTTTTTGCGATTTTCTCGAAAACGGCTTCAACGATTTTCTTTAAACTTCATATACTATCTACACACATAAATACCTATCACTTTTATTTCAAACATTTTCCCAGGAAAATTGATTTTTTGGGGGTGGTGGGGGAACAGTAGCGTTATGCTTTCCTCTAAAGTGCCAATGCAGTATAATATATAGTTTTACCTAATACACATTACATAATATTAATACACATTAGAAGCATTGATAGAATTCCAAATTTAAGAAAATCGGTAAACCTAAAAGAAGTGATTTTTGAGTTTTTGGAATTTTCATTTTACTTGGAATGCATGCTGCATCCATAGAACATATCTTTTATTTGAAACATTTATCTGAAAAATTAAATTTTAGTCTGAAAGTATAGTTGAAAATTAAATTTGCACAAGGTTTTCTAGTTTCCACATAAAGCGCTCCACATAAGGCGCTCAGGTATACAATTTATATCCCCACAACCATTTTTATGGGCACACCAAATAAACATGGTGACATGCAATTTTAAGGGATATTTCTTGATGGCTTTGCCCCTTGGCGCCTTCGGCACTTCAAGCCTAGAGGGCTCCGCCTCCTTTGGACGCCCTACCTCCCGCCTAATCCCTCGGGAAGTAGATTTTACCCTTCTGACGCCCATTCTCTCACCTCTCTTAATATTCACAAGAAAATTCTGGGTCAAATGGTGCGCAAACCGCTTGAATACACGTCCAGCCGAATTTACAATATTAACGTAGTTCACAAAAATGACACAAAAAAACATAACCGTTAACGCAACAAAAAATAGCTTACTTATATACAGTGAAAAACGTTAAACACGAAAACGCTTAACGTGAAAAATCGGATAAACACGAAACAACACTGCGGTCCCGACAAAATCCTTTCATACATTTTTTTCTTTTAATACGAAACAAATATCGCTTAATACTAAAAGTTTTCGCTTCTCGGACGAACAGAATATTTTTGTTTTCTGCAGCGCATCGTCACCCAGATTTTTTGGCTTATTTTTTTTTTTGTTAGACCAAGCAAAATAAACAAAGGCTGTCACTGTTGTTACGTTACCGCTTGTCTTTGGGTAAGAAGAGGCACTGCCATTTTGGCATTCTGTGATTTGGCATACATCTTTTAACACGAAAAAATATTTCAGTACTCTCAGTTTCGTGTTTAACGTTTGCCACTGTATATGTATTTATATATTTGCAGGGCGCAAAGCCCGAAAATGGCCATTGGTCGAATTTTTTGTTCAAACCTAGGATTGGCCGTTTTAAAACGACCAATTTGAGTTCAATTTCGAACTTTGGCCATCTATAAACAGCCAATGCTAGGATTGTGCAATTAGTAAACGACCAAAGTTCAATAGTATCTTAAGCGTCGAAAATCCAGCGATGTAAGTGGTTCTCTCTCTCTCTTTTTACATTGGGAAGCTTTTATTTATAATAGTAATTCATTGAACTTATCAGGAGTAAACAAGAATATATTATTATTCGAGTCACCTTTCTGCATGTAAGCATTTAATACCAATTGAAATCGGCTTCATTAACAACTGACAAAAGAGAGGATTCGTGAACACTGATCCAGCACAACGTTCAGACTGAGTATCCTAATTCTCATTACGCATGTGTTATAAATTGTACAGTCTTGTCCAAAAACTAGCTGAAATGAACTTCGGTCGTTTACTAATTCCACAATCCTAGGTTTGAAATTCGAAATTGAACTCTAATTCGGGCTTTGGTCGTTTTAAAACGGCCAATCCTAGATTTGAGCAAAAAATTCGACCAATGGCCGTTTTCGGGCTTTGCGCCCAACATATATATAAAGTAAAAATAAATTAATTTCTATTACATACTCGCTAAGGCCAGCTCTTTTGCTATAGAAATGTATTTTCCATAAAGCAAATAAATAACAGTATTTGTGTTATTAAGGCTAACTGGACGGACCAATAGTCAAGGAGCAATAGCAAAGGTTCCTTTAAACATTATGTTTACAAATCTCTTAAAGTCTTTCATATTTGGAGAAAGATTATTTTATTAAAATACCAGGTGCTTAATGAAAGGAGTAATTTGTTAAAATACTGTGATAAAAGGAATGTTTCAAATTAAAAAATTTACAGTGTTCAATTCTCTGTAAATGCAAATTTTTCCAAATTTTAATAATAGCCTAGAAAAAAAGGAGAACAAAACCAAATTGATAAAAAAAGTAATAATAAAAAAGAAAAGTTAAATGCAGGAACAATAGGAATGCAGTGGTGATGGTTGGAGGTTTGACAGTCTCTAGTTTTAGATTGGGATGTCTTGTTCTTTTCTTTTCTCTTCTTTTTTTTTCCTCCCTTTATTTGATGAATAAGTTGGGCAGCAAGAGGTTTCTTTCTTCTTGTTCATCTCAAGTACCACTTCGCAATCAAATGTCAAAAATACAAACTTTGTACCAGTAGTTATAACTTTGCCATTAAAAAGCTTGGGAACGTTTTCCCAATTATTTATTTTTCGCTTAACAGAGGCTAATTGACATCAAATTCATCTCTTTAGCATTGAACTATTCAAACAATGTGAAACAGAAACAAATTATAATCAACAGTAATAAACTCTTTATTAAATTAAATTCGCAACTATATTATACATAAAATTATTTTAAATTCTATGTTTGATAGAGAGATTGTGTTCTACGTTTGACAGAGTATGGCACGAGGGCCTGCTGTGTAAGCTGAGGGATATACTTCCTCATGCTTACTACCTTATCCTAAAATCATACCTGCAAGGCAGATATTTCAGGGTAAGCTGTGGAACAGCCGAATCCTCTATTCAGTTGAGTAGAGCTGGTGTTCTCCAAGGCAGTATCCTCGGACCTCTCCTGTACACCTTGTACACAGCAGATATTCCACAGCATCCAAATACCATCATATCTACCTTTGCGGACGATACCGCAGTACTGTCCCCTCATATCGATCCTGTTATTGCTGTTAGGGCTTTCCAGACGCACCTAGACCAGCTCCAGACCTGGTTAGTTAAATGGCGAATCAAAATTAATCCAACCAAATCAAAGTACATAGTATTTATGCTTCGACGAAAAATCCTACCACCTGTATTCATTACTCAAATCCCTATTCTCTCAGCTAACATTGTACATTACCTTGAACTATACTTGGACAGACGATTAACATGGAATCCACATACCAGACTGAAAAGACAAGAAGCTAACCGACGCTATAAACTCCTCGCAAGGCTCACTGACAGACGATCAAAACTAAACTTAAATAACAAAAGACATTAAATATCTGCTGTTACTAAGACCAATTTGGTCATACGGTACTGAAGTATGGGGATCGACTAAATGTTCCAATTCCCAACGCATCCAATCCTTGCAGTCAATAATTCTTTGCAAAATTCTTAATGCTCCATTTTTTATATCTAACCTCACTATCCACAATGATCTAAACATTCCTTTTATCAACAACTTAGCGAAATCTCGTTTCCTCAAATTTCATTCCTCTACAGCAGCTCATTCCAATTCTCTTATAGAACAGCTCTCTTGTCCTACAGTACCAGGCAATATCGTAAGAAGATTGAAGAGGAGATGGCCCCGCGATCTACTATTGTCATGACACAGTGAAATAAGTCCCATGATAACGGAGTGTCACCACTGGGTGGCTTCTCTAATCTAAATCCTATTACTGTATTAACTATCATCACATTTACTTGTTATAACTATTGTTATAGTTGTAAATATCAAAAAAAAAAAAAAAATTCTATATTAATCACATAATAATTATCCCATTATTGTTCATAATCATAATACGTATTTATGCGCAACTATTTTGGCTGTCCTTACTTTGCCCATAGATAACCTAGATGCGTCTTTAACACCAGATTGAAATTGTTCTAGTGCAAATCTCTGGATGAGGTATCTGTTGAGCTTGAAATATATTCAATAATATAATCATAATTCTCAGAATAAGACTACTTGCTGCCGTTTTTTATACTCCGCTGTTTTCTCCTAGTTTTTTTTAAATTAGTAGTTTATGGTTCGTCTTTCTAGACACTGAAAAACCTTGTCCTACTACTGATAAAAAAAATTTTTTTTTCCTAGCTACAGTAAGCCTGCAGCCAGGGAGTTTATTTTCAGCATGCTCCATACAATGACTTTTTGTTCTCTCTCTTTTCTAGTAATCCAAGAAAGAGAATCGTGTATTTGGTATGTTCCACAAAAATATTACATACACTTCATCAACATGATATATAAGTACAAAATAGAACATTACATGGATTTCACAGATTTGTTACAAAATTAAAATAAAAATACAAATTGAGTAATTTAGTAATTAAACGAATAGAGATGTATATATATATATAAAATTAATGGAAGAATGAAATTAAAAAAATTAAAATGAGGAAAATATTATAAAGTAGGTGCAAAATGTGGGATCTATATCTATCTATAGATTGCGCGCGCGCACACTAGCAAATTACATACAAACATTCTATTTTACACATATATACGAAGTACATATATATATATATATATATATATTTATATACACACCATGTATACTTATATGAATGAAACACACACCCAAACCATTTATACCAATAAATATACTTAATTAATAAAATAGGGTCTCACATTCATAATTTTCAAATAAAACAAAACAACTTTACTCAAAGCTAAAGAGATGCAAGACTATTATTAACTTTCATTATGAAACTCAAATCGAGAAAATTCCTTTACAATCTAAATAAAATTTAAATTCTTAACACTAGATATCGCAAGCTGTATACAAAATTGATATTATCTTTGAAATGTTTTAATCATTGATCAAAAGTACAAAACCAGGAAGAAGCTTGCTTTTGCGCTTAGAAAACAACACCATACGGTCGGTCGTCTACTGGAAGCGACAACGAGCGACTAAGCGATCAGGCGACTATAGCCGACTTTGAATTAAGCGACTATACGCAGATGGGGTTGTCCATTTAAGAGACTTCGCGCAATTGTTGCTCTCTTCGCATTTGTGGTTCGTAGCTCAGTGTTCTGTGAATGCTTTTGATTCTGTGAGTTCTCCGGTGCTATTTTGAAATGGATACTAAGAACTACTGTACTTTTTGGAGAACCCCTACCACATTAAGACGTGGAATACGATCCTGTAAAAAGAGAAATCGATATTGGTAAACCTAATACTAGTCAAAGAGGAAGTCAATGGGAGAATTCTATCATCTACACAATGATTTGCAGAAAGACCCACAAAAGTTCTTGGATTATTAGAGGAAGGGTCCAGAAATATTTTACTACATTCTAAACGTTATCGAGCCATCAATCACCAAAATGTCGAATTTCGGGGAGACAATAATACCAGGGGAACGTTTAACACCAAAAACTGATTCTGTACTGGCGATTACAAGCAGCAAATCCCATACCAAGGGGGAACTGTCGCTTTTCGCCTGTTGTCGTGCAAAGTAAGCTGTTCAAAGTCATTTGCAAAGGACGCAGTTCCGTTGTAACATATGCACTGGCATTATACGCACGTCGTCTTTAATCGCTTATTGCTCGTCGCCTCCAGTGGACGACCTGCCTAATGCCTTATAATCATAAAGGTCTCATGCGCTATTAACTATTCTTTTTTAAAAGTAATTTTGTAGAAGAAAGTCAATAGTTTACAAACCATTTTGTTGAGAAAATGTAAAAAAAACAAAAAAAAAAAAACAAAAAACAAAACCAATTGTTACATTTCAATAAGATGAAATGAATATAAACAATCTCAGCCCCTTTTTATTTCCCTATAATTTTATCATCTTTTTGTGCGATTTTAGGTTAATTTTGCTTCAATATTTCTATTTCATGCGATTGGAGAAATTACGAAATCTATCTCGTAATTTTTCAACAAAAGTTAGATAGTTCTTTGTGCTATTTTTTATATGCAGCATTCTGTGGAATTTATTTCTATCTACCACATAAAAAAAAGGAGACTTTACTGTATGTTTTCATGATTGAAATAAAGCGACTTAATTGATACTGTAAAAGAGAATTGTTATATCATTTATAAACAGTTATCGCTAGTAATATAAACTAGCAACAAAAAAAAAAATAAGGTCACTTTTACATTCTAAAAAAATAAAAAATTGTAGGCAACAAGAGAGTTAAAGATATCTAGTTAAAGCAATCTTAGGTAGTAATTCCATGCTTTTGTAAAATTTACTCAAATCAGATAACGGCAGAATAATATGTTTACTCTTATTTTTAGAATTGAATTGAAACTTGTTTTATCTTTGTGTTTGTTCAGCCTGTTTTATTTGTGGGATTCTTTTTTATTTTTTATTTTTAACAGTTTTTATTTTTTATTTTATTATTCTGCAAATCACTTTGTTATGATTCTAAGATCCTTGTTTATCTTTAGCTTGAGTAAATGATACATTGATATATCTACGTTCTTGTATGCCCTTAATGGAATATTGAGCCCTAAAAAGTGGATAAGTAGATGTGGTAACATAAGAACCATAAATACAAAATATCTCTGTAAACTGCAATTTTAAAACAACACATTCACATTAATATTTGTTGTTTGTAAAATACAACATTTTTTTCTTTTATTAACTTTTATATTGGGTAAAGCTAGGAGAAATGACAGGGGTAGGAGAGAAGACGCAGGCTTTGCTTCTCTTGTTTGCCATCAGAAGCGACCGTATTGCAAAATTCTTCAGTTATTTTGTGTGTTCTTCTGTGTTCTACGAACATTTATACGCACAGGCTATTATATCTGGTGAATACCTGAATTTTCATAACGTTTAGTAAATTTTTACTTTCTCTTACTCCTAGCTAAGAGGATGTATTGTAATCGTGTCAAATTTCGATCCAGTTTTCACCGGAAATATCCGTTTTGAGGTCCCCTGAGTCCAAAAAAGTGGTTTTTTAGCAAATGGTCTGTGTGTGTGTGTGTGTGTGTGTGTGGGTGTGTATGTGTGTATGTGACCCTTTTTTCAAAGACTTCATGCAATATGCTGTCTCTCATTCGTACCATCTTAACTATCACCAACTATCTTACTCGTAGGCTCCATTTCTATTGTTATCCTATTTCTACACCTTTTTTTGGACGTAATCACTCCCTACCAGTGACTGCTTTAAAACAAAAAATCGAGCTCTTCTATCTTGAGTTCTTGTGCGCTATTCTGAGGCCATTCTCGACTTCTATAAGCTTCTGATACTTAATCACTGTTTTCTTAAATACTTAATACTTTTGAATTGAGTGTGATTGAAATATTGTTATGACTAATAATGTTATTAGGTAATAATACCTAATTCTTTTTTAAATTTGACTTCACATATGCATTCCTCAAATATTTCTTTCTTATTGTGATTTATAAATCGCTTACTAAAAGTTATATACAAACATTTTGTATTTTGATGAGATGTTTATACGGCAATGGCCAGAGGAGTTTTAAAGAAAAAATAATTCTTTGTTCCTCTACGTTTCAGGTACCAAAATCTCGTTAGTATTCCATTCTTGTAAAGTACAGATGGTGGCCATTACTGTTTATCAAAGCTAGTTTAATTGATGCGTTTTTAGACTGTTTAAAATTAGCAATATGTTACTTCTAAATATTAATAAGTGCTTTTTTATCATCTAAAGCCGGCTACACACGTAACTGCATACTTGAACGGTATACGTACGCAGGTCTTTTACGCAAGTATACATGTGATCCACACGGCTCATGTATACTTGAAGAGTGTTAATGGATGCTTGAAAGATGGCGACGATGGCCGAAGACGATGATCTCGCTTTAGCTGCTCTTGTTTTAATTTACAAAAGAAAAAGTCAACGAAAAGATCGTTCTTTGTGGTGTAAAGGATGGCTGAAGAAACGAAAAATAGTCTTAATAAAACTGTTACTAATACTTACATCTAGTTCACTTAAATTTGAAGATGGCCTTCTCGGATGGTCTTCTAAAAAATTGAACATATTATAGTACCACAGTGAGGGTACGTAAACATCGTCGGTACCAACCCCAGAACGCTGCGATTCTTCCAGTTTCTTCCTCTCCTTCCTGATATTGGTACGCAAACTATTAATCTTTTTGACCACTTTATCTCGATTAGCATTTGGCTCTATTTCTGAAAGTTTTGTGATTAATCTAGCATATGCAACATCTTTTTTCCCCTTGTCGTGGTAGTCTTTACATTTTACATTCCACAGACACGGTTCGCTTTCATAGATATGAATAAATTCTTCTATAATTTCTCTGTGCCCCTTCCTAAAATTAACCGACATAATGATTTATATATTTTAATAATATAGCCTTTATACACTTTTACTAGAAAAGTAAAACAAACGCTTTGGAGGGCACAATACTGACAGAGGTTGCACAACAAGTCTGCTATACACGTTCAGTTAAACATGAAGAAGATGGCGCGCACAAGTATGCAGTATAAAAGTTTAAACATTTTCTGACTTGTGCAAGTTTTCCATACAAACGATCAAGTATGCATGTACAAGCGGACTGCGCATGTATACCGTTCAAGTATGCAGTTACGTGTGTAGCTGGCTTAAGGTGGCATCTACAGCTGTTTGAATAGGCACTGACCTGCCGTAGGTACGCTGAAATAGGTTCTTAATTTGTCAGCATCTTTTGTTACCTAGAAGGTTTTTCGGTAGCATTATCCGGCTGGATCCAGTATAATTACTCAAATCTATTTCTTGTGGCTATCTCTGATAAGGTGCAACCTAGGACACGAAAGCCATAGATAGCTAGTTTAGATTTTTCCTTTTTTATTTTAGATATACTGCATCCATAGGTCTGCTTGGCAATTTTCCTTTTTATTAGTGTCGCATTGGTCGTTACTAAAGGGACCAGAGTTTTTACAGCACCTAGTCTGGTTTTTACATTGAGAAATAAAATGGTCATATCGGAGGCAATTTAAACATAGTCTTCTATAATGCACAGGTCGGGAATAAACCCCCCTCACCTTAGCGCATTCTAGTTTTTTTTTATTGTAACCTATATCCATCACGTAACCTATATCTTTATTTCCGTTTTTTAAAATTATTTTGCCTTTCAATATCATAAAAGCATATTGTTATATATTTGTTAATCGTGGGCATCGCCCCCGTATCCCCTTTTGCCGCCCAACGACCTACCAATTTACCGGGGGGGGGGGGGGGCACTCCTCCGGCTTTCCCCAGTGCCAACACTGAAGTGCGTTTGAGAAATAAACACAACTTTCTCTTCCTGCCGTTCACAAAATTGTAATTGACAAATTTTATAGTTAGTATACCAAATTTAATGAAATTCGTATGTGTCTTCATAGACCAAATCGCGAAAACTAAAAAACTGTTCAATATGTACGCAGTTACGGTTTATTAATTTTCTTGAAACTGTGAATTTTTACAATCTTTTTATTTCTAATATAATCAACTAAGATATCAGTTTAGAGGAAACATACCCCACCTGTCCACCAAAGACCGAAGGCGGAAGTGGTATACTAATACATAAAAAACATCTATATAACACAGTTAATTTCAACACCCAAGTAAATACTCAAAAAATTCAAATCTGTGGGGTTTCATTAAAAATCAATTGTAGGGAAGTGAGTGTAATCTCGGTATACTGCAGTCTAAGATTTGTTAGACAGATAATTTATGGCGAGCGTTATTAAATCACATCACCACCCCTGTGATTTTGTGTGGCGACTTCAACGCCCATCACAGAAGTTTTGGTTGTGTGTATGAGGATGCGGGGGGCAGGAGTGTGATTGGCGCAATAAATAATTATAATTTGTGTTTACTTAATGATGGTTCTCCCACTATGGTTTCAATGCCAACACAAACTGGTAATGCAATAGATTTAACTATCTGTTCGACGGCTCTCATGCCTTACTGCGAATGGAAAACTATTCAAGAACCTTTAGGGTCGAATCATCTGGGTATCTTTCTTCAAATATCGTATATTGGCACTAATGTAAGTACGACTAACTTCACTGAGTACAGATACAATAACATCAATATCACTTCAATCAAATAGCAATGATAATAATACTCTCTCCTACAGCAACATCAATACAAGCAGTAATAATTGCAACAGTGGTAGTCACGGCAATATGGGTTTAGGATGGAATATAAAAACAGTTGATTGGAAAAAATATGCTACTGAAATCGACAATTGATTATTAAGTATCGATTGGGATGCTCTGCACCCAATTGAGGCATACAAACAATTTATAGAAGTAATAAACTTGGTCGCTACGGCAACGATCCCAAAACGTAAACCCTACCTTGGTAAAAATAAAACCCTTTTAAAGCGTTGGTGGGATGATGAGTGTGAGAATATTAAATCTTTCCAGCTAGACTGGAGAATATTAAATCTTTAAAGAAATATAATCAATCTTCTACCTTGGACAATTTTATAGTACTGCAGCGTTCCACAGCAAAATAAAAAAAAATATATAAAGAGAAAAAAAAGAAAAGCTGGATACAATTCTGCACAAGCATAGATAGAAATACTCCTATTAAAGACATCTGGGATAAAATTAAAAGATTAAAAGGTAGACTCTGTAGCAGAATTCGTCAAGATGAAGGCAGTTGGCTGCAAGACTTTCTCATGTACTTGACACCTGACTATGTGGCAGAGGGAATGGAATTCCCAGAAGATCTGAACCACCCGTTAAATGGCGACTTTACCTTTGGAGAACTGGAGGCGGCTCTCAAGTCTTCTAACAATACGGAACCAGATCATGACGGAATCCTTTATCCTATGCTGAAGAAACTACCCACACTAGGAAAAAGGATTCTGCTGAAAATTATCAACAATATCTGGAGTAGTGACGGCAGGATATCGGACTGGAATATACAAATTGTACTGCCCATTCTGAAATTCAATAAAGAGCCAGCGGTATATACCTCATACCGGCCGATTTCCCTGACAACCAGTGTGGGGAAAACATTCGAAAGGCTAATAAAGGCTAGGCTGGAATGGTGGATGGAATCCAAAACAAAATACCTCCTTTTCAACATGGCTTCAGGCGAGGGTACAGCACATTAGACTCAATCACCACTCTCATTGCAGATATATATGACAACTTTGCCAACAATAACTATTTAGTTAACAGCATTTATAGATTTGTCTAATGCCTATAACCATGTTAGTATTAAATGCTTAATTGACAAAATGATTAAACTTGGTATTCCCAATAAGACAATTAAGCATGTCTACAACTTACTACATGAGAGAAAAGTGTTGGTGAAATACAACGACACGGACTATGGTCCCAGAAACACTGGATTGGGATTGTCTCAGGGAGCAGTACTCAGCCCTACTCTATTCAATATATATTCCGCAGATATAGGCCAGATTTTTAACCCAGATATTTCCCTAATACATATGCGGACGACATTGCTATATATGCTCAAAATCAATCTATATCAGGGGCCCTAACGTCTATAGACCAGGCAATACACAAGCTTAACGCATGGTGCCACTCCAATGGCTTAAATATCTCTGAAGATAAAAGCAGTGTTATGGTATTTCTCGTCACCGTAAATATGATGTGCCTCAGGTGGTTCAGGTAGGTGGTCTTAGGCTGAGTGTACGCCCCTCGGTGCGCTACCTTGGCATGTATCTGGATAAGAAGCTCACTTGGGGAGTCTATATCAACACCTTACTTGCAAACTGTGAAGCCTCTCTAAATGTCATCAGATGCATCAACCATCAGACTTATGGCGCTGATGTGAAAATATCATTGCTTCTATGCAGACAACTAATAAGATCCCGTTTAGATTATGAGTGTTTTGTATATGGTGATGCTAATAGACAAGGCTAAAAAAGGTAGACAAAATACAGTATAAATCTCTCCGTTCGTGTTTGGGTGCTCTCATTTCCACTCCCACCAATGCTTTATTAGCGGAGGCTAACGAATTCCCTCTACATTTGCGTAGGGAGCTGTTGGCGGGCAGATTTATTACCGATAGGATACTGATCAAAGATCATCTGGTTATCACTAAGATAGCTAATATCACTATTCCCATCCTGACTCATAAATTCTGGCCAAAAAAAAGAAAAGATATACTGCTGCTGGTAGACACATACTTCATTAGCCAATTTTACTCCAAGATTAGAAAAATATAATAAAATATCTCAGTTCAACTGCAATTTTAATACTTTCAATAGAATTAATTACAATATACTGACCACGCTATATAATCAAAACAATCCTCACATCCTTCCCAGCAACAATTTATAAAACTCTCTTCTAATAGCAAGATTCCCAGATGCATATCGACTATTCACTGATGGATCCAAATCTGATTCAGGGGAGGGTTGTGCAGTCTTTGATCCACAAAAGCAGCTTGCACTCCAATTCAAATTGAATGATTCTTGCTCCATTTTTACAGCAGAATTAATTGCTATCAATAGAGCACTTGGATACGGGCTGACGATGAAGGGAAGTAATATTGTCATTCTGTCCGACAGCATGAGTGTGCTGAAAAAATTGAAATTCCCGGTACCTAAACCCTCTTATCTGATAGGCGAAACTTTAGCGTTACTACACCATAGGAATATAATTGTTAAATCTAAACAAATTCATATCGTCTGGATTAAGGGGCACGCGGGTATTACCGCCAATGAAGAAGCGGATAAATATGCCAAGGCAGCTACTGTAGATGGAGTACCCCTGCACGTGCTATCCTCCCTTGACATAAAAAACAACATTAAAAAAGGTATTTACAAAAAATGGCAGAAAGAACACACGAAATCGGCTTTAATCAAGGGAAAATATTACGCCTCTCTCCAACCGTCTATACCGGTGGCTCCTTGGTTTTCAACTCAGGATGCCTCCATACACTTTGTATCTACTATAGTCAGGTTGCGATTCAACCATAACTTCTCCCCTCAGCACCTTCATAGAATAGGTCTTGCAGACACGCCGTTCTGCACCTGTATGAACGATGTGACTGCGGACAGCAACCACATAATATTGGAATGCAGACTTTACACTGAAGGACGTAACAAACTATGGTCGGACATATTAAGTACCAAAATTCCTCAACCTCACTAACTTACATACAATCCTACGACTGGCGGACTTTTCATTACTAACAGAATTATACAATTTTATAAAAAAGAATAAGATAAATATATGAATACCCTAACACACTTCCAACTAGCGCAAAAACAAACATTCAACTGAGTGAGTGACCACATCCCTGTGGCTAGTGTGCTTGTTCACCAGGCCAAAAAAAAAAAATTGTGCGAATTAAGTTGAGCCAAAAAAGAGAGCAGGTCTTCACCTTTTTTGTGGATCTACGTGCTGCGTTCGACCGGTGGACCGTTATGCTCTCTTTTATAAGCTCTCTGAGCTGGGGCTATCCAGCAGAGTGGTTGGTATATTGAGGAAACTGTACGATGGAACCCTTTGCTCTGAGTGGTGCATGGGAGGGCTTTCCGAGGAATTTGAAACCACTATGGGGGTTAAGCAGAGATGCTTATTATCCCCCCTATTATTCTCTCTTTTCATTAATGATGTAGCGGATGATTTGAGTGGTGGCATAAAAATCGAGAATATGCATATAAAAGTCCTAGTCTACGCCGATGACCTCGTTCTACTTGCCTCCGATAAGCTATCGCTGCAAATAATGGTCAATTGGAGGAGTATTGCATGATGTCGAATTAGGAGCTAAATCTGGGCAAATAGAAAGTACTTGTATTATTATCATTAGTGTTAAAGTCAAGAATATTTTGTTTTATTTACTTTATTTTTCTAGTTTTGTTTATATAAAGACTAATTTTATTTATTTTCTTTCTTAATTCCTGATTATATAAAGATAAAGAGTGAAGTTAAGTGATGGTCTTTAGGTCATGAATAATGTATCTGTCGGTAAGGTCATGTGATTATGCATGTGCCAATAAGGACCTATTATTATTATTATTATTGTTATTATTTTTCTAATATCCGTGACCGTAGGCAAAACTGTATTAACTCCAAATCTTTTTTAGTTTCGTTTTTTTTTCTCATTTAGTTTTAAATTTTGTGCTCTTTCTGTTGGTATAACCTAGATTTTCCTATGTCTTAAAGTAGCTAAATATTATTTTATGAAACTCAGTTTTAAGTGAGAAATGCATTATCTCCAAAATTTTGCAAACAGCATAATAAAATCCAGAAGTATGTGTTAAGAGTGCAGTTTTACTTCCTAACTAAAGGTAAAGATTTCTTTTTTTTTTTGGCCAGCATAGTTTCACAAAATTACGGAAAATCATAAAGAATTGTTTTTCATTTCCGCTGTAAAATTATTTCTAGAATTAATAAAATTTTGTTCTATGACATGGATATAAATCTGGTTATGGATATTTATTAAACAAACATACTTTGTGTAATTCTGAAGCGACTTCAGTTCTGGCAGGGCACTACAATTATTTGTAGAGTCATTTAATAGCCACATTTGTGGAAATGCACTGAAGTTCTGGCCAGTTATGAAGTCTGGCACAGTGACTAAAGTCCTGCGGGTATTCCTGCCTAAAAGTACCAACAATAATTACAACCCTTAAACCACATAATATAAACTGCAGACAAAGTTGGCTGGTTTAACATAAGCCTCCAGGCATTCTCTTGTTCATTACGCTCAATTTTCACTAATTTTAGTAGCTTGCTAAGCTCATTACACTTTCTTCATTTCAAATTTCAGTTCACTTATTCCTTCACTTATAACCAATTAAGTGACTTTAATAAAAAAACAGAGGGTCGGGTCTAGCTGTGATGTCGTTAAGTTTTCTCACCTTACGAGCCTCTAAAGCTCACTGTCCGGTGATGGGCAGTGTTGTCTGTAACGAAAGAACACTGCCCGGAAAGCTGCATTGCACTGAGAAGTCTCCGGTCGTCAATGGGAGATGTTAAAGTCAAATCACAAATTTACATGAAGTTTTTACAATTCAAAGCTCTCAGCTTACAAACATGTGAATCTACCAATTCAAGTTTGTTTTCAAATCTTTTCCTTAATTCTTAATTTATTATCACCTTGTCCCTTAATTCTAATTAAGGCTGTGAGAAATATATCTGTTTTTTGTTTCAATGTTATTATTTAATGTCCCTTTAATAATATATGTTAACATTTGATTAGGAAAGAATAACCAGCCGAATATTTTTCCTACAAACTTTTCATTTATCTAAAGCACTAGAAAGAACTATATATACAGGGTGTCCCAAGGTATATGGATAACGACTTTTTCTCGGAAACTAAGATAGCTAGAAAACAACTAAAAAATACGAGTCCCCGTATTTTTTTGTTAGAAATCCAAATTTGTTATTTTATTATTATTATTATTATTATTATTATTATTGTTATTTACAAGAGCATAGTTGCCATAAGTAAATATGTGTGAGCAATTATAAAAAAGAGAGGAGAAACTACCCAGAGGTAGCACTCCTAATAATTATTGTGAATGTTCGTTATCTTCTGTGTTCTTGTTGTTCACAATCTTCTGTGTTCTGTGTTCTTCTGTGATCTTCGGTGAGCAAGTCTCATGGTCATTGACATTTCAGGC